>BFEA01000682.1:585218-595340 GCA_003427395.1 Chara braunii | reverse complement strand
CCACTAGTAACCCAAACCCACGCCAAACCGACGTCAAACCGACGCCAAACCGACGCCAAACCGACGCCAAACCGACGCCAAACCGACGCCAAACTCACGCCAAACCCACGCCTACTAGTAACCCAAATCGACGCCAAACCCACGCCAAACCCACGCCCAACCCACACCCACTAGTAACCCTAGCCAAACCCACGCCAAACCCACTCCAAACCCACTCCAAACCCATGCCAAACCCACGCCCGCTAGTAACCCAAACCCACGCCAACCGCTTTTCGTAGGACCCGCTAATGAGCGTTCCAAACCAGAGTTAAACCCGTTGACAGATGTCGAAAAGGGTCAATTTGTTCTTTTACGTCCTTCACAAGATGATATTGATGAAGGTGTTCCTGTGTGGATGGGAAAAGTCGTTTCCGATGTTGACACCGACGTCAAATCACCGACTTTTAACCACATCCTCATTGAATATTGGGTGCCACAACCAATGCGTGGAAGAAGACATGGAAGAAGGACAAAACGTCACTTGAGCAATGGCAGCATGCAGACTGTATTTTGTGGAGGTGGACTTCGAAAATTTCGCGTTTGGAGAACGGGCTGCACATTCCTAAATTAGCCAGAGAAAAGGCTATGGTATGCCTTGCTCTTCCTGATGATGAAGAACCGTAGCGTTCTTGGTGTCGAACAACTTTAGCCTAAAATTTCTCTCATTCCGATATTGTTTGATTTTGTTGTTTTGCAGAATGGTCCAACCATTTGTGACCACAGGATGGCCGTCCAGTGACATCGTATGGGGAAGAAACATGTGGTGTGAGATGGGGGCGATTTTTTTCACTTCCGAGGTTATTTTTCTGGATTCAATACTCAGTGTCCGAGGTGTGGACGTCGAGCCACACAATTGGGAACATTGTCCCCGACAGTCTCTCTGCATTTGTGATCGTCGGTGCTGCGGGTCGAGAATATACCCATGAGAGGTGTTAGCGCCATTCTCACCGTTGTATTATCGTGCCGTGAAAGTCTACTACGACAATTCGAGGGTCATGACATTGTTTTCTGCGGCGGCATGCATCCAAGGACGTTGCAAGGTGTCATTCTTTATTCATAACGACTATATTCTGCAAATGCAAGCACGTCCAATGCTGATGTGCGATGGCTAGCAGAATTTTGGAGGGCGATTAGAGAACAACCGATGTTGGAAATATTAGTAGATGACCTTGTTGACACGACAATCATATATGTGCGACATCTGCTATTGCGGGAATATGAGAGCATAGAAGCACATGTAGAATACAGGGATCCCGCACATCATGGACAAAATGATACCACTGTTTTAGAAAACTGGACAATTTACAATAGACGATAGTTAAGTTATTGGCAATACTGCAATTGGAGTTACTAAATATAAGTCCTGGACTTCTATCAGCCCAGATACCAAACGAGAGTTGCTTTAAATTGAACAGCCTGGTTGTTTTTTAAGTGACGACGCTTGAAGATGTACGGGGGCCCTTTAGTACATCATGGGCAAAATTTTATCACTATTTTGGAAGACAGGACAATTTACAATTATGGCGCTTGAAGTTAACTAGGTCGAAAGTATGATCATCAGGGAAAAAAACTCGAATTTTTTACAACAAGTAGGGGTGTTGTTTGTCAGGGGACCTCGCCCTGTTTTTTTGCTTAATATGCAGTCTGCTTGTTTGATTTGCCCTGAATCTTTTACAGCAAGTAGGGGTGTTGTCTGTCAGGGGGCCTCGCCAAGGTTTTTTGCTTAATATGCATCAAGTCTCTGCTTCTTTGAAATTCCTAAGTGGCAAACTTGGTGATGTAAGGGGCGGAGGCCCCTTTGCAAGACATATGACGGTGGCCCTTTGTCCAACAGATAATTAACCTTTCAAACACAGATTTTATCCAGTAAGAAGTTTTCTGTCCAGTAAGAAGTTTTCCTTTGTTAACATCCTTGAGTGCTTGTTCTTTAAATGTTTTGAAGTTCGCTATGGCGGTCGTTATCATATTTTTTATATATCAAAATTCTTCTCGGACCCTCTCATAAATATCATTGACGTTTGTTTTGTCCGGTGTCGGATTCATTTTGGTATGTTCACTTTTTGTAAACATTTCATTTTTAACGAAAACATCGTTGTGTGTGTGTGTGTGCGTGTGTGTGTGTGTGTGTGTGTGTGTGTGTGAGAGAGATAGAGAGAGGGAGAGATGGGGAGAGGGGGAAAAGGGGAGCGTTAGGGGAAGTGGGCGGCAGGGGGGAAAGTCGCAATTTTATTCTTAGTTTCCTTTCTTTTTTTATTTTTCATTTGTTTTGTGAGTGCGTTCGTGTGTGTGTGTGTGTGTGTGTGTGTGTGTGTGTGTGTGTGTTTGAAAGAGAGAGAGAGAGAGAGAGATGAGGGGAAGGTTAGGAGAAGGCGTGTGGGGAGGGGATTAAAGGCACGCCACAACCATGAATGCATCACCCATCATATCTGTTTTTGTGAGTGAAGCCGCAACAGGTCATCTCGTCAGATTGAAGATTATGAAATTCAATCCAATGCAACCCAATCCAATCCAATCCAATCCAATCCAATCCAATCCAATCAAATTCAATGAAATCGATCAATCAACTAATCGACTGGTGATGGAGAGGTGTTTTCTTTTCGTCTGTAGGGTTTAGAGTGGTTAGGAGAAAAAACTGGAACTCGTGAATATGTGCATGCTCAAGAGAGGACGGTGTGGTTTTGTCGGAGCTTGGCAGAATTTGTGCCTCCCCTCAGAGAGAGAGAGAGAGAGAGAGAGAGAGAAAGAGGTGTCGTTCAATCGTCGGGCAGTGGTGAAATCGACCGTCGATATCCTTTTGTTAGGTTCTCATGAGCCTGATTTTTTTTTTTTTTTTATCCTTTTCATTTATATTCTCTGGAAGGACTAGAATTTTCTTTTCGTAACCTATTACATAGTAGGTAAAAAAAAATAAAAGCCTCTACGCAGTACAGGTAATTAAAATAAAAATTCAGAAAACCTGATAGAATAGTGGAAATCTGTGTAGCATCGTGTTCGGGTTCGGTGACCGAACCCGAACGTTCGGGACCGAACGCGAACGAGCGCCGAAACTCTCCGAACGCGAACATAAAAATATTAAAAAAAAAAAAAAAAAAGTTCTCCAAAAAATCTGAAAACAATCTATCTTATGTAAAGTAATAATACAAACAACTTTTGCCCTGGAGGTATGGTCAAATTCGTAACCAAACTCGAGTTAAAAATCAAAAACCAAAAACATTTTTTTTTTTTTTTTTTTTTTTTTTAATATGTTCGGCCGAACACGTTCGGGTGGCGTTCGGCCGAACACCCGAACATGTTCGGACGTTCGAAAAAGCTCAGAACATGTTCGGTGTGCTACACAGGTGGAAATAAAATAATAGGCAAATGCCCATTGTGAATAGGTAATAATCATCAAATCATGTAACAATAATTATTAATTTTTTAAATTAATACGTAGAATATAGAATACTATTACACATACATATATCGTCATAGCGGACTGCCTCTCGTAAACGGGAGGCAGAGAGGGAGAAGGGGACAACAAACGAGGGGTTGTGACAGAGGTTGTTTCGTCGGAGTTTCACAAAATTGACTCGTCAATCAGGAGAGGCTAAACCCCCTCTACGGTCTGCAGAGTCCCCTTGGATGATGCTGTAAGGGGATAATCCCCACCTTAATCGGGGTTGCCGTTACGCAAGCATCGACTGCTCGACAAGTGATACCCTCCGAGGAGGTGGGGACCACCAACCACCGCCCTGAAGGGTGGGGACCTGTCTGTGACGAAAACCAAAGCAGGCTATCACTCACCCACACCAGACGGAATACTCCATAAACTTTTATTGTAGGTTCACAACCCCCAATCTACAAACTACGTTGTAGGTTCACAACCCCAGTAATAAGGAAGGCAGCAATCCCTACTCGAAACAAAGAAACGTCTGTCACAGTCGGAAAATGCACCCTAGACACGCCGCTGGCACTTGAGGCACAACTGTCTGGATTATTGGAAAAAAAAATTGCGTGTACTGGGTGTGTGGCACGCTAGTTGGCTGCCGGCAGTTCCCTTCTGCTGTAAAAGGGGGGGGGGGGGAGGAGGTCACCCCTTCCATCAGTTTTTTCGTTTTTGTTTTGTTTTCATATGATTTTATCGGAAGGCCAATCTCTGTATGTTTACCAACTGACTGTTAGTTAGTTACACGTGTGTAGCAGTTGCATCTAGGGCTCATATGGGCGGCAATTCCCTTTCTGCTGTAAAAAAGGGGGGGGGGAGGAGGTCACCCCTTCCATCAGTTTTTTCATTTTTGTTTTGTTTTCATCTGATTTGATCGGAAGGCCAATCTCTGTATGTTTACTAACTGACAGTTAGTTAGTTACACGTGTGTAGCAGTTGCATCTAGGGGTTATATGGGCTAGGTGCTCTGCACCGTTCGTGAGGTCATTGTGGATTCAAGTCTCACTGTGATTTCTTCTTATCCATAATGGCTGGAGTCTTCTTGTCTTTTTTTTTTGGTTGAGTCATATATGTTGTGAGATGTATGTAGGGAAACCAATATGGATAGAGATTACACATGAGGGAAATAAGTGGAAAAAAAAATATAAGAAGTTGCAAAATCTGAGGAGGCTTGACTTCGTGGAGGTGGAACTACTGAAGAAGAAAAAGGCAAAGGCAGAAATGGAAGCAGCAAACTTACAGAAACAGATGAGCAAGCCAACGGCCAAGGAGGGAGAAATGAAGCCACCTTCAGGAGGTACGAACCTGAAGGGAAAATTGGAGGCGGTAGCAATGAGGTCAGCCCAGAAAGGCAAGAAAACGACGCCAAATCGGGAAGGGAGTTGCGGTTGATTGTGCAGCATTCGTGGAGGAGCGAAAGAAGCAGTTGCGTATGTTGAAGAAGACAGGGTTAGAACCACTATGTAAGGATGTTGGATTGAAGTTGGGGAGAGTAGAGCAAACAATTTGTGAATTGGCAGAATATAGAGCAGAAAAGGCATTTGGAAAAAAGGTGGACAAGGAGGTGAACGAAGAGGTTGTTGAAGTGGAAATCATCACACAAGAGAGAGAAAGCTACGAGTGTCGACGAACCCTCCATGGAGCTTTATAGTTTTTACCGAGCGCAATATATTTTTCGTCGTTAACTAAATTATGTAGAGGTCGAAGGAGTGACGAATTTGTTTATGCTCTTCCGCTGGGTTGTGATGCAATTAGTGTTCATGTCCTATTTCATGATGGTGAGTCTAATCTTTCTTCTTTTTTCTCCTCTTCTTCTCCTTCTGTAATGCACCCTTCCCCCTCTTGTAAGGAGCTAGGAGATGTGACGGAAAAAGGAAAGGGCTATGTTTGAGATAAGGCGTTTAATGGCTTCTTTCGGTTAATCGTACTGGGGATATGGGGTTGAATTTTAGGGCTCAGATACCTTGGGCGACAAAACTAAAAAGGTACCTGCTTGACTTATTAGCTAAGGGGGTGGACTTGGAAGAGTGCAATGAGCCATTGATTTATGCCTTGATTTCTCCATGGCTCCGACATATGTACGTTGGGTCTACGTCTCGTTCGCTACCCGTTAGATGGGATGAGCATGTGTACAAAGCAAGCAATAATAGGGTTTATGAGAGAGGGATCGAGTTTGTATGCTTGGTTGCTATGATGTGGTGTAGAGTAGTTTGCGATTTCCCTCGTCAAATGCCAGAAGGATAACATCTTGAGTCTTGAGAATTATATTATTGGACTGATGAATCCTCACCTCAATGGCCGTGATAAGGTGAGCAAGGGGAAGCAGAAAAGACTTGGGAAGCACGAAAGGGTGGAGAGAGAAAGAGTTAGGAAGATGAATATGAAAGCGAAGTGTATGGGTACACATCTTGTTTTCCATTCTGCTGTTGGTATCACATCATCGTCACTTTCTCGAATTCTTCAGTAACAATAAGCCGGTTGGTCAGAATCTCATGTTCTGGAATAAATAGATGAGCAGAGAGGTGGAAAATAGTCAAGTGTAAATTTGGCTCATTTATGGTTCGGTTCGGTTCGGTGAGGATGTCGATCAAAGGTCGCAAAACCATTTTTTTTCCAACCCATATCCGACCCAGCCCAAGCCTTGACGTATCATACCTAGCCAGAGCCACGTAAACACATTTTTTTCAACCCATACCCAGCCCACCCACACAAATTTATTTTTTTTCTACCCGTACCTAACTCACCCAGGGTGATTTAAAAATTGTCTACCCATACCCAGCCACACCCAGATCAAATTTTCGTTCATCCGCATCCAGCCGCACCCGAACCCAGTATCCATCCACCCACCCGTGCCCAACTGTCCCTGCGCCCAAAATTTTCCATTTATTTCAAACTTAGGCCTTTGCATGTCGGATTTTAGCTTTCATTCACAGATTGCCGCATTCACCACAACTTTTCATAACAATCCAATGAAAAATTCAAACACTTCAAAGCAATGCAAAAAATGATAAGCATCGCAAACATTTTAATCAGGTGCAAAACTGAATCAGAAGACACATTTTCCCCCCTTCAAAAAGGTCAGTGCCCAAGGCTTGCATAACGACATTCAAATACATGATAACCTGCTTAACTCACGCCTCTCCCCATTAAGGCTAGGAGAGCCATAGCCATTACTTCCATGAAACAGATCCTACAAAAACACCATAATCTCACTCGGGAGAAAGACATTGATTACTTCCATTAAAAGGAGAAGGATTGACCTCCACCCACATTCTTTCAAACCACTGATTTTTTTTTCCCGACAATTAAACCAGCAAATTTGATTCTTTCCCAATTCCTTAAAGCACAAGTAGACGGCCCCAGCCTTGCATGAAAACATGTTGGCGCCACAAGATTGTTTTTGTGGCTAGGGTCTACCGGACCACAAGGGCTGGCGCTGCCAGCCAAAAAATAAAAGTAGTGTTGCGCTGGCAGTTCGAAAAATGCGCCGCTCGCGGTTCGGAAAAAGAGGCCCGGGTGTACTGGTGGTTTAAACTACGTCCATATTGGACCGCACAAATAACACATCATTCACCACAGATGGCTTCAACATACTACGCTTTTTTGTGATCGTATTGCCAACATCAGAAAAATTACATTCACTTTTTGAGCTGGAGGCTGGCACGCACAAAATTGCACGAGCTGCTCGAGACATGATTGGCAAAGCAGGTTGCAACACCATCTGATTAGAACTTGAGGCAATTGCTGCGGTTATCCCCCTTGTGTAGTCAAGAGTGCATCATTGGTGTCTCCCTTGGCCTCGTCTTCATCATCATCTGAGTCGTCAAGAGAAGGAGCACTCGTATCAACTCGACACAGTTTGGACGACCGCTGCACAACAGGGTCATGATCAATTTCTGAACGATCAGTCTCACAACATGCAAGGTTCAACATGATTCTCTTTAATTGGGTCTTCCCCCGCTTGACGTGAAAACAAACGACATCAAAATTTTCAAGTCGATCCTTTTGTCGAGGATCGAGAAGTGCTGCAATGACGTGGATGTCCTCTATCGACCAGTTCTCCGTCATAACCTCCCTGATCAGACCCTTGATCACCTTGAGGTTGTCGAAATCCGCCAACCCCCTTCCCACTCTCATCAACTGTTTTCAATGTCTGTGTTCGAATTTGACAGTGATGAAACAAGGAATGTCGTTCGAAAATCGCAAGGGTTGGTTCAAGGAACTTTTCTAGTTTCAGAGAGAGTCTTTTGAAAACGGGTTAGGAACCGGGTCAATTCAACTAGCAAATCGAGATTAATGTTAGCAATCATACTGAGACAGTTTCGCTGCATCAAAATACTATTCAAATCGACATAATTGGCTTCCACATTGTCCAATAACCGTAACAAGGAGTTGCATTTTGTCACATTCTCCTGTTTCAGTGACGTTTTGAGAGAGTTTTGTAAGTTCGAATGCTTAAAAAAACGAACCAACTCCTTGCAGTTGTCAATTAGTGCAAAAACATCTAGTGCCTTCTCTTTAAATCTGTAGAACGGAGCAGAACTAACACTGTTCTGAACAGAGGTGGTTTTCTTCAGAAGAGTTGTCAATACAGTGGCTATCTTGTGATCAGCACAAGCATGACACTTGTACACACTCTTAATTCCATCAACACCTGCTACATTGGACCCGCTGTCTGAGCACACCATGCAAAGACTCGACCGAAGACATCCGTGTTCCTCTTGACATTCCTGAAACACCTTCAAAATAGCTTGTGCAGTGTGGGATTCTTCAAGAAAAATGCTAACTTGAAGGGTCCTAGCACGCAATTTGAAGACTTTGTCGATGTAATGGATCATGACAGACGTAAATGAGTTTTTTTTTACTGCATCAGTCCACAAATCCATTGTGAAGCCCGCATAAACCTTCTCATCGAAGTGTTGAGAGACTTTTTACTTGACAATTTTCCGAAGACCGTCTGCAATTGAAATTATGTGTCGCTTTATCGTGTTTGCACAAGGAACCAGTCTTCCTACTTTCATTCTTTCTGCGCAGCCACACCAACATCTAAGAAATATTGACCCATTCGTAGGAAACCTAGATCGCTTACAATTGAAAACGAACGTAAATCTTGACATCACATCAAGGCCGCCATCTTGGCGGCTTCTCTTTTGTGCAGTTGTCGGTTCTGCGGTCATGGCAAAAAGTCGCATTGCCCCCGCTACACCTTGCTGCCTCGATATTTGTGTTGGTTCAGCGAGCTTGTTCCATTAGAAACAGCAAATGCGTACACAGTGAAACATTCTTTGCATGAAGTGTAACCAGTCCCGTGTTCCTTGACATGAGTTCCGTCAGGCAAGCACATATGAGCAAATCGTGCCCAGCATGGCGCTGTACTAACTTTCTCATCTTTGAGAATGTACTGCGGGTCAGGGCCAGCTTTCCTTAGTGCAAGATGAATTTAAGCCTTTAGTTTTCCCATGTGCGGCTTCAGAGAACTTGGAGATCCACCTACTTCCGACATTTTCTCCATTCTCAGCAGGAGAAGGAGGAGATTGCGCAGGAGGAAAAAGTGACAAGGAAAATAGGGAAGAAAAGGAGTTGAAAGTGACACACGCTCTTCATGCACAAGAAAGAAAACAACTGTTCCTGGGCAAAGAAATCAAGCCGTTAGAAACTGTCCGCACTCACGGGCCTCAGTCATGTACGTATATCTCCAAGTACTGATAATAAAATAGTAACAAAGGGATAAAAAATACTATATTGAATGCAAGCCAAACATGAAGCAACTTCCAAACATGTCCTTCAAGTGATGAAGCAGCTTCCAAACATGTCCTTCAAGTGATGAAACAGCTTCCAAACATGTCCTTCAAGTGATGAAGCAGCTTCCAAACATGTTCTTGAAGGCTTGAAGTGACGAGTACATGAAGACAATCCGCACTGCTCCCTCACACATTCACCGCAAACAAGATATCCAAGTTAATAATCCGACCCACGCCTGCCTCTCTTTGACTCTCTCTCTCTCTCTCTCTCTCATAACAACAAGATTTCACAGACTAGACCGCAAAGGAAAACGACAAAACAAAGCATTATCGTGTAGTCCGATGGACCACGGATCAGATCGTGAACATATTAGAAAGATACTCCACCCGATCTTAGTCAAAAGGTGGAGAAACGTACGAACGGGCGGCTGAATACTTGCTCACGATCGCTGTGTCTAAACCTAAAGATGCACCAAATACAGCGATAATGAACGGGTTTTTTTTTTCCTCCAGGAAGAGAAAACTGCATGTGGTCGGATGGACCACGGATGAAAAATGAAACAGATCATAACAAATACTACACCTAAAAAGAGCAAAAGAAAAAAAAAGAACAGATACTACACCTAATCTCAGCCAAAAGGCAGAGAAGGTGTGAAAGAGTGGCTAAACACTAATTATCACTGCATCTACACTCGTAGACGCACAAAATACAGCAATATCGAGCGGACTTTTTTCAGAAAAAAGAATTTGCCGACCGGATAGGGAACATATTAAACCACCAGTACCTCGCTCAGCTATAGAGTTTGAAGCTCAGACTACCGGTAGCCCGATGATTCCAGAGCCTCGGACTTTATGGCCAAGCCTCGAACAACCGGTAGGACATCACAGAAACAAAAAAAACAAAAAAAAACAAAAAAA
>BFEA01000682.1:573220-583658 GCA_003427395.1 Chara braunii | reverse complement strand
CACACACACAAACACACACACACACACACACACACACACACAAGTGGTGATCGGGCGCACTGCCAGCGTGTCGCCTCCAAGAGGTTTGTGCATGCCCTGACCCTGACCTCTCTCTCTCTCTCTCTCTCTCTCTCTCTCTCTCTCTGCGTGACCATAGTATAGAACCCGACTGTTGCTCCAGAGTACGAGAGGAAAAAAAAAAAAAAAAAAGTCGAGACGTACCTGTTCGCTGTCACATGACAAAGGGCTGCTGCGAAGCAGCCATACACGCCACACCGGGCACAAAGCTCTCTCTCTCCCTCTCTCTCTCTCTGTATGCTGAGTGTGCCGGGCTTTAGCACTTGTGCACGCCACCATCAGCCACACTTGCTAGCTTGCTTCACCTTCTATGCTATGCTTGCTGCGCCGTAGTCCAACACTTGCTTTTGCGATGCTTGCCATAGCTGCACTTGCCAAGCTCACCGTCGCTGGCCCTGCTCATGCTATGCATGTTTGCAGCTGTTGCCACCAACAGTTGCCACCATGAACGTCGACGTCGACTCGTCGAGCCTGCTTCCCGCATGCATGCCACTGCATGGCAGGCTAGTGCACTGAGTGCAGGCCGGCGCCAAATTGCCGCCAATTGAAAATTCCAAGTTTCCGCTTCGAATTTCGGCGGCGGCAATGGGCCAGTGGCTGAGTATACTTACAACGGTACTTTCGTGTCTACATCTGGCCGCAACTACAGCCAGATTTCGATGGATCTGACCGCAATTATGGACTGAGCTTATTACTAAGCGCCATATTCCCAAGAGTCCCTACGGTGAAACGACTGCGGCCAGGCCGAATTAGTGGTACGCCTGGCCCTAGTACTACCTCGGCCCACTATTTCCCAGTCAAGAAAAAGGGTCAGGCCTGGCCCTAATACTACCTGGGCTTGCCTAATATGCCTAGCATGCCTACAGGCCTCGGGTCACCCGCACGAAACCTCTACCCAGCCGTAGCCGGACCCAGGGCAAACCTTTGCCCGGCCGTAAAAGCCCAGGCACTGTGTCAACACCCAGCCCCACCCACCCTACAGTTTCCTGCCCCGGCCATATCCCCCCCTCCGATTTCCAGACCCAGCTGCCCCGGTGGATGCTAATCATGCCATACCCACACCCGTCCAAAACTGTCGAATACGGCTGGGTACGGTCGGGTCGGGTCACGGCCACCCAATGTCAACCTCTGATGTCGATCTTCTGAGAAGGTGCAGGGGCTTGTTCGTTCCAGGAAGCTATCTTTTTTTTTCGTCTACTGTTTTGTTCGGTGCGAAGGGGGTGCTTTGATCCGCAAACCTGCATCGGCGAACTTGCTTTTCAATCCTCCCTTTCATATGGAACTGGTGACTGGAATGTCTCTGTATTGATTGCGTCTTTTTCTGCGGCACATAGTTTTTCATAGAAAAGCATAGTTTTTCATAGAAAAGGTCCAGATATTTTTTGAGGCTTATTGTTTCAAGCACTATTAAGAGGTTCTTTGGGGTTAATGTGAGAAAGTGGTTGGTCCTTCGGATCACGTACAATGAGAGGTTAAGCAAGCTGGGGATTAAGGATTATTGTAATAAGTTGGTAATGAGGGCAGGGGTGTTGAAGGATCGAAAGCAAATGATAGCGAAACACATGAAGGTGATCGAGCTAAAGAATAAGAGTGTCCGTGAGAGGTAGTTCGATTTTAAAACAGCGGCAAAGGAGGAGACACAAGTAGGTTTATTGTTGTGAGTCGTTTGAGTTCCCGCGAGATGGGGAACATGTTTGTTTTCAAATGAACGACCTTGTGGAGGCTCTGGGGTGGACTAAGAATAATAAGAATATATTCCTCGCCCCTCTCAGGGCAATTTCGGTAAGGCAGATTGCTGATTCCATGAGAACTCTGGACTTTGAGGTGCCGAATGTCCTAAGGACGGAACTTGCAGGATATGTGAGGGAGGTACTATGTCATGAGGAGGAAGGGAATCCATGTTGTGAAGAATCAGTGTTGGACTGAAAGGCGAGATTGAAGGGTTTGGTTAAGTACCTATCAATCACAATCCAAGGGATACCCTAGTCTGCTGTACGGTTATGTACCAGAGAGGCATGGACAAGTTGTTTTTAAAAAACCCAGGGTTCGGAGAGACAGAGGAGAGCGAGGAGTTGTTGATTAGGATGAAGGGGCAGTACACAAGTAAGCGATTTGATGAACTCACGGTGTGGGATAAAAAAGGGATGCACAAAGATATGCAGAAATCGGGGCCCACTTGTCCGTCCTTTTCATATTGCAGTGTGCGTGCCCATTGAAAGGTGTCGAAGGAGGTCAATCAAATGGTCTGGGAGCTGCCCAATAAATCTCATTTTAATCTTCAAAGTACATATATGCTAGTCAAAGGGCTCAAGGAAGTCAACAAAAATTAGTAGAAGGGAGGTGGTTAGGTTACGGCTGCGTAGGACATAAAAGAAATGCTCTGCAACCTCCCGCACCACTCCATTGTAAAGGTTGTAGAATGGGCGTTCCATTTCTGGGTATCTCATAAGGCAAAAGGGTTCTTGGTGAAGAAAAAAGGAAAGGTGCTAAGATTCAGAGAGGGAAGGTGCAGGAACGATGGGACGCTGTCAATTTCCGGATGCTTATGGAATTCTTGGAATTCAACTTGAAGAATATGAAAGTAGAAAAATACTGCAACAGAGCATTGCTATGCCGATGGGAAAGTCTTCTAGTCCACCCATCACGTGTTTCTTGTGTGCCTACTGTGAACTTTACTTTCTCTCCTCCCTGGATGCAGACCGTAGATTGGTACTTGGAATGATGATGTCTCAACTTTTGTTAAGGTTCAGAAAGGAGATGAGATGTCTGTGATGAAGGCTCAGGAGATTTTGACGAAGTTAAAAACTGTTATGATTCCAACCTTTCCTTGGAGTGCACAAGTTGTTCTGAGTGTTGGGAGTTTCTTGGTTGTGTTGTGAAGGATTTTGGATGGCCTTCGGGGGTCCGTTGTGCAGCGGTGAATAAGAACCAAAGAGTGATTTTGACTGGTATTCGTTTTAAATTTGCAAGATGCACTATGTTCATATGCGAGTAGGCAACGGAAGCTGGTTGTGGTTGGATCAATCCTGCATCGGGCTAACAGATTTATTGATATGATGAGTTTTCCGATACTGCATTACATAACTTTTCAAATAATTTTAGAGGACTTTGGCAGGAATGGATTGATTGTTTGACCGGGTAGGGTCGATAATTCGAATGTGGAAGGACTGGGCCTGGAGGGCCCATGAGTGGAGGGGAGGAGATGTTCAGATGGACTGTTTGGTGGCGAGACCGGGTCTGTTTTGAGGCCAAAGTGAAGGAGGTCAGACGTTTAGAACTGTTTGGTGACGATACCGGGTCTGTGAAGGGACTCAGTTTGGGCCCAAGAGGTTTCTGTTAGTTTGGCCAATAGAGGGCCTGCGGCTAATGTGCCTCGGAATTGAAGTAATGTCGACGTTTCAACAGGACCGTCCTACTGAGCTGTAGACTATCTACATATGGTCGTTGATGACATTGTCCTTTGCGCAGAAAACCCCGGATGTTTAGAGGGACTGTTTGGTGGCGAGACTGGGTCTGTTTTGAGGCCAAAGTGGAGGTCAAACGTTTATAACTTTTTGGTGACAATACCGGGTCTGTGAAGGGACTGTCAGTTTGGGCCCAAGAGGTTTCTGTTAGTTTGGCCAATAAAGGGCCTGCGGCTAATGTGCCTCAGAAGTAAAATAATGTCGACGTTTCATTAGGACCGTCCTACCAAACTATAGACTAACTACATATATTCGCTGATGACATTGTCCTTCGTGCAGAAAACCCCTGATGATTCTGGTTCTGGCGAGCGGATGTAACCGGTAGGGTCGCACGCGAGATAGACTCGGCTTGGATGTTGACGAGATGGGCAGGATGCCTACTATTGGTTCGAGCCGATAAGCCCGACCTTCATATTTCAATTTGATGATGCCTATCTCGCCGCGTTCAGGAGTTTTTGGAGATCTGATGTGTCGGCTCTGTCGTCTTTCTCCCCGTCTTGGTGTCAGCTCCTTAGTGTCGGTCTATGGATGTTGGTCTTCTGTGTCACTCTCTCCCGCTCACCCTCGTAAGTATTCTGGTTAACATCATTTGCTTTCTTGCATTATGTACTTACTCGTGCTGGACGCATGAGAAATTTCACCACCACCTCATTGTTGCCAAGACGCGGGAAGCCTTGCTGCAGCAGTCCTCATTGTTGCCAAAACCTCGGCAGCCTGGTGGCAGCAGGGACCGTGCGCACAACACAAGATGGGCAAACGACAAACGACTGGCGGGGGAAAAGAAATGGTGAAACAACAAATGGCTGCCAAGCGGAATGGAAAACGACAGGCTATGGCAAGAAAAGGGGGGGTTGGGGGGGKGGGAAGAGGGAAGCAGAAAAAACAATGAACCCTAAAACAATGAGCACGGTGTCGCGCGGAGTCGAAAAAGAAAAGGACAAAGTGTGTCGTCGATTCTGGCTTCAACTGTTGAATTGCCCACAGGGAACCCAACATTTTTCACAAACAATGTCAGGTACAGGGTCACCGAAGGTGCGGACAGATCGTGAACTTGGTATTCTGTACCAGATGGCTAAGTCCACTTATGAGAAGGAACTCTATGCGGTGTACAAGGCTCTCACCCATTGGAGACACCATCTCCTTGGGCGGCTCTTCATCCTCCGGACTGATCATCAGACCCTGAGATGGATGAGAACACAACCGGTACTCTCTGATGCTCTCAAGCGTTGGATCGAAGTCATTGAGCAATATGACTTTGACCCTCAGTATCTCAAAGGGGAGTACAACAAGGTTGTTGATGCCTTGTCGCGCAGACCGGACTTCTCAGGTGCGCTGATTACTGAGATCGATCTGACGGACGATGTTACTCAGTCTTTGGTGGAAGCCTATCGTCAGGATTAGTTTATGTCTGAGATTATACGCAGACTTGAGGCGAAGGATAAGAAGACCTCCGCCGAGTTTGAGTTGGTCAATGGATTGCTGTTCCTAGAGAAGGCAGGGAATAAACGCTTGTGTGTCCCAAATAGCGAGTCTTTGCGTAGTTTGTTTTTAGGCGAATGTCATGATGCCACCGGCCATTTTGGGTACAAGAAGACCGCAGCAAACTTGCTGCAGCGGTTCTGGTGGCCCACGATGATGAAAGATGCACAGCTGTACGTGGAAACTTGTCAAGTATGCCAAAGAGACAAGCCCCGTACTCAGGCTCCTCTTGGGCTTCTCAAGCCCCTTCCGATTCCGGAAAGGCCGGGTGAAAGTTTGTCCATGGACTTCATGGATACGCTGGTCACCAGCAAGAGTGGGATGAGACAGATCTTTGTCATCGTGGATAGGTTTAGTAAGTTTGCTAGATTAATAGCTATGCTAGAAACAGCGAAGACCGTGTACGTGATCAGGCTATTTAAAGAGAACTGGGTTAGAGACTTTGGACTGCCGAAGTCTATAGTCAGTAACAGGGACATCAGGTTCACTAGTGAATTGTGGAAGGCCGCTGCAGCTGAACAAGGAACTCAACTGCAGATGACTTCTGAAAATCATCCAGAAGTTAATGGCCAGGCTGAACAAATGAACCGCGCTGTGCAACACCTATTGAGGCACTACATCAAGCCCAATCAGGTAGACTGGGACGAAAAGCTTGCCCTAGTCGCCAATCTATATAACAACGCTATACACAGTGCTACCGGGACGAGTCCTAACAGTCTACAACTGACATTCAAGCCTAGATTGCCCTTAGACTTCCTACTTCCAGACATCCAGCCAATTGCTACACCGGGCACTTTGGAGTTCGCCTATAGATATGAACAGAAGATGCAGGAGGCTGTCGAACACATGCAGAAGGCGCAGGCAACAATGATAGAGTCTGAGAATAGACACCGCCGCCCTTCTACATTTCAGGTTGGGGACATAGTCTGGGTCAAGTCTTCAGAACTGGGACAGGAGTTCGGGATATCCCGCAAACTCATGCCTCAGTACTTTGGGCCTTGGGAAGTTCTATGGTCCATCATATGTCATCTGTATCCCTGGTCATCTCAGAACTCACCCTGTCTTTCACGCCTCTAAGCTCGCTGCGTTCAAGGAAACTGATCAGTTTCTCTCTCGTCGGTCAATGCTGCCCCCAACCATGGACGGAGAAGTCGACATCGATGATATCGTCGACCACAGGGAAATGCCAGTTCAGAAGCTTCCAGGAAAAGGATGTCCTCCAAAGCCAAAACTGCAGTTCCGTGTTCACTTCAGACATCACATGGATCCGAAAGAGGACCGATGGTTTACTCGGGARGAATTGATGCAGACCGCTCCTCAAATCGTTGCCCGCTATGAGAAGGATGTATTGAAAGGAAAGCGCCAGATGGCTCAAGATTGATCTTCGCAGAGGACTAACGAAGATATGGAGGACGGAATGCGAGGCTACGCCCGCTTAGCCCCTACGGGGCCCTATCTGCAACAAGGTCGGCCGCCCTAACTGAAGGCAGGCACGACAGGCCCTTCGGGCCTCACTCTTCAGGGTACCCCGCATCGGGGAAATTCAGACAGTTGCGTTGCGCCAGTTGGTTGAATGAATCCAGGCCCTGGGCCGCCTGCGTAAAAGAATGTGAAGCAGGCCCTGGGCTGGATATGGGTACCGGGCCAAACACAGGCCGAAAGCGGTTGGGCGCATGCAACCACTTCAGGCCCAAGGCCTGCTCTCTTCGTGACTGGGCCTGTGCCTACCGGGGCCTACCGGAAGCTTCCTGGACTGGACGCAGGCAGGCCACTTCGATATAGGGAAGGGCCTGCCTCCTCATTCGGCATTTGGGTGCTGGCTGCATGCTGCGTGAGCGCTGCTGCGCAATCCACTGGCTGGCTGGCACTCACGCTCTCACGGGCGAGTAGGAGAGAGCACGCAGCCATAGCCAAACTGCGCTGCTGTATGCTAGGTGAAGCGCAAGGTGGTCCTTGGGGTACTAGTGGCATCTGTGCGGTGTGGATCGGGGTTGTGAGTGTTACGAGAGACATACCTGGTGCTGAAGCGTGCGACCTTAGTCGCCATATGCTCGTACTTCGGGAACGCTGTTGATGTCATCATTCTGCTTCGTAGTATAGGCTAGATAGGATCTGCCACATGTAGTCTGGGCACCGAGCGCCAATAGGATATCAACTCTGGTTCGTAGTTGATGATGATGGGACTACTTCAACATTGTCAATTTTGAACTCTTGGTGTGTTCTTATTTGGTGTATCTCGTGATGCAAGTCTGCTGTGGTTCGAGGTCAAGACTATCTGGGCTCATATGTATGATGCTGTTTGATTGCTGAAGTTCGCTAATGCTCATCTTCCTTGCACAGTGGAGATCAAACCCATTTATCGGGTCTATTGCATCCACAAGAGAATGACGCACTAGACTTGGACCGCACAGTTGATTCACTGTAGAATGTTGTAGAGGATTGATGCTACCCAGAATAGAATGGAGCCATGGTCTTGGTGCCATTTTTGCCCCCCTATTGTCTGTTTTTTGTTTTCTTATTTTTGACGAAGAACAGTATACAACTGCAAACATCACTCCATCATCCTCATGGGATGTCGTCACAGAAACAACGAATTCAACACTGAACGTTGAAGTGCATGCATTGGCCAACCTATACAACACACCTTTTCTCACTCTCTCTTGGCATACTTTGTCATTCTTTGCCCCCGCTCTCTCTCTCTCTCTCTCTCTCTCTCTCTCTCTCTCTCTCTCTCTCTCACACACACACACACACACACACACACACACACACACAATCGGTTTCCCGCATATAGTGAAATTTTATTTGAGCCTAGACAACTCACGTCTTTAAACCTTTGACATATTTTAAAGGAGTTCGATTCAGGCTCAAAGAAAAGAAAAGAAAAGAAAAGAAAAAGTGAGTGCCATACATAACCGCCCCTCGGACCAAGATGATGGCGATTACAGTTGCTCACTGATCCACTGTCTACTTACTTTAACAAGCTCTCTCTGGCGAGTGGCCTCTGCCATCATGTACGTTACTGTAATGTACAGTAACATGGCCAGGACCAGCATTGAAAGGTCGCCGACCTCGATCTCCACTCTTCGGATTCTGCATCACAAAATCAATGCTGCTAACCATTGTAACTGTAAATGATCAGTGTTGATTGATATCATAGCCCAAGCAGCCTAGCTCAGTTCGTTGAGCACGTAAGTGGCACTCAGGAGGTCGTGGGTTCAATTCCCACTGCCTCCTGGGGGTATACTTCCGGTTTTCACCAGCGGAGATTGTCGGCTCTGGGCCTCCTGGCTGGTTAGGAAACGTTGTTCCGGCCTAAGCCAGGTGTTAGCAGCCTGGGTGCTGCTCCCTGCACTGAGTGGAGGGTGGTAGACCTATACCCATAACCGTAGGATAGCTTAGCTTAGGGTAGGGTATTTAAAGCAACACTCGTCTCCAATTATTTAAAGTAGGTTGTTGGCTACATTCCCTAGTCCATAGTCTCTTGGCCTGCTGTCTGCGCTTGGGGTGTCTGGTGCCTGGTGGTCTTGGGTTGTGGTGCTGGGTTGCCTTGGTTGCATAGGTCGCATGCTGCCATTCTTGTTGGGGGATTGGACCGGCAGTCTGCTAGGGTTGTGGGGTTGGTGTGAGTACAGTCGACCACTTTTCTTGGGGGTGTCGCTAACTCTGGGCGACGTGGTGAGTCCTTATCCATCAGTCAAATGCATCCTGAGCAGACTCTCGGGGTTCAACCTGTTGACGAGTCGGTGAAAGTCCAACGAAACAGTCTGGCACAGTCATGCTTTTGATGTACAGCGAACAAGACAACACAGACAGACACTCATAACCACACAGTCTGTCCCTCCTTGTCGGGGGATTGGACCGGCAGTCTGCTAGGATTGTGGGGTTGGTGTGAGTAAAGTCGACCACTTTTCTTGGGGGTGTCATCATCTTGGATTGTGGGGTTGGTGTGAGTAAAGTCGACCACTTTTCATAGTCATGCTTTTGTTTGTGGAGTGGTGTACAGCGAACAAGACAACACAGACAGACACTCATAACCACACAGTCTGTCCCTCCTTGCCTCCCCTCTCTCTCTCTACTGCGCTGTCGTTTCTGGCTTCACTTAGTGAATGGCCCACAGGGGACCCAACATTTCTGATCAACAATTTTGGGAGCAGAGCCACTCTGGATGTGTGCAGACTGCAAATTTGACATTCTGTGGGAGAGGAAATCGAACCCATATATTGGGTCTATAGAAGGGACCGCATCCATTACAGAAAGAAGTGCTTAGTTCGGAGCATCCGATGGAAACGAAACCCCTGGTTGATCCACTTTATCATGTTGTAGGGGATCGATGCTCCCCAGAATAAAATGAAACCATGGCCCTAGTGCAACTATTTTTTTTTTCACAATCATCCATCTTCTTTTTTAATTTTAAACCAAGAATCCTCATGGAAATTCCTCTCTCTCTCTCTCTCTCACACACACACACACACACACACACACACACACACACACAAACACACACACTGCCCTCAGCGTTAATGCCAACACTGCTCTCACTTCAGTCTCATTTTCTATTTCTTATATTCCACCATATGAAAGCTCAGCCCATTTCCTTTGTACAATGAGCCGACCCCATTTCCTTTCTACAACGAGCCGACCCAGTGTCATGCTTCCTTCACTGAAGGAAAACTGCTTTCTCTACATGACATCAATCTTCTTTCCTAACGCAAAATTGTGCAATGCTTTCACCAGCACATCTGGCTTTTCGACATGCACCACATGTCCACATCCAGGTACCTCCACCATCTGGACGTTCGGAACTTGGTTGTGAGAAGAATTCTCCTCTCCATCTCTGTTTCGCTCATGCGAACGACGATACATTGATCGCATGATGGCTACGAACTTTGCATCCTCTGCGCCTGCAACAAACAATAGTCTGGCTGATGTCTTTGACAGCTCTTCCCACACCGGCCTGAGAAATAGCATTACGATGCGATTATCACAATTTAATATCAGTATGCGGCCTGTTGTGTAGCTGAATGGTAGAGTCTGAAACACATCACTGCATTTCAATGCACAGCTCATAGAATCAATGTAAAGTTGTAAACATACTAAACATCAAATATGTTATCACATGCCAAAGCATCCCATTACCCGTCCACTCAAAGCCCAAACCTGGTGTAATTCAAACCTCTACATATTAATACATGCATGTTAAGATTACTTAATAACTGGTCAGTTCAAAATTCAGAGCTTAAACATTGCTCAACAAGGGTGCTCTCAGGGGTTATCCTTGTGCTGAAAATTGACAGGAACAAAAAATACTACAGCAATCTAGGCTACCAGCCAGGCCACCCGGGTCACCTTGTTTGCCCGGGCGGCCCGACCGTGCAAGGACAAAATAAGGTCCCAGCTTTGGGGAAAAAAAAAAA
>BFEA01000682.1:530570-543804 GCA_003427395.1 Chara braunii | reverse complement strand
TTAGTAGTGAGTGTGTGTGTGTGCTCGAGTGTTAGAGTGATGCGTGTGGGATATCCAGGGTGATTCAGTGTATGTGAACAGTGAGATGTTTGGGCGCTGAAGTCGCCATAGCCAATTGAGAGTGAACTCGTATCTGAAAGCCATATCTCTGAGTTTTGAGTGGGCACATGTCGCCAGTATGCTGCATTGCTGTTCACATGCATGAAAAGTGTGTTTGAAAACGAGTCTGATTGCAGATCTGAATATTGTGTTCAATTATTCAATATATATTCCAGGGCTGCACGGAGATCACTTTGCACCATACATGCAAGCGCACGTCGTGCGGGCGGTCCCCTACGTGCGGCGCACGCGCCCAACCGATCCCGTCCAACGCACGAGTGTGCGGAGAACGACCCGTCACCCCCCTCAGAAAAAAAAAAAGGCCGTGGTCGAAACGGTGCGTTTGAGGGCCCCCACCAAAATTATAAGCGAGATGAAAAAAAAATTTACAGGAGTACTGCCTCACCTTGCTCTTCCTCCCCTCCTCCTCCTGTTCATCCTCCATGTCTCCTCCTCCCTTCTCCTTTTCGTCTCCTCCTCCTCCTCCTCCTCCTCCTCCTCCTCCTCCTGTTCATCCACCTCCTCCTGCCCTCCCTCATCCTCCTTGTCTCCTCCTCATCTTCCATGCCTCCTCGTCTCCTTCCCTTCATCGTGTCCTCCCTTTCCTCGTGTCCTCCCCTTCCTCGCCGTCCATGTCTCCTCCTCCTCCCACTCGTCCTCCTCCTCCTGCCCTTCCTCTTTTCCCTCCGTCCATCTCTTCTCCTCCCCCATCTCGACTCCTCCTCGTCGTCCTCGCTATCCTCGTCGTCCTCCTCGTGCACATCCTCCTCCTCCTCTCCATATCCCCCTCTCCTTGCCATATCCCCATCTTCCTGTCATACGCCCCTGTTCCCCCTCCCACAAAAAGATAAAATAATAAAAATTAAAATAAAAAAAACTGCACGATTCCGCACAGGCACCCCCTGCACGGAACTCCGTACGGAACTCCGCACGGATGTGCGGCTCGTGCGGTTGCAAGTATGCTTTGCACTGTTTGCAGTCCATCAAGAACGTGTGCTTCATTCCAATAGAGAGTAAGGTTGGTGATTTCCGGCAAAGCGTTGGTGCCCATAGGAATGCCTACAACCTGATTGTGGAGAGTGCCATCCACAGCTTACAGGTAGGTGTAAGAGACCACATATTGCAGATGCCGTTCCATATGTAATACTGAGAGATTGTCAGAGCCATCAAAGTGTGAGCACACACACACACACACACACACACACACACACACACACACACACACACACAGAGAGAGAGAGAGAGAGAGAGAGAGAGAGAGAGAGAGAGAGAGAGAGAGAGAGAGTACATAGACAAACATATGGTTACTTTGGTCTCTTTGGAGGCGTACAGTAGTGGTGATAAAACACACCTTTTCCAGAGTGGCTGCTGGTACCATGCGTGGATGAAGGCATTGGTGCTTATGTCCCGCAAAAGCTTAGCCTTTTTTCTGTCCTGTGCAAGCCGCTGTGCACGGTCATGTTCACTTGATATGCCAGGGCTTCCTGAGACAATTGCAGCACCATGTACCTAATCATACATTGATTTATTATACAGAGATCAAGGTTCACGGAAGTCAGAACCGGCAGCTGCACCGATGGTGAACAAGAGGAGCAAGTTCAGGACTCAAGTGAGTATGGCCTTTCTGTCCACATGGGTGGCTCACTGTTTCAACCAGGGCCATACAATCAATGGGTGGGATAGTTCTTTCAAGGGAAACTTTTGACATTGTGCTCATGAATGCCATTGCCAGAAGCAGGGCATGGTTAACCGTCTCAACTACTCATCCTTTAAGTCCATCCCACATACTTAAAACTAACCGACATTTCGTTAAATCTGACTTTTTTTTTCACCTCACGAAATTATCGAAATTTTGAGGCACCGAAATAGGGATCTTTTCCAGATTTGCCTTCCTCGTGGGATGCATCAAATAGAAAATGTGTGCAGTTTAGGATATTGTGATGTCACACTGAGACCATATAAAGTGAGTATATGATACCCTGGGAGTATATAAAACGAGCATACAGCATCCCCACGATGGCCCCTGTCACTGGACAAGGGTACGGCATGCCCAAGATGCTTTTGGGGCTGAAGAGGCCATGCAGTGAGAAACATAAACATTCACCAGAACACTCTGAAAAATCCCATTCAAGGCCCAAATGTGTACAAAATTAAAACATCATTTTCGTGACATGAATTCTTATTTTTAAGATTTAATGAGATGTCCTAGGCTGGGCCGTCGCCCGGCCAGGCATGCCCGGGCCAGCTGGGTCGGGGGCGATCGCCCGGCAAAACTAGGCGGGTCAAAAAAGAGGGAAGGATCTCCAAAAAAAAGAAACTGACTTCAGGCCAGGACTGCGCTGTGCCTGAGCAGTCAGAATCCAGCCTTACCTTCCATTTCGGTGGTGGGTCACCCAGGAGTGTTTGGGGGTATAAAGTTACTCTAAACAGTGACTAGAGGGGTTTAAAAGGGTATATCTTACCTCATTTCTCCTCATTTATTTTTATCTTAAAATTAATAAGGAATTTCAAAGGGACCCTCAGCCAAAAGTTGCTTGTACTGCAATTTTATACAACATATGTTTTTCCCAGATTTTTTAGAAGTTTTTGATTTTTTTACTTTTTTTAATATTATGCGCTGGGGCTGCTAGGGACCCTGCCCGGCCACTGCCTGGCCCGGGCCGCCCGGGAGGGTACCCAGGCGACATTACCTCAGCCAGACCGCCTGGGGACCAGCCTAGGAGATGTCATCTTTTTTTTTCAATAAATAAAATAGGTCCTTGTGGCCCTGGCTCCATATCCATTCTGGGGAGCATCAGTCCGGTCCCTATTCCACTGGCAAGTCAGAAATACAACAAGAACAACCCCACACTTCCTTCTGTTTGGCCGAAGAACCACTGATCAGCGTTGATTGCTCCAGTTGACTGTCAGATTAGCTTCCCTCTACCTTTCCTCTCAGGTTTGCCTACACAAACCTACCAAATTTAACGTGGAACCAAGAAACGATTTGGAGGTGGGGAGCCAAAATCCCTGAACTTGTTGGGGAAGTCCCACTGGACTCTGATCTTGTCGGTTGTTGACTGCTTCTTTGCCACTCTTCCTCTCTGCCATGCCGTCGAGCTTCTGAGGGCTGTATTGGGTTCTGCCGTTCTGCTGATTGGGACCTCTGCTTTCTAAGCCCCGCTTCTGAATTGTCTCCGTCCTTCCACCATATACAGGAGCCCTCTATGTCCGCTACCTTGCCTCCGACCAGCCATACCCTTGTAAATTTAGCTTTGATTTTCTGCTGCAGCCTGCAGGTCCAAATTGTCCGGCATAGAATGCTTTGTTTTCTGCCACTTGCATAGAATCTCAGCCTGAAGCAACGACCTTGCAGCCGCCCAAATGCTCTCTCTTGGGGTGGAGAGGCCTTCAAGAGTTCAAGAGTTCAGCAGCACCTTTCCTTCCATAGAGACCAGAGTGTTGCTTTTCGGATCATACCGAACCAGATCCTCTCTGTCTTCCGGAAGTGGGCAGAGATGTTAGTCCATAGGAGGAGTTGGCTGGGGTGTTTGGGGAAGGTGGTAAAGAAAAGGGAGTCCCAAAGGTTGGACGCCCCAGCCCAGTACTCCGCCGCCTCTCTACAACGTACTAAGCAGTGTATCATGCCTTCTGGTTCATTGCCCGAGCGTACCACACGAGTCTGAGCTGCGCTGCTAGGATCGGTCTTCCTTCTTCTGATATGCAACCATCGGTTGACTGGTAGAGCCGCATAGGAGATGAGCCATTGAAGGCTTCTGATTTTAACAGGCCGGATTGTTTTGAATTTTTTCCATGGTATTTGTGATGCAAGGAATATGAATGGGAACAATATACAGAAAACCGAGTTGCGAAATCACGCAGATGTCCAAATAGTCGTGTACACGTAGAGAACAGAAATGCACCAAGATTCCAACCAAATAAGAGCAATACAATGAAGTAATGAGCCAATGTTCAAGCCCTCAGGCCACACCAACACAGTTTCCAAAGTCACTCCTCTCTGCCTGGAGCCCAGCGCCCAGCCTACACTACTCAACTATCCTACCTACATCAGCATTCTCGCAAGAGGCTCACTTCGACTCTCAAAGACCAATGTACATGACGTCAACACCATAGCCGACCTCTCTCATGTACCAGGTACGTATCTCGTCTCCCCTCATCAGACCCTGTCCACCCACACTCGCCTCCTTCCTGAAGACCACCGAGCGCCCTCTTAACCCCTAGCGCCGTGCAGCCCGGCTATGGCTGCTAGCGCTCCGCTGCCCAGCAACGCCCCTCTCACCTCTCATGCGCCCTTCTAGTGCCCTGGCAGGAACGCAGCACGCAGCCTCTAACGCAGCAGCGCAGCAGCGTGACCGCATTGCCTGTGTGGGCCAGAATACCTCCCCCTGGCTGCCCTCCTTTCTATATGGAAGTGGCAGCCCCTGCTTGGCTGCGTGTGGCCTTGCTGGGAAGCTTCCAGTAGCTTCCGGTCGGGCCCCAGTACTTGCACCCAGGCCCAATGCTACAGTTGAGGGCCTGGGCCCTTTTACAGTTGGGCACGGCCTGAGTCTTCAGACTTGGGATGTTTGCTGCATTTGCACAGGACCCGGGGTATGTACGTCGACAATGCTGCTTTCGAGTAAGCTTGTGGCCAATTCGTGATGTATCGGCCCTGAATTGTGTGTATGTGCCCAGGTGCAACTGCCACGGCCTGGGCCAAACCGCTCGACGCAGCTTAGGGAGACTCCCATGTCCACTCAACCAACTGGCAGGCTGCAACAGCCTGAGTACCCACATATGAAAAATTGCCAAAATTTGGCCTCTGGTGAATATTCAGGCCCGCCTTCACTTAGGGAGGGCACTTGGCTTGCTGGGGGCCTCTGCCCAGAGTATGTGTATGTGTGATAAGGGCCCTGTGAGGCTCATTCCTTGCATTCCATCCCCTTTAGCTTCGAAAGTCCACTGAGATGCTTCATGCTGGTGCCTTCCCCTTCAATTTTCGTTCATACTCGGCCACGATCTGAGGAGCTGTCTTGACAAGTTCCTCCTTTGTAAACCATCGATCTTCCTTAGGATCAGTATGATGCCTGAACCGTACTCTGTACTCTCTCACAGGTTTAGGTGGTCTACCCCTGCCAGCTGGCTTGGGAACAGGCATGTCTCTGTGCTCCAGGATATCGTCGACGTCCACGTGACCACCCATGGTTGGGGGCAGCATAAATCTCCTCGATGGGAACTGTTATGTCTCAGCGAAAGGTCCAAGCTTTGAGGCATGAAACACAGGGTAAGTGCGTAGGTGACCAGGGATATGAATTACGTACGAGGGCCCATCCAAATCACTACCCACAATATCTAAGACTTCCCAGGGACCGAAATATTGTGGCATTAGTTTGCTAGAGATGCCGAATTCCTGTCCCAACTCACTAGCCTTGACCCAGACACGTTTTCCTACCTGAAATGTGGACTGTCGGTGATGCTTGTTCTCAGAAACAATCATTGCTTCCTGAGCTTTCTTGATGTGTTTGACAGTCTGCTGCAACAACTTCTCATACTGGATACCAAATTCAATGGTTCCAAGAGTTGCAGCAGTTCGATTTTCAGGCAGGAGGAAGTCTCGAGAATATCTAGGCTTCCACCCCAGATGCAGCTGATTAGGACTGACGCCGGTGGTGCTATGTACAACATTATTGTACAGGTTGGTGATGAGAGGTAGTTTCTCATCCCAGTCATCCTGGCTGGGCTTGATATAGTGCCTCAACAGATGCTGCACCACACAGTTTATCTGTTCAGCCTGTCCATTAGCTTCAGGATGATTCCCTTTTCATAGGTGGACTTCGACAATTTCTTGGATGGCATATTTACTCATGTACTCGATCGGCCTTAACTTCTTCCCCTCTTGTTGAGCCAATGCCATACTAGCGTGCGTCAATGGTCACTACAAATGACCTTTGAGGATTGGGGACCATGAGAACCTCATGATGTGGAAGGGCATGCTTCAATCTTTTGAAAGCAGCCTCACATGCGTCTGTCCATTCCCATGGAGTGTCAAGGCGCATTAAATCAGTCAAGGGGGATGCGATCGTACTATAATTTTGTACAGAATTGCGGTAATAACCACACATCCCCAAGAATGATTTGACCTCAGTCACAGATTGGGATCGTGCCCAGTCTCGGATGCTGGCCACCTTAGCATCTTCATGCCTAATCCCGTCGCGGATACCTCATGACCCAAGTACAAGATTTCGGTGCGACCGAACTCGCATTTCTCTAAATTTATCTTATACTTGTGTTGCGGGAGGAGAAAAAGGACTTTGTCTACATGTTGTGCATGCTCCTCGACAGTCCTACTAAAGATAAGAATGTCGTCGAGGTACACAACGATAAACTTATCCAAGTAGTCATGAAAGATCCTATTCACTGCGTGCTGGAATGTACCCGGCGCATTGCAAAAGCCGAAGGGCATCACCACAAACTCGTACAGACCGTACCTGGTCTGAAATGCGGTTTTGTGCCGATCTTCCAGTCTAATGGCAATCTGATGGTAGTCGGATTTCAAGTCCATCTTTGTAAAGTACTTACATTCCTGCACACTATCCCCAATAGGTCATTGATGCGTGGTAAGGGCTCTGCATTCTTAACGGTGATGGCATTGAGGCCCCTATAGTCAATGCACATTCTAAATGATCCCCCCTTCTTCGAGACA
Source organism: Chara braunii (assembly GCA_003427395.1). Classification (NCBI taxonomy): domain Eukaryota; kingdom Viridiplantae; phylum Streptophyta; class Charophyceae; order Charales; family Characeae; genus Chara; species Chara braunii. The sequence continues at coordinate 537,023 of BFEA01000682.1, read as the reverse complement.
AATAAAACTAGTGAGCCGAAGGGGGAGGTGCTGGGCCGTATCCAACCCTTTTCTGTGAGCTCTTTCAGTTGCCGATGGAGCTCGTCCAACTCAGCCAGAGCCATCCTATAGATTTTCCGTTTGGGTATCTTGCTCCCAGGGATGATCTCTATGGCATGGACAACCTCCCTGTCTACGACACTTGTGGGCTCCTCAAACAGATCAGGGTACTTAGCCACGACACTCTCTATCTCTGAGGTGATTTAACGGTCTCCCCTTTTGCAGAGACAAAGATCAGGTACATACCTTCCTCTTGGTTCTTGGGAGTGGACGGAAGAGTGTGAGGCGGCCTTCAGGAAACTGAAGCATGCCCTGACAAACTTCCTGATCTTGACAAGTCATTTATCAAAACTACAGACGCCAGCCAATACGGCATAGGCGCAATCCTTGCGCAAAAGGAGGGGCCCAAGTTGAGACCTATCGAGTATATGAGCAAAAAGATGCCATCTCAAAAACTAGCTAAGTCCACTTATGAGCGTGAGCTCTATTATGAGCGTGAGCTCTATTATGAGCGTGAGCTCTATGCCCTGTATAGAGCGCTGGTACATTGGGGACACTATCTCCTTGGCAGATTCTTCTATATGAGATCTGACCATGAGACCTTGCGCTGGATTAAGACACAGCCAGTACTCTCTGATGCACTCAAGCGATGGATACAAGTGATAGACATGTATGACTATCAACTTGATCCCATCAAGGGAGAGTACAACAAAGTGGTTGATGAGTTATCTCGTCGGGCAGATTATCTGGGCGCGTTAGTTACAAAATTTGGCATATCTAGCGATCTAACTCGATCATTGGTGGAAGCCTATCAGCAAGATCTAGTTATGTCTGAGATCATCCGTAGATTCCAAGCAAAGGACAAAAAGACTTTGGACGAATTTACGATGGTAGACGACTTACTGTTTCTTGAGAAGGCAGGGAATAAAAGGTTGTGTGTTCGCAGTAGTGAGTATTTGCGTAGTTTATTTTTAGGAGAATGCCATGATGCAACTGATCATTTTGGATACAAGAAGACATCAACGAACTTAGTACAGAGATTCTGGTGGCCCTCTATGATGCAAGATGCAAAACGATACGTTGAAACCTGCCAGGTTTGTCAAAGGGACAAACCAAGGACTCAGGCTCCGCTTGGGCTGATCAAGCCCTTGCCGATTCCTGAAGGACCAGGTCAGAGTGTGTCTATGGATTTTATGGATACCCTTGTGACCAGCAGGTCTGGAAAGAGACACATCTTTGTTATAGTGGATCGTTTTTCTAAGTATGCCGGACTGATCGCTATGCCTGAAAGTGCTAAAACTAACTATATCATCAAACTCTTCATGGATAACAGGGTAAGGGATTTCGGTCTACCTAAATCTATAGTTAGTGACAGAGAGGTGAGATTCACAAGTGAACTGTGGCAAACGACTGCTGAGCAAATGGGGACAAAGCTCCAAATGACGTCAGGGAATCACCTTGAGTCGAATGGCCAAGCAGAACAAATAAACCGAGTAGTACAGCACTTGCTTAGGCATTATATCAAGCCAAGTCAAGACGATTGGGACGAGAAATTACCACTCGTCGCCAGCCTGTACAATAATGCTGTGCATAGTACTACAGGTATGTCTCCCAACCAACTGCATCTTGGTTGGAAGCCCCAAACTGCCCTTGACTTTCTGATACCAGAAAGAGAACCTACTGCAGCACCCGACAATATAGAGTTTGCTGTCAACTATGAACAGAAGCTGCAGCAGGCCGTTGAACATATTAAGAGATCTCAAGAAGCTATGATTGCATCTGAGAATAAGCATAGACGACCCTCTAACTTTCAGGTAGGTGATAGAGTCTGGGTCAAATCATCTTAACTCGGCCAAGAGCTGGGTATATCTCGTAAATTGATGATGATGTGAGGGCACATACCTTGTATTGGCGATGGTCTGCATAAGGGCGACATCTTCAAGTACTTCGGGTTGCCGCTGATGTCAACAGTTGCATTGTCTACTAGTAGGCTGATCGTAGTTGTGTAGGAGTAGGCTGGGCGCTGAGCGCCAAGTAGGAGTGTGAAGGGACTGGACTCTTGTGTTGTGGCGGAGCGAGAAGCTCTCCTTGACATTAGTTTTCAGTACTACGAACCTCCATTGGTGTATTATTGGTGCAATGCTGCTCTCTGGAATTTGTCATCTCGCTGTTGCTTATTTTCCTTGCACCGGTCTGGTCAGGAGCTTAACAATGCACTTAACTTGTAGGGCTTTTGTTTCTTGCTTGGGATTGATAATTAATGCCAAGTCCTCCTCACACTGGTTTCCTTGTGATATAATGCCACACCATCTTTGGTATCAAGTTCTCTTTGTTGGGGTTACCCGACCACAGGTAGGCTCTTGCTTTGTGATTAAGGTCCTTTATTATGGTCAGGCACTGTCTAGAGTGAGGCTATATACCACATCATTGAGAAAAAAGAAGCGTTGAAAATCAGAGTTATCATTGTTAGATAACCACCACCTAATTGTTTTCTTCCTGTTGATCTTCGTTTCTGATGCCAATCTGAAAGCTTCTATCGCCCTCACTAACATGCTGAATGAGGACATCGAGGTCATCTGCAAACATTATTACTGTCGGAAACTGCAGGTGATGGGGTGTACCAACATTGAGCTCTGGTAGTTTATGGATCGAGGAGTCTTCAGGTATGAATGAGGTTATTGCCTCGATCACAAAGAGAAAGATTGGAGAAGCTAGTGGATCCCCCTGTCGGACTGAGAGTGAAATTGGATACCAGTCGGATAGCAAGCCGTTGACCTGAACACAACCTATCGCGTCATTATACAGGATTCAAACCCATTTCCTAGAGTTTGGGCCAACCCCATATTTTCCATGCTCGCGTTGAGAAAGGCCCAGTTGACCTGATCATAGGCCTTCTCGAGGTCGAAGAAGAGGATTGCAGTGTTTAATGAACTTTAATCCGCTTTTCTCCTACTTTTTTGGCGGCTTCCTTGAGAGTTAATATGCCGTCGAGAATATACCTACTTGGGATAAAAGTTCATCAAACCTGTTTGGTCCATATGAAAGCATTTGTCAGTGAGGTCTAGGATTTGGAAGGCCAAGGATTTGGCTAGGATCTTGTAGGGGAGGGTGAGTAGAGAGATAGGCCTATAATTCCTGATATCTTCTTTGTCCCCTTTCCTCTATAGTAGTGTGACCACGCTACTGCTCATCAAGTTCCCTAAGCCACCCTTGAGCCAACTGTCATTACAAAAGTTCAGAAGGTTGCCCCGTAAGAGTGGCCACACCTTTTCCCAAAACTCTTTTGTCAGCCCGTCAAAACTCGGTGACTTATTGTTCATACTCCAATGTGATGGGTTGTCAAGAGCCTCTGCTTGTTCCTGTGAAATTGTTTTTTCCAAATACTGCAGCATCCTGGTCAGGGCTTCTCTAACACTTGGTGGGATGGGCGTAGGAGTCTTAATTTGGTATAGTTCTTCGTACAACTCCTCAGCTATGTTCAACATTCCTTCAGTGTCTGTTTTGTTTCTGGTGTGCCTGAAAGAGTTCTCAGACCTTCTACCGAGTTGACCCTTGAGTTCGCTTTTATATGCGCAAAGAAATGTTTGGAGAACTTTTATATTTATTCATTCTGGCTCTTATTTGTAGACCGTTTAGCTCCCACCAGTCTGGCTCTTATTTGTAGACCCTTTAGCGATTCTGATAGGGGTGGGTGCTCTTATCACCATCCCTATCAGAGGCAAAGGGTGTTGCCTTTAAAAAGAAGAAAAAGAACCGGTGACCTCGGCTATAGCAGCCAGATGCCTTAACCACTGCAACAGTGACCCAGTGTTCAAAACTGACGCCATACCGGCCGTGGCATTCAGCCCACCCCAGCACCATTGCAGAAAGGACTTACTCGTCAACATGCGAGATCCATGAGCTCCTCCGCAGGCAGCAGCATCCACGCAGAATCCAATACCCTCCGCAGTTGCCAGCATCCACCCATACACCAGAATCCAGGTGAGCCTCCCCTGGCTGGTTAATGGGCTCGTACACTGCCAGTAAGTTTATCATTGTACCCCAGTGATCTTTCCGCAGCCTAACGGAATCGAACCGGTGACCTCACCTATAGCAGCCCGATGCCTTTGGCACTGCAACGGGGACCCGGTGTTCAAAACCGAAGCCATACCGGTCGTGGCATTCAGTCCACCCGAGCACCGTCGCAGCAAGGACTTACTCGCCAACAAGCGATCCATGCGATCCTCTGCAGGCAGCAGCATCCGTGCAGAATTCAAGATCCTCCGCAGTTGCCAGCATCCACCCATACACCAGAATCCAGGTGAGTCTCTCCTGGCTGGTTAATGGGCTCGTACACTGTCAGTAGTTTATCAATGTAGCCCAGTGATTGTTCCGCAGCCAGATGGAATCGAGTCCGTGACCTCGGCTATAGCAGCCAGATGCCTTTACCACTGCAACAGTCACCCAGTGCCCAAATGCCGCAGCCAGATGGAATCGAGCCGGTGACCTTGGCTATAGCAGCCAGATGCCTTTACCACTGCAACAGTCACCCAGTGCCCAAATGTTTCTTTTTTTCCTTTCATGTAGTTTGATGCCGAGCCTCCGCGGGACATCGGAGAAGGCTCTTTTCCCATTTTCCCCAAAAAAGTGAGAAAGGTAGTGGTGGTTTGATAATAATAATAATTAAAAAAAATAAAACAAATATCCCTCCCTGCAACACCTATGGCAGACAACGGCCGCCATTCAGAATCCGCACCTCCGCTCTCTTCAGTGGCTGATACTTCATCTAGCGTTATCGGTCAACGAATGGTTGAGTCGACGCCACAGCAGGCGCCACACAGCAGCATCTAGTGAACTTTGTTCTCTATGTGCAGCGGGCCAAACAGAGGATGTGAGCCACTGCCTGCTTTCCTACCCCAATGGAGCAACCTTTTGGGCAGAGGTAGCCGCATTCTGCGTGTTGGTCACTGGGAAGGCGGTCCCTGCTGGGACCACCCCTAGACTGACCGGCGTGGGGCTCCCCGTGGACCTCTCGAGCTGGAAATGCAAACTGTTCCAGCGCCTGCGGCTGCATGCGCTATGGCTCATCTGGCGGAGGCAATGCCAGAACGCGATACCAGAACACGATACCCTAGACCCACCACCGAACCCCCCTTACGTGGGCCAGCTTCCAACAGGACGTGGAACTAGAATATCTTGCTGACGGGACCCAGGTACGGCGCAAAATCAGAGACCACCCCAGCAAGGAAATCACCCTCAGGGGCGAGTTCCTCCTACACACACTCAGTGCCGGCAGAATTGCGACAATAACAGGGAGGCATCTCGTTTTCACATGGCCCCGCAGTGCCCCCCAAACCCTACCACAGCAACCCTTCCCGCCCCCTCACATCCCGCAACCCCCCCCGTCACCTGACCCCTTAACATCCCTTCCGCTTGTCTCCCCGTGAAGAGCAGTGCCTGCCTGGGCTGGGAACGGCACGATTGGATCACTGAAGCGTCAGGACACGTTCATGGTAATGGGAGCGGCACATTGCAGGAAACATTGAGAGAGGGGACATCAACAAGAGCAGGAGGCGGACCATGAACTAGGAGCTCGAGATGGCTAGACTCTGGCAACCTGCCCCTGGAGTCTTCCGGGGAAATCAGGGTATCCTGATGCTGAGCCACACGGCGCAGTTATGACCCCAAGGTCTCTCGGGGAAGCCACAGTCTTCTGGCCTCTGACCACTTGGGCATCAGAGCCGGGTCCAGTCACACTTGTGACCTGATGTTTTACAGGAGCAACACATCCAGTAGGCCAGACAGAGGAAGTTTGAAAGCATGGACACTACGTGCGACCAAAACCTGCAAACAGCACTGGGGACCAGAGACAAAAGGAATTCACACGACTGGATTCCACAGGTCGACTAGGGGACGGCAGGCAGAGTGCAAGCACAAGCATGGGCAACCAACTGGAACGTCGCCGAAGACAGCAGCAAGACACACGTGGACACCCGGAGTGGAAGCCACAACGACTCTTCTCTCGTGAAGTCCTTGGCTTTGCATAGGAATAGCTGCTATAGAAACCAGGAGCAGGGGGGATGAGCAGCCAAGATTTAGGATTTAAGGTCAGGAAAGGAGACACAGGACGGATTTTGGAATTGGAACCACAGGTTGGGGTCAGAGGAGCATGAGGTGCAGGGGTTATTCAAATGTTGTTGCTTCGTGCTCGGGTCCCATGGGTTCCCGTCAAACGCATAACACTGGGTAAAGCTCCCAGTTCCGGGCTTAATGTGGGGTACCTGCCTACTGCCGACCGTTTTCCAGAGGACCGGTAGGGCCGACCAGCCGGCGGTCTGCCGACCAGTCAGAAAACAGCCATCCACTAATTTTTTTTCAGATCTGAGTTGGAAGCTGTACTGCGCTTGCTGAGTACAGCCCAAATCCGCTGAGAAA
>BFEA01000682.1:500832-513023 GCA_003427395.1 Chara braunii | reverse complement strand
ACTTAGTGATGTGGTGGTGCTCTCCTAGTTGCTCCATAGCTCATATGTGTGTGTGTTGTAGTCTCATTGGTGCAAGTTCAGTCTTTCTCTCACTTTGGTGATGTGTCGGTTCCTTCCTAGTTGCTCCTTAGCTCACATGTGTGTATGTTGCACTCTCACTTGTGCAAGTTCAGTCTTTCCTCACTTGGTGATGTGGTGGTACTCTCCTAGTTGCTCCATAGCTCATATGTGTGTGTACTATAGTCTCATTGGTGCAAGTTCAATCTTTCTCTCACTTGGTGATGTGTCGGTTCCTTCCTAGTTGCTCCTTGGCTCACATGTGTGTATGTTGCAGTCTCACTTGTGCAAGTTCAATCTTTCCTCACTTGGTGATCTGGCGGTACTCTCAAAGTTGCTCCAGAGCTCAAATGTGTGTGTACTACAGTCTCATTGGTGCAAGTTCAGTCTTTCTCTCACTTTGTGATGTGGCGGTTCCTTCCTAGTTGCTCCATAGCTCACATGTGTGTATGTTGCACTCTCACTTGTGCAAGTTCAGTCTTTCTCTCACTTGGTGATGTGGCGGTGCTCTCCTAGTTACTCCATCCCTCGTATGTGTGTGAGTTGTAGTCTCATTGGTCCAAGTTCAGTCTTTCTCTCACTTGGTGATGTACCAGTTCCTTCCTAGTTGCTCCATAGCTCAATGTGTGTATGCTGCACTCTCACTTGTGCAAGATCAGTCTTCCCTCCCTTGGTGATGTGGCGGTGGTCTCCTAGTTTCTCCATAGCTCGTATGTGTGTGTGTTGTTGTCTAGCTTTTGTTGTTCAGTCTTTCTCGTACTTGGTGATGTGTCGGTTCTTCCCAGTTATTCCGTAGCTTCCCACATGTGTATGGTGTAGTCTAACTTGTGAAGTTCAATCTTTTTTGTGCACTTGGTGATGTGCTGGTTCAGATCCGTTGTTTCCTTGGCTCCGTGTGCATGTGTAGGATAGTCACACTTGTGTTGTTCAGTCTTTCTCTCACTTGGTGATACGCCGGTTCAGATCTGTTGCTTCCGTGGCTCTTTGTGTATGTGTAGGATAGTCATACTTGTGCTGCTCAGTCTTTCTCTCACTTAGTTCAAATTTGTTGCTTCCTTGGCTCTTTGTGCATATGAAGGATAGTCGCTCTTATGTTGTTCGGTCTTTCTCTCACTTGGTGATGTGCCGGTTCAGATCTGTTGCTTCCATGACTCTTTGTGGATGTGTGGGATAGTCACACTTGTGTTGTTCAGTTTTCCCTTCTTTTGATGAGGTGCCAGTTTAGATCGATTGCTTCCATAGCCCTATGTGCATATGTAGGATAGTTCCACTTGTGTTGTTCAGTCTCTCTCTTGCTTGATGATGTATCGGATCAGACCCTGCTGCCTCCATAGCTCTATGAGCATGTGTAAGCCAATTACACATGTGTTGTTCGGCATTTCTCTCACTTAATGATGTACCGATTCAGGTCTTGAACAGGGGACGGTAGGTCAAGCAAGGATGAGGCTGGGTTAGGCTTAGGGGGTCTTTCTCCTTCTCTCTCTTTCTCTCTATCTCTCGCTCGTTTTCCCCATCTCTCTCTCTCTCTCTCTCTCTCTCGTTCTCCTATTTCGTCCTTTGGTCCTCTTTCCGCTACCCCTCCGTAGCCTAAGTCTAAAACTTTTATTCTCTTCTCACTTGGCATGCAACTAACCCCTCCCTCTCACTTGTTACATTGCCAGGGGACGAACGGTGAAAGAAAGTTTACCTCGCTTGGCGGAGAGAGAGGGCAAGGGAAGGACTACCAGTCCCTTGTGCCACCAATAAGGAAAAGAAGGGAACACTTGAGAATGGTAAATCAAAAACGTTGTGAGATCGGAAGCAAGCTATAGTCCACAAAGGACTAAGCAAAGAGGTTGTTGATTGAGAAGACAGGTCAGTTCAGAACCCGGACTACATGAATATGTGAGAAGGATGGATTGGACGAGTGAAGTAAAAGGAATGAGAGGAAGCCAAGGATAAAGAAAGAAAGCATAGGCGTGTGGGAAGAGCTATGTGTTGACCCCCAAGTGGGGGATTGTATTAGCCTTTGCAATTGTGTTTGATTGCGCAGGTGAGTAGTTTCGGGATGACTTGAGCGGGACTAGGTCAGGGATGTGTCAGCAAAGGGAAGAGGAATGGATGAGCAAAAGGCTATGGGCCTTAGTGTAAACTCTATCTGTGAATGGGGCCTTGGTGTATGAAGCTTTGAGTGTGGATTGGGCGAGGAACGAAGTCTTGATTGATGAAGCATGAAGTAGCCTTTGTATGCGGACGAAGGCCCTGAAAAGACTAAGGGGCGGGCACCAATGACGACGGATGTAATGATCTTGACGGTGGAAATATGTAGGGGCGAAGGGGGAAGACGGTACCGCCGCGCCCCGATGGTGTCACGTGACTGTTGCTTTAGGGAAATGGTGCGTGGCCTAAGGATGACGCTTAGCCTACGCACAAAAGAAGAAAACTTATCAAGGTACCCCCTGGACTGCTGGAGTATTGAAAGGAACATTTGCCTGAGAACACAACCGAGAACCAAAAAACTTACATTTACAAAAATATCAGCAAGACTGATCCTGATCAGCCACCCAGTTCTTCCTGTAGTGCAGCCCCCTAGCCAGCCGGGTCTTCAAAAGCCCTCAACAAGCTGCCACATGGCACTGCTGATGGCCACGTGCGCAAGCAGCAAGGGAGAGGGGGGGGTGTAAATAGCTTGCGTGGCACTGTGCAACAACAACGTGCCACACTGCCACCTCATATTTGGACTTGGCCAGTGTGTTAAGGCACTGGCCTCATATACAAAAAAAAGGGTACAAAAAAAAAATTATTTTGGGGCCACTTTGTACTACTCATTGGATCTATTTTCTTTTCCAGAAGGTCCCCTGCAAAGAATCAGCAGGGTTCCCATGCTTTTGGAAGGATATTCGTTGAGCTGCTGGCAGACCACGAGCATTATCCTCCTCTCCACCTTTTCCATCTTTTTCTATCTCATTTTTGCCCACCCTCCTCTCCTGTTTTCTTCCCCCCACTAACACCCCATCATCCCCCCCCCAACTACCACTTCAAAATCTCTCTATTTCTCACCTCTCTCTCTTTTTCGATCACTTTCTCATCCCTCCCTCCACCAACTTCGAGTTTTTTTTCTTTTTCTTATTTTGTGTTCCTCTAGGCTACCAGAGTGGCCCGGGGTCACTTGCCCAGCCGGGCCAAAAAACAATTAAAAAAATAAAAAATATATACATTCATTCTAAATTTGGTGAAGATTTTTTTTTTTTTTTTTTTTCGGGATCCGGGTCCGGCGTCCGTTATATTTCAGTGCCAGGAAACGGGCCTGGCGTCCCTTACAAAAAACTCCACAGTCCTAATGGGCGAGACATCATCAGTCTAGCCCTGAAACTGGACCACAACATGCGTCAAACCCAATGCACCAAAGGAAACAACAAAGAAAGCAAGTCAGAAGAGCAAATCAACTAGTGTCTCTCTCTCTCTCTCTCTCTCTCACACACACACACACACACACACACACATTTCATTATACAAGCCGGGAAAAGAGTCCGGCATCCCTCACACAGATAGACAACGGAGCCCAAAAGAGTTTAATGGAGTCTAAAGGAAGAAAGAAGAGAATTTCAACTCGGGAGTGCGGCCAGGGTCGGCTGACATTGCTACCAGACCCGTGAACCGGGCCTAGTGGGTATGGAAGTTTTTTAGAGCCTTCGCCGAGAAGGCCTTATTTACCACTTTGAGTGACCAATCTATAGAAAGCATCTGTTTAATCGAGTACTTGGTTTGAGCACGGACCATCGGGGGTGTGAATTTTTCCCCTCCGCGCACTGCCGAGTTCCTGAGAGTCCACAGAGTCCACAGCACAGCTCCACGAAGCTCTGTGACCCTGAGGCAAAAGTTTTTTTTTTTTTTTTGGACCTTCCCTTGTCCTTGCACGGGCTGGCCACCCGGGACCCAGGCGGCCCGGCTGGTAGCCTAGGTTCCTCTTTGATTTCTTTTTCTTTTTTGGAAATTCAAATTATCTTATTACCTCCTCCTTTTTCATTTTCTTGTTATTTGAAAATTCGAATTTCTCTGCGGCACCCTCAAATTTTCTTAGGACTTAGCTAGTTTTGTTGTCAGCGCACATTTTGAACCCTTGGGGGTAACGAAGTGCCTCCAAAATTCTCTTCCTCAGTTTCTTTTTCCAGCACATTGTGAGCCCTTGGGGATAACGAAGCGGTGGCGAAATTTCCTCTTTTTACGTAGTCATTTTTTTTGTTGCACAGTTCGTTACCCTTATTTCGACCCCATGGGGGTAATGAAATGTTGCCAAAAGTTTTTGAAAAATCCAAAACTTAGTTTTCTCTCTACTCTGTCCTCTGGGACATCCGTTAACATTGGAACGATACAGAGAAGATTAGCATGGCCCCTGCGCAAGGATGACATGCATAAATCGAGAAATGGTCCAAAAAAAAAAAAAAAAAAAAAGCTTTCTCTCTACTCTGCTCGACCTACTCATTTGTTTATTTATTTTTCTGATTTATATTTTTTTTGCGGTATTTTGGAAGTTAGTGTGCTTTCTTGGTTTTTTCTGCACTCTTGGCACATCTTGACCCCATGGGGGGGGGGGGATGTTGCCTAAAATTCCAAAAAAAATAATATTCTTTCCCTCTTCACCCTTCGATTATTTCTTTATTTATCTATTTTATTATTTATTTTATCTGATTCCAAAAAAAATAATATTCTTTCCCCCCTTCCCTCCATGGTGGTTATTTTCGTTTTTTTATTAGGTTGCTGCTGCTCCACCCTGGACCCAAATGGATCCTCTTGCCTCGACCGGCACCATGCCACCTTCTCGCGYGACCCACCGGTTCCACACCGAGCCGACTCACACCTATAACCTCCGCTCCGCCCCTACCTTCACCCTTAGCGGTGGGCCCCTTTCCCCACACAGCAGCCCACCTTCTTCTCAATCTCCCACCATGTCTACCTCTCTTCCCCCTCCCCCCACGGAGGGGAGTACACGTGCGTTATGCGCCGCACGTGCGGAGCTCGTGCGCACGCGATACGCCGCAGGTATGGGTTGGAGTATAGGGGTGATATAGGGGATATTGGGGTTGTTAAATGGATCCTCTTGCCTCGACCGGCACCATGCCACCTTCTCGCGTGACCCACCGGTTCCACACCGAGCCGACTCACACCTATAACCTCCGCTCCGCCCCTACCTTCACCCTTAGCGGTGGGCCCCTTTCCCCACACAGCAGCCCACCTTCTTCTCAATCTCCCACCATGTCTACCTCTCTTCCCCCTCCCCCCACGGAGGGGAGTACATTCGAGGAGAACCCAGCGGCAGGGGCCACTTCTTAGGTGACCGTTCACCCGGCGCTCCAGGGTCAGGCCCCTGTGGACCCCATGGAACTTCGCACACCTAAAGGAGAAAGCTTCAACTTACCTCTGGACTAGAGACACACTCCATAACCAAGGTGGCTTGGCACTACGTCACCAGGAAAAAGAGCCAAGGAGGGCTAGGAGTCCTAGACCCTACTACCCAAATAAAAGCCCTTCAGACCAAATGGATCTTAAAACTCATCACAAGACCTAGCCTACCCTGGAGAACCTTAGCCTTGGATGGTTTACAACAACTACCAATATACAACACCCCAGATAGCATGGAACGTTCGTTCTAGATGATGAGCAAGTCATGGCCAATGAAAGGAGGAAACCAAGAAACATTGTCTTCAAAAAACGAATCCAGGTTGGGATTCTGGAAAGGGGTCCTCAATGCATGGAGAGGTATCTTTTTAGCTAAGGTTAGGATACCACACAATAAAGAAGAAAGACGAGAAGAAATACTTAGACAACCCCTTTTCCGCATCCTTGGATAGCAAAAGGTGACGGAAGCCCAAAGACACAAGATGGGGAGCTTGTCTAGAAAGAGGAATATGGCAAATCAAGCACATATGGGACAACAATTTGAAAGACTGGAAGTAGGATAAACAGCTAAGACAACAACTTAAAGGTTACCATCGATTGGCTTAAAACCTGCAAGAACTCGTATCAGCTATCCCACACGAACGGGTACCAACTCGCAAAAGGATAGGAAATGGGATAGAGAGGGCTGGGCGGTAATGACAAACGAGCTTTCACACAAACACGCACTACCTTACTGGGGTAGAGATGAGGGCAAAGATAACTGGCACATGTTCACTATGCATGAAATGAAGGAACCAGGATCTGATTATAGCCAACTCTGCAAAAAACCCACAGCACAAGTAACAGTTTGAGAAGCCAATCTAAGGAAAATAATAGTAGAGAACGAGGAACTAACCATCTTGCTCCCCCAAACCACCCTAGAGAACCTGGACGTGGACCCAGCTGAATGGGCATTGAACAAGGATCATCACAGATTAACTCCAAGTTCAACATCCTACTCTACACAACCAGATTAGGCTGTAGACTCAGGCGCCACCCCACAAACCCGGACCCAGTAAATAGCAGAATGTTGGAAGAGACACCTTGAAGTAGAACCGGAAACTTGCAACCCAATAACATGGAGTCTAATAGCGACCACACATCCACCTAAATTTAGAAGCCTACAATGGCCAATTCTATACCTACCAGTCCCACTAAATCAATGGCTAAACGTCAAAAGGAAAAAGGATGATAGAAGCCCCCTAAAAGAACTGTGCGGTAATTGTGACGAAGGTCAAATAGAAAACCTATACCATTGTTTTCTCCTGTGGCCCAGAATGTGGCAGCAGGTTGCAAGTACATGGGAGCAGTCACAGGCACGATATTCACAAGCAACCATACCTTCCTACTCTTAGGATTCACATCCCGGAAGACTGGTTCGCAGTTGAATCAAACCTCTTCAGAATACGTAGAAATTTAGAAAAGCAATACTATGGGTGATTTGGAAGGAAATACGCCAAGAAACAATACAGAGACAAAAGATGCACACCCAAGAGGCGTGGGGATTACTTCAACAGCAAGTGGAAATTGAATATTGGGTCCTATGCCGCAGAGTAAAGAGGAGAATGAGGGAAGACAAGGACAAAGCCAAGGAGCATGTCCTAGCGAAAGGCAAGGTCGCGCTCATCAAGGGCCCAAGCATAGTATTCAGACTCTGGGAAGAAGCCCCACCAGAACACCAATCGCAAGCCCTCTCAACAAATAGTATCCCAGAGCCCCTCGGGGTTAATATGTGCTCAGACTAGACCAATAGAGACCCCTCACAGAAATAACTAGAACAATCCGATCTATAAGACAGGATCTCCTAAAAGGATACAAAGAGTGAGCAAAACCAGACCGGGGACAGCTAGGGTTAAGGTATTAGCTAGGACAACAGTAACAATCTACAATAAGGGGAAGGAAAACCAGTTAGGGTTTAGGGCTTTAGCAAAGTTCACAGCAACCAAATCCGACAAGGCGCAGAGTTTTAACAAAGGCCTAGGCAAGAGGCCTAACCAGCAGTTCTAGCGAATATGCAAAATTTGACAGCCTTGGAGCTGAGAGGAACTAGCTGGTTGAGGCCCAAGGAGGCAAACTGCAAATACGAAAGTGATAAGGCAAACAGACTAGCAACCAGGGGCAGAATCAAAGTAGAGCAGGCCAACTTAGGCAGGGGTGAAGGGTGGTACATCCTTCCTTCGGTAAGTAATCAATGTCGTCCTTTGGGCCTTCACACCATAAGGGGGACGAGCGTGTGTGAGTACTTGTTGTAATCCATTCTGACTTGCCGGGGGAATAGGAACCAGACTGATGCTCCCCGGAATGGAAAAGGAGCCGGAACCCTAAGGTTCTTTTTTTTATTTTTTTTTTATTTTTATTGGTAGCACTATTAGCACACCAATTCCTGGAAAAACAGGATGCATCCTCAATTCAGAATGCATGAAGCCTTACCACACTTTGTGATTTCATCTCAAGGCATCTGAATGTGTACTTTGCTTCACTTGTACTGATGTCAACGAGAACCATTGTCTCATCCCCTTGCGCCGAACCCACGAAGGACACTGCAGCTGTGTTGAAACGTGGGCACTTCAGTAACTTCGATGTATCTGTAATATTCACAGAAAGCTGCCCTTCTGATGACACTGGTGATGATGGCGACGTTGATGGCAAAGATGACGATGATGACAATGGACATGATGACGACGGTGATAATAATAATGGTGACGATGATGACAAGAACGACGATGATGATGATGGTGACGACCTTCCTCCTGCTTGAACGTTCCTGTCACAGTCACTACCTCCCAAGGCCTTGGATTTCTGTCTGATCACTGGGCAAATCGGCGTGTGGCTCAAATTCCCAGAATTGTCCCCATCTGGCAAAATCCATCTGCCATCAACAATGACATCTTCTTGGATCCAGGGAAAGGTTCCTAGACCATGAGCCATTCTGCTGCTGCCAGTGAGATCTTCCTCCTCATTCTTGTCGCTGGATAACATTCCCTGAGAGTTGATGGCGTATGCCATCTCTGCATACATAGACAATGCTATGGATGATTCAAAAGCTGAGCTGATGACAGGATGTACTCCTTGCTTAGCTGCCCATCGTGCAATTTGCAGAGTTCGCTCCAGCCCACCAATGACCCCAGGTTTGAGGACCTGCAGCAGAAAACAAACGGATTCATACCTTAGACCTTGTGGTCATAATCAACCCCTGGCATGCTAAGTCCAAGAATCACTAAAGGGGGATAGATGCTGTGCAAACACAGTGGAGAACTGAATCAGACAAAGATCCCAATAATCACATAACGGGGATGGAATCCAACATAGAAGATGACTTGCCGCTCAACCATACATGGCTGCATGGCACAGATCCACAACCAACAATGATCAGACCCTGAATTTCAGACATGTTCAATGCAGTTGGACACAACAGTGCTAACCACAACCTCTCTCAAAACAAATTAAGTTGAAGAAGGCAAAAAGAAGCCCTTCTGTGCACTGGGCTCAGTGGGTGCTTAACTTCACACACACACACACACACACACACACACACACACACACACACACACACACACACACACACACACACACACAGAGAGAGAGAGAGAGAGAGANAGAGAGAGAGAGAGAGAGAGAGAGAGAGAGAGAGAGAGAGAGAGAGAGAGAGAGAGAGAGAGAGAGAGAGGAGATATGCAAAAGAATGACAACATATGCCAAGACAGGGTGATAAAAGGTGGGATGTGTAAGTTAGCATAATTTGGAATGGTTTAGTGCAAGAGGAAACCGACCCCCAACGGGGTTACTGGATTAAAAAGTGATTCTGTGAAGTTCCACAATGGAAGGATGACCCAACAGACTCACAGAAATAGAGAGGCTACCAACTTTCCAGATGTTAGCTAAGCCCAGCGAACTTAGCCATTACAGATACAGGGGAAATGGAATGCGGGAGAGACCATCAGGGTAGAGTGGGAATAATGGAGTTTCGGGGAAGAATTCAGAGCTTCTGGAAGCAGCGGTGAGCAGAGGTAAATCTTTCCACGAGGGGAAGCAGCCACTGTATCGGGATCTCTCAGCCATAACAAAGAGAAGTGTTGCGTGGGTAACTGATGTAAGGGACGCTGAACCCATTTGAAAGTCAGCCTTGACGGCCTTCAAACGTTCGATTTCATGTTCACATCTGCAAATGAGAATTTGGAACCCAGAAACTTTGCTCCCGTTCATTGTGGTTGACCTAGGGTCCACAGGAGACTACTATGGGACCTCCGAAACCAATCCCGAAGCGTTCTTTTTCAGCTATAAATTGAAGCTCCCTTGGAAAAAAAAAAAAAAAAATGAAGGCAGAGGTGGGTCAACAGAAAAAGGGGTTCTTCCGGCAAAATTTTGAAAATATTTGGGTATATGAGGGTAGAATTGCAGAACTCAAAGGAAGCACCCTTCTCTTTCATAATTGGAGTGTAGAGATTTCTGGAACCATAGTAGATGAGCAGCAAGAAGAGATGGGGTATCTAGATGGGGAAGCCAGCTCATAGACATTGGAGTCGTGAGGGTAGAGGACGATTGGCTAAAAGACGGAGAACAGAAAAGGTTAGGATATGCCGAGTTACTATGGAAAACGAAGCAGGGTAAGAGCATGAGTAGGAGAAGGTATTGGGCTAAGGCCCGATACAAGCAGTAAAGACAGAGTAGATTACGGACTGGACCAAGACTAAGATAGAAAAAAAGATTGCCCGAGGTTGCCCGTCCATACGTAGAAAACTGCTCAGATCATGCATCCAGCTTGGTGATCAGTGGCTGGTGGACGCTTCACAAAAACCTTGGACATGACATCACACGAGAGGCACTGGACCTCATGAGTTGAAAGAGGAGTGTGGCAGATTAAACACATCTGGTGCGAAGAAGACAGGCGCTGGAAAACAGATCAGGAACTTTGGGACCAGTTTAAAGGATGCCACAACCTTCAGCAGAACCTCAATGTTCTTCTCCCGTCCATCCCAGCAACCTGGACTGTACTGTTAGCAACTCCGCCTACATGGTGCTCTGGAGAGTGGACTACTTGGGATTGGGAGGATCCTCCTACGGTTGCCTTGGCCTTTCAAAAGGATAGGCCCCGCAGGGCAATGGGGCCAATGAACTTGCATGACATTGAGGAGGTTGGCCTCACGGTCAGCAGGGTAAGCAGAACGGCTCACACACAGGCAGCAGTCGGACTCCGCAGCGTTCAGAAGGTGAGGGTGGTCGAAGATGAGGAGTGCAGGATATTTGAGCCGACCACGCCATTGCAGAACTTAGAATTTGAGCCAGCAGATTGGGTGCGGAAACTTCCGACCCCGGCAGGCTGTGTGGATCGCCGAGTAAGCATTCTGGATTATACCACACATTTGGGCTACAGGCTGCACAGACGGTCTGCAAACACCCAGCATACTCTGCTGCAATGCTGGGAGCGGATTATGCCCAGTCAAATGTCAGGCATGGTTAAGATGCCCTGGGCCTCTGTATCGCAATCCGAAACACGAGGATTGTTGGCCTATCTGGCACTACCTACCCAATGGTTGGCTAAAAGAAGAGCACACTCCGACAGAACTGACTTCGACAAATGATGTGCAATCTGTGACACGTGAACAGTGGAGGACGTGGTACACTGTATGTTGCCATGTCCGAAGGCCCAACAGGTGTGTGGCCGCGTCAAGAACCTATGGATCAGGAGAACAGGGCAAGCACTGCCGGTGGACCAGCTGGGCCTGCTGGTAGGACTTGTTTGGCTGGCGACACGGGAAAAGTGGATCCTTAAACTTTACAGAAGGCTGCCCCCGCTGGCATTGTGGGTCGTGTGGAAAAGAAGGTGTAAGGAGACAATCGACAAGCAGGAAGTACCATTGGAACTGGTCTGGGAAGACTTCAAGCAAGCATTAGACACTGAGTACCAGGCGGACTGGCATAAGGTGCAGTTGATAATCAAGCAAGAACCCAAGAAGCGGGCATGAGACACTCTCCAAATTTACGCAAGGATCCTTGGGGGACGACAAGCTGGGATCCATACAGGGTGACTTGCTAGCATGCGTGTGGTACGCAGGTGTACGAGCATCACAGGCCTCGGCTTCGTCAGGGGAGGTCCGGTTGGGGCACAGTGGGCCCTCCTCCCGGGAGGCTGACCTGGCAGCAGAAAGTCTTTGGAAGGGATCACAGGGACCCGTATCGTTCCCTGGCGTCTAGTGGAGAGCCCGTCCCCGCCGTCTGGCGGCATAAAAGGGGTATCTTAGAAGACTGGGCACCGCTCTCCCCGGGGTCTCCCAGGGAACCACCGTGTATATGTGATAGACCGGAGTTCATGAAAGTGAGGCCCAGCAGGTTCCACATTTACCAGACTAGCACACCCTTGAGGGTTGGGGTTGACTGGTGAGCTTAAAGCTCAACACTCATGTTGTCTGTAGGAGATTAGCAGTGGCCCTAGCAGGATTTAGGGTTTTAGTCATCTGTTGATTTCAGTTCTATACAATGAGGGTAACTTAGGCAGGATCGAGGGGTGGTACCGTGAGGGTAACTTTGGCAGGGGACAGCGGTGGTACATCCTTCCTCTGGGAAGCAATCAATGCTGTCTTCTCGGGCCTCCCAGCCATGATGGGGAGGAGTGCGAGTGAGTACAATCTTGTATGTTCCTTTGACTTGCCGGGGGAATAGGAACCGGACTGATGCTCCCCAGAGTGGAACGGAGAGGAAACTGTAAGGTTTCGTTTCTGGGG
>BFEA01000682.1:451620-463023 GCA_003427395.1 Chara braunii | reverse complement strand
CTGGCAAGATACCTTTTCACAATGCTTTACTTTTACAAGGCCCGTGCTGCTCTATTTTTACAAGGCCTGAGGCCTATATCGGGTAAAGGCCCTTTTATAATCAAGAGGCGCCGAACCTGGTTTACAGACTTACTGCTGGAAATTTGTGGAAAAAGGAAAAAGTACTTTACTCCCGAGTTCTGATCAAAACAAAAAACAAGAAAATTTCACAAGAAGGGAGGCGAAAAGGAAATTCTGATGGCTTACCACGGCCACAACCCCCTCTGGGAATGTGCCCTCCCCACTTTCCCCTGTGTTGAAGCACAGATCCTCATCAACGCTTTCATCCAGTGCAACTGGAATGCCAGTTGCTCTGTGAAAAGTCTCAATGCTGGCAAAGCTTGACACTGGCTCCTAATGTGAAATCACAAAGCATAAACAAATTTCACCCTGGTAAGTTTTAGGCGAAGGATTTCACTTGAAAGCTGGAACTTCTTTCTTTTTTTTTTGTTCCTTCTGTTGCTTTGCACAAATTGCCTTCTCCACCCATGTATTGCACACACTAAAGCACATAAGGGTACGCATATTGTGTGTGTTGGGGGGGCGGTCTGTAAACTGTCACCACAACCACCCCTTTTCCACCCAGATGAGCAGATCCAAAATTGAAACAGCTTTACCTGTATGGCAAACAACATGAAGCACACTCAAACTGTTACATTGTCTTTCCCTTGTGCAGTCCTTTCTTCACTTTCCTTGCTTATAACTTTTTTGGGTTTTCTCTCTTCTTGCAGCTCCCCTTTTGCTGCACCTCTCACATACAAGCCTTGCCACATTGATTGCGGTTGAGCGCAAGCTGCCCACATCCTCGTGTGCCACAACGGGCCACTTGCACGCTATCGTAGGAGGTATAGTCCTGTTTGTTGATTTTCCAGCACCCCTCAGCTTATATTCTGTCTGTTCTCTTAATGATGCACATTTGTATGCATTTAGAAGTGGTACACAAGGGGAGGGAGGAAGAAAAAGGGAAGAGGAGGGAAGTGGAGGGACAAGGAATACGACAGAGGAACAACAACCTTCAGAGAGAACTCAGTACTCACCGCCAGAGCAGACTAGTATGGAATGGCACAAGAGGCCAGTCAGTGTTTGGGCTGCAGAGAAAGTTCAGTTGAGGACCAGTGTTGTCCATGGTAAGTGGTCACCCCTGCAGACCGGAGGGACCAGTTTGGGTGTGGACTGTGGAAGCACCGGATCCAAGTCTTGCAGTTGCACTTACTGCATCAGCAACACGCTGTAGACAGATGTCACAGCCTACGTGGCTCCTACATGCTAGGAACACCAGAGGCACGCCGACCGCAATTGCATAGGTATTGCCATTCCAGCCCGTCTACAAAGAGGACAGGCCAGGTCAGGGTGTCCTACATGAGTAAATTGTTGACTGTCATCATACATATCAAAGGAAAAACTTGCACGGGCTATACCTTCATAATCCTTGTGACACGAAGCATGCCAGTCACATGCTAGCCGAATCTCAGGTGGGTCATCGCAGTCCGGCATTGATAAGGTTTCTTGGGTTTCCGCAGCTGATATTCCCTCTCTACGGGCAGGCGATGATGGGCCTGATCCAAAGTAAGGGCGTTTAGCTGTTGCAAAATCTGGTCTGCAACAGCTCACCCTGGCGGCAATTACCTTTATGGTGCACTGTAGGTGGCTCACGTAGAGCCGACGCTGCCAGCCACACACAAGCACTCCAACCTCTGGCCGGGACACCAGGGGGATGGCCCCTGCCAAGCATACATCATGTCGAGGAAGTTACTGCAGCTTTGAAGTCAGTAGTAGTGTTACCAATATGCTTGAACCTTGTTAGCTGTCCCGTGAGCACACCTCTGAGATGATGAGCTGGGGCATTGGAGGAGCACAGGGAAAGTGTATGACAGGGAATGTCCAAGCCTCAACTTACCAAACATGCTAATGCGAAGTGAGCCATCTGGCCAAACCGAGATTTTGCCCCGAGGAAGAGACATGACCCATCTTTCTCAGTACTGTCTTTCCACTCAGGGCCATACCGAGCAGGAAGGGGCGGGGATTTCTTCGAGGATAGGATGTCATCAATGAACCGATATGTGAATGCATATCCTTGAGCTAGGTGTAGATCTCGCAGCTGGCCGGACATCATCTGTGTACAGGAGACCCATCTCATGGACTCCCCAGAGCACAATAGAATCCACAAACTGGTTTGGCCACATAAACCTTTTAGAGCACACGCCCCAAAACCCGGGAGTGCAGGGGTTGCCATCTGGCTCCCCCCAGAGTCGCGGGCAGACACCATCCATTGGGTAGCGGACCAAGAGGAAGGAAGATGGGTATCGATTCTTATCAGGATCGAATGTGAAGTGGTATGTATTGTCAGTATCTACGCCCCCAATGGGATGGGGGAAAGAAGGCGTTTCTTTGAGACGCTCAAATCGTAGATCCCGACGGGGGTTCCGATCATAATCGCAGGGGACTACAACGCGGCCCTGAACTGATGGATGGACAGATGGTGAACGCCCTCCCCCGCCCCTCCTTACGTCGAGGAAGATGAACGAATGATCCAGGACCTATGCCTATCACTTAAACTTTTCGACACTTTCCAGAAGCTTCATCCAGAGATACGAAGTATTACTCTTGCCTCCGAAAGGAAGGAACAGAGGGTCAATCCAGATCTAGGATCGACCTAATTCTTATCTCAGAAGATTTGCAGGGCTCGCTGCTTTTAGCAGCCATTTTGCCACGAAGCCCGTATCCTGGGTTGGATCACAAGATGTGTACAACTACCCTAACGTTTCACAAAAAAAACGATCAGGGCACTCGGTTTTACAAACTAAATGTATCCCTTCTTCAACAAAGGTCATTCCTAGAGTATATAAAGTACTGTTGGACTTTTTGGCACACCCAAAAACAAAACGTACCATAGGAAATCGGCTGGTTTAATAATGGTCTGTTTTTTCTTAACAAAAAATGCAAAGAATATTTGTCACAACTAGCGGCCCGCAAACACGAACGTGAGGTAAAGATACTTCAACAAATCCAACAACTTGAACTTGAGCAACATGACGCTCCAGATACGGTAAGTACAGTGTCGAATCAGCAAACAAATATACAAGTCCTACAACAACAGTTGCAGATCTTTGCCGCTCAACGATGGGAAGGAATGCGAATCAGAACAAGACTATTGCGCTACCAGACTGAAGGTACAATGGACACCAAATTCGTTAGCCTGGCCCGAATGCATACACGGAAGACATGCATCGAGGCCCTGTACGATCCTAAGCAAGGGTGTGCGAAGATAGCATCCTCCACTCCCCAATGCACGCAGATTGCACGGTCCTTCTTCAAGGACCTGTTCACATCCAGATGTTCACAGCGGGACAAGCAGTTAAGGGAGGAAGAGGTTACAACCGTCCTCCGTCCGCTGGAAAAAGAATTGTCCGAACAACAGATAACACATCGTGAACACCTTTTATCCAAGGACGAAATTTGGACCACCTTGCTGCAAATGGAGGCGGAGGAAGTGTCTGGCCTAGATGGTTTCCCAAAAGAGTTTTGGGAATCCTTTTGGGACATGATGGCCCTGAACCTCATGAAGTACTACGAGCAGGTGTGGGAATCTGGATGCATGGGGGAGTTGGTTGGACAGGGCGTCCTCACCTTGTTGCATAAAAAAGGGGACAAAATGGATATCAGGAATTTTCGACCGATAACCCTGCTTACGGTCGTGTACAAGATGGTGGCGAAAGCCCTTGCGAACCGCCTGATCCCTGTCCTGGAAACCCTGATACGCCACTCTCAAACGGGGTTCATCAAAGGACGAAGAATCCATGATAGTATTCTCCTGATAAACGAGTTTCTCAGACTAACAAGGCAGGATAAATGCAACGCAACCGTTATTTTTATTGATTTTGAGAAAGCATATGATCACGTGGATTTTTTTTTTCCTGGATAAATGCTTGGAAAAAATGAATTTCGGTCCACATTTCCGTAGATGGATTGCAATTCTGCACCAAAACGCAACGACGAGAATTTAGGTTAATGGTATGCTGGCGCCGGAAATTCATCTGCAGAGATCAGTCCGCCAAGGAGACCCACTAGCCCCCTTCCTCTTCATTATCGTGATGGAAGCGCTGGCTGCGAACCTCCGGGCAAACAAAGACGTGCAAAAACTCCGGATTTCTGCCATCCCCGAAGAAGCCATCCCGGTATACTCTATGTTTGCGGATGACCTGACTGTTATGTTGGATGCTTCTCCTGCGAACATAGAAGAGATCAGAAACCTCATGGAGCGGTTCGCTGTTGTGTCCGACATGACAGTCAATTGGGGCACCAAGACCTTGGGGTGGTGGATTCATCACCAAGGGGTGCGCCTGCCCGAGTACCCGCAGGTTAAATGGCTACCTATGGAGGCTCCGATTCGGGTCCTGGGCATCATGATGACTGCCTTAGGCAGGGCCAGTCTCGAATGATGATTGGATCCTAAAACCCCGCTGGAAAAGATGGCTCTCTGGAATGACAAGTGGATATCGATGATGGGCAGAGCCTTGGCCATCAACAATGTTGTATTGGCCTCACTATGGTACAAATCCGCAATATGGGCCCTTAGCAAAGACGCGGTCAAAGTATTGAAGAGACAGGTCAACACGCTGCTCTGGAGGGGGGACAACACCTTTTCTAATGTGATCACTAGAGTCGCCTGGCCGGTCGTTATTCAGCCAAAAGACAAAGGGGGTCTGCGAATCTTGAACCCGACTAATACGGCTATCTAGGTTACAGCATTGACGGTCCAATGGATCAGGCGGCTGCTTTTCACTCCCCATCTCCCCTGGGCGGCCTTGGCCCTGGAACAAATTGCACGTTTGGATTCCCTGACCTCTTGTGAGGTCCACCCGGTGACCTGGCTTGAAGACCGCTTCTGGTCCATTCCCCGCCCCTCCCGATCCCCAAGAAACACAGAAGGGGGGCCTCCGAGGCGAGACTTGGCAGGGGACGATTTATGGTTTAGGGCCCTTCGCGCGTGGCGCCAACTCCCCCGCTAGACAAAGGAAGGCCGTCCAAATGGGAGGAGGTGGCAAGACAACCCCTCATCGGGAACATGCACATCACTGATCAGCGCGGGAGGGTATACTGTAGTTCGGCCCCCCCGTGGAATAGCTGGGTCAGAAGGGGGGTGATAAGAATCAACGACATATGGGACGTGGAAGGAAAAGATTGGCAAACAGAACAAAACCTGAAACCTCTTCTAAAGCATTGCCATCATATGGGGAAGAACTTGGAAGAATTAATATTTTATGTACCCTTGGATTGGGCGCGCATCCTACGTAAGGGACCATGCCTTCAAGAAGGGGACTCGGCGGCTACCCCCGGTGATCCAGAAAGCGTGGGGAATGTGGTGGTGGTACACACCCAGGAAGCACTAGTGTATCTTTTCCATCGGGAACATGACAATAGGCTAAAGAGGTACCACCCTGAAGTGCTGAAATAGTGGAAAAAGACAGATTGCACTGCATCCGGGTACTCCCTTCGCAGGAGGACTGGTTCACTTTCTTCCCTCAAACCCTGCTTGCTAACCTCCCCTTCGACCCCGAGGAATGGCAATGGAATCCGGCAAGGAAAAAGGGGGTAAACAGGACCTTTTTCACCTTGTCAGTGAAATCTGCCTACTGCCTCCTGAGACCGAGGGTAAATGTGAAAGAAATTGTGAGAGAGCGATGGCTAACCCATCTGAACGTGGGCAGGGATACAGTTCGACCCATCCGGTGGTTTAAAGCCACGAGATGCAAACCGACGAAACTGGCTTCACTGCAGTGGCAGATTGAAGACCGCTGCCTCCCAACCAATAACTGGCTAATAGACCGCACTCACCTGGAACAAAAAGGCTTAGCGTTACCATGGTGCCACTGTTGTTTGGCCTCCTTTCCCCACCGAAAGATCGCGGAAACCATAGAGCATATATTTTTGCAATGCCCAGGGGCGATTCTGACATGGCGATGGTGGGACAGAATCTGGCGGCAGCTCGACACTTCATCCACATGGCCATGGGACTGGAGAGCCCTCTTATGTGAAGCCTGGTCTTCACCCACGGACTGTACCTTTGAAAATAATATGTTTACGACGTGGAGGAGAGCTATTATTTAGGCTCTTTGGCGAAAAAGGTGCATACTCGCGATTGAAGGAGTCAGGATAGAGGGGGCAGAGGTCACCTAAATGGTTAAGCAATATATTCAGGAAGAACTTATGGCACAATGGCAAAGTGTGAAAGCAAAACTGGATCTATTTCAAACGAAAAAAGACATAATGCAAGCTATCCGACATTTTTCCAGGGAATGGTTGGGGAGGGAGGGCAGGATAACCCGCATTAGTTGGGAGGAAGGACAGTCTTTGGAAGGGGGTGAGGACGAGCTCAGAAGAGACTATGGTATCTGTTTTAGTGATTGGACTAAGGTAGATGGGGCGGTTCCTCTGCGCCCTCCTTCTGATTTCCCCGATCCCTTTCCACCCCATGGATTCTCCATTGTAGATCTACAGTGGTACGGTGCGGGGTAATCAATGCTGGCAGGCTCCACCCTTGTTCGCCAAGAATGTCAGTAGATGGGGTAGATGCTAGTAAGGTTTCAGTGTGGCTCAGGGGGAGGGAGGAACTAGCGTATAGCTGTGTATCCGGCGCGAATGCAATGAGAAGAGGTTCCCCCTTCCCACCAGTATCCTGCTCAGTCAATCCCCTAGATCCCAGGGCAATCAATGCTGGCAGGAACGTACTCCAAAATCAGTCTGTACGAGGGACGCTGGACCGGTTTTCCAGCAGGTGATGCTCCCCACCAATAGATGGAGCCTCTCCCCAGGTGCTCGTGGTGTCTGCTCTTATCAACACCGCTAACACTGGCGGGGGCTTTTGTTAAATAATAATAATAATAATAATAATAATAATAAATAATAATAAAATAATCATCATCAATAAATAAAATATTGCCGACGAAGTTCATTGATGAATCGTGTCTCGTCCCAATAAAGCATCCGATTGGCGATTTCAGGTCCACAGTTAGTGCCCATAGGGATGCCGACCACTTATGGTGCAGAGTGCCATCCACTGCAGATAATAAGTGTTAGAGACCACAAACTGCAGATATTGTTCTATACCTCACATGGAGAGAGCGTCAGAGTAATGAGAAGAAACCCACGCCCTCGATGAGGACCTCCCACTGCTATGCACATTTCTAACGGCCTCCGGTCCTGTGGAACCAGTGCTAAGGCAAAATCATGTTCTTTGAACAGCAATCAACATATTGTTAATGATTGTGTAGTGTGGCAGGTAGTGTACATCATGGTAAAACTGGTTGTGTGCTGCGTAGAGCCTTGAAGGGGATGTCCATTCTGCTTGAGATCCAAAATGACATCCTTATGTTGCACAACCCAACAACGTCACATGCCGTTTTCTTGATAGAAGTTCATAAAACTCATTATCCTCACTGCGAAGTGACCTGGTCACACCTTAGAGAGCATAGCTGAGCAAGTGAGAGGCCATTGTTCTGCTTGCCTGCTACAGAAGGGTGACAAGCCGTTGATAGAGGAGCAGATAGGGAAAGATTGTTTCGCTGAAGATCCAAAGGATTGTTTCGCTGAAGATCCAAAGGATTGGACGAAGAGCTGAGTGAGAAGTACAATTAAGGCAGGGTGTCAGTCGATAGCCCCATGGTGAGGACGAAGAAGATGAATAAACTTCAATAAAGTCTTAACGGTTGTGGTGACACCCAAAGCAATCACCCATACTTTCTGGCTAAAGAAGCTTCAAACAGAATACAAGGACTTGCAGGAAGAGTTACAAAAAAAAACTACGAAACATACTATTGAAATCATACCCAGTAGCAAGGTTCCTACGTGACCGATTTACAAAATATCCCCTATGGAACTCGATGAACCGCGGAAGCAGCTACAAGAACTTTACATATAAGGGCCAGATCAAGGCTACCTACTCTCCTTTTGGTAGAGGAGTCCTCTTTGTGCCAAAGAACAAAGGAGAACGTAGACTATGCACAGACTATCGAGGTCTCTACACAGTTACCACTAATAACAAAGAAGCTCTACCTCAGATAGATAAGGATCAACACAAGATGACATTCCAAATAATGTATGGACACTAAGAATATATGCTAATGCGTTTTGGTCTCAAGAACATCCTTACAACCTTTCAAAAATCCATGAATGAACTGTTCAAAGAATTGTTAGATGAATTCGTCGTTATTTACCTTGACGACATCCTAATGTTCAATCAAGCTTGAAATTTGAACACAAGGTACACATATGGATAGTTTTTGAATAGTTAAGGAAGGGTAAGTTCATAGTTAATTCCAATAAACACGAACTCACAAAGTTTGAAGTCCTGTAATTTTAAACATGCTATGAATGCAATATGACTGTGGCCAAAAGCGGGGGGGGAAATTGCTACCAAAGATTGGCCACAACCCAAGACTCCAACAGAGTTAAGATCTTCGTTCGATTTGCAAGTTGTTATACAAAGTTCATCAGGAACTTCTCAATTACAGTTACTCCTCTCAGGAAACTTCTCAAGAAAGAACCAGCTTGGTTGTGCAATAGAGTGGTACCGAACTGAAACGGCTTTTGGCGCTAGCCAAAAGGGGAAAACAATTGTAACCACTGCCATTTCAGCAAAGCTTGGTGCGCAGGGGGAATCCACCTCGACAAGAAGAGGCTCGAATTAACTGGTGGTTTAAACCACCAGTACTTGGCCCAGCTATAGGCCGCGGGAAAAAAATAGAGTAGAAACATTTTTACTCGAATGAATTTGGGCGCTCCTGTAGTAGCCCGTACGTCTCCTAAAATTGTGGCTCGTTAACCGGCACGACTCTAGGAAGTACTGGTGCTTTAAAAAGCTGAAGTATGCTCTAATTCACTTTCCTAATCTAAAAGTTGTGCAACCATCCCTACCCTTTGTTGTCACCATTGATGCAAGCCACTATGGGATAGGTGTACCCATGCAACATAATGATAAGAACGGCTATAGACCATCCGAGCTTATGTTCAAACGACCCCCGCAAAAGACGTGGCCACATCTACCTATGAGACGAAACTTATGCACCATTTGAGGCCTTGTAGCAATTGTTAAATTGACACTTCAAGGTCTACTTAGACCATGGGACCTTATCCGTTGGTTGACGACTCAACCAACGTTGTCTTACCTGCTGGCTAAATGTCTTCAATTATCAATCAATACCTACGATTTGGAGTTTAAGGTTATCACAAGCAAATATATATGAGCAGACACTCCCATCTAGATCTGATTTCTTTGGAACTAAGAGTATTGAAGCGAACTCAACGAAAACGCTAAATCTACTTATTGTAATGATCAAGTTCAACAAAATAATTCAAACTCTATACAGAAATCCCGAACACCTCCCAGAATATGAAATGATATTTACCTATAGGTTGACACAAGTAAGGGAGAATAATGAATCTTGATCCCTAATGACCAGTCTATCAAGAGTCTGATCTAAGGGACTGTCATAATTTATAAGGTCATTTTGCCTGACATAAAATCTATGCAAATGTTATCGAACAATTCATGTGGCCCGGGATGAAAGAAGACGTCATTACATATGTAAGAACCTGTGTTGCCTGCCAAAGGTACAAGCCTCCCAGGGAATCTTGTTGGGATTGCTTAAACCCTTCCTACTTGCAAAGGACCCGGAAAATCAATATTATAAAATTTGTAAATCTTATAAAAGCTATAGTTAATGGTGGACAGGTTCTCTAAGTATGCAATGCTCATTCTTGTGCATGTCGAGTCCAAAACAAAAGCAATCATTCAGAAACTATACATGCATGGGGTAACCCAGATTTGGGTTCCCTGAGACGATCAACTCAGAACAACGTTTGCAGAAGATGGAAGCCTATGGCACCAAAACTAACCATGTATTCAAGAAGACACCATGAAACCAATGGGCAAACTAAGAAAATTAACATATTTTGTCAACAACTCCTGCACATCGAACTTGACCTGATTGTCCAGATGATAACTCAGTTTATAATAACTCGGCTTATGTCGTCATGAGCAAAAGTCCTAATGCACTTCATAAAGCTAGGCAACCTTGAAACCTTCTATCGTTTCCTTAACACAAGATCAAATACAAAGGTTATCATCTAGAACGAAAGAATCCACCGTTTTTCTATGAATAAGATATTCAGAAAGTAAAGGAGAACATCAAGAAAGTTTGATAACGAATGATTAAGCAAAGAAACACAGAAGATCGTCCGGACTTAAGAAACGGTCTTGTGTGGGTAAGATTTAATGAATTCTCCCTAGACGAAAGAACATCTCAAAAGTTGCTCCTGTCAACTTTGGTCCATGAAGAGGTTCTCGAAGTCATTGGTGATCAAGATGGTTTGTCCTATGTACAGACAACCCAACACATCTAGTCTTCCATGCATTCGAAGTTCTACCCTACGTAGAAGGTGACGAGTTCCCTACTCATAGACCTACAATTCCACCAGAATGGAGCATATGAAGGTGAGAATACTGTAGAACAAGGATTCTTCTCCACCAGAGGAACAGGTCGACCGGTCAAGTCTAAGTCTCAACTCCATTCTGGAGATAGGTGGTTTAGTAAAAGGGAGTTGATGCCAGCAACTTCTAACATCATTGCTGGTTATGAAAGGAAAATTTCAGGCATTAGACACAACGAAACTGCAAATCGGATCGGTGAGATTGCAAAGAACTCAGGTCAAATCATCACGAAACAAATCTTAGAGGTAGCCTTTGGCTGAGTCAAACGTTCTACGGTCAAAAGTCGGTCCCACGACCTCTGCAGAGGCACCAAAAAGTCCTTAGTTCCGTAGGCCTGGGTCAAGGGTCAAGAAGAGGCGCTTTGGGCCTCCAAAAGTGAAAGTAGACCCGAGGAGAGCCGACAATCAATCCCAAGACGAGCACAAGAGTCAAAGAGTCAACGAGTTCTCATGAGTCAACCACTGCCACATATTACACACATCCAAAGCTCTAATTCTGTTTCCATAAGTTTTCAAGGCCCGTTGCCTCCAAGCACACTCTAGGCTGCAAGCAAATCTTGGACACATAGGCCAAGAAATCTACACCCTACGAAGACGCAATTGGCAGCAGGCCAGACCGAATCAATACTACTTGTGCGTGGCCTGCCCAAGCTTGGGGATTCATTTTGCCCTGAGATGCTCCGAGACTGGACTGCCGATGCCGAAGCGCTAGTCCTGGAAGAAAGCAGACAGAGCGAGAGTGAGTGATTGCTGGAGTATCCATAGCTAGGATAGACAGTGCACAACACCATAGCTTAGCTGTGTGTGTGAGGCTTGAGGGACAACCATATTCTGTGCACAAAGGCACACACACACACACACACACACACACACACA
>BFEA01000682.1:425442-437709 GCA_003427395.1 Chara braunii | reverse complement strand
GTTTTCCCGCTACCCACCAAGGGTCGCGGGGCTGCTAGCTTCGCCACTTGAGTGTTCCCTGGCTGCACCCCTCACAAGCCACGCCACAGGTAAGTGCCGGCCCTACCGGGCCTGCCCAACATCCATGGCCCCGACGGGGTCACACACACACTCAAGCACTCAGTCAGGCACGCATTCATCACCCAGGCACGCCAACCACATACAGGCACGCACTCAGACCCAACACAACCCACTCAACAGGCAGGGGACTTAGTACGGCATGCATTCCACGAGCAAACTCAGAAATCAGCTGTCTGTTACAGTCCGTGTGATGATGGGTCATTACAGTTATGCATGTATGGAGAGATCCAGCTGAAAGGGTGTCAAAATTTAGAAATAAACCCTGAGGAAATATTAGGAAGTGTTCCCTAAGAACGGAGAACATTACTAAAAGGAGAAACTAAATAGGAACTAGGAGATTGAGCAACGGATAGATGCCAAGCAAAGCCTTCAGTGCCCCGCAAATTCATCAAACACCCATCCAACCAGCAGAATATAGCAGAATTGGAAGCTTACGACCTACGGAATAAGCACAAAACATTCGGAACAGCGAAAATCAGCGCATAAGCACAAAGAGTTCAGAGGAAGAAGAAAACTCGGAAGATTATTCTTAATACGAGGGAAGGAGACAAATAATAGAGAGAAGATTAGACCAAGGAAAAGTGAGAATAAAAGGTAGGTATGGCACCTGAGACACTGATGCAAAGATTGAGAGGAATCAACCAAAAGCAGAAGGTAGAGGAGGACACCCAGCTACAGGCACAGAGAGCAAGTAACAGATGCCCAACTGATAAAGATCAAAATAGTAAAACCTTAGACGATCCCCATTATACACACATAAACTAATTTGAGGAAAAAGAAATCACCAAAATGCCTCAGTCAGTCATAGACCATGACACAGACAGTGAGAGAGCAGCTCTTGAATAGCATGTCTGCCTTGTAGGCCTGCAGCTGCACCCCTTCATGCGTGACATGTAACACCCTGAAGATAGTCATAGAGATTGGGTTGGGGATATGACCCAGTCGAGGCCTCGAGGCAGCCTCGACACAAGCTGAGAGAGGGGCTGCACTCCAGTTCTTACTAAACTACAGGAAATGAATAGCAACTCAAAAAAGCCAGACCCATTATTCATTTGAATAGGAAGGCTAGAATGGTACAACCCCCCACCGGAACTATTTTGCGTCAAATAAGGCTAGAAGAGCAAGTTGCAACCCCACGTCCTGAGTCAAGAAACTCCGAGACATTTAGGAAAGGAGGCAATCAGCAAATTCTAAGTATAGGAAAAGTGTTTCGGCAATCCACTTCAGCAGACAGAGAGAGAAAGCTCAGAATAGCACTCTATTTTTTCAACTAGAAGGATGGTTGAAATGTGCAGCCGATTAGCTCAGTGGGTAGAGCACCGGTTGGAAATGTGCATTGTGCCTTGAGGTTGTGGGTTCAAAACCCTGCAGCCTCACACACGGACACCGGCGGGCATTAGACTGACGCACGGCTTTCAGTTGGTGCACGGGAAGGATTACGGACACTGCCTGCACCACCCAAGGGATTAAGTCCAGGATTGTTGTATGCCGGGTCTTGACTATGAGTAGGTTGCCTGAGGATGTTGGCCATAGGTTGTTCTGATGATCTCCCCAGTCTGGCATACGACACATTGGTTCCATTGAGATTGTGTAGCATATATGGTTGAGCACAGCTGTTGCAAGATGATGAGCATGGGATTGAGTCTGGCTTGGGACTCTGTGGGGGGGTTCTAGCACAGATAGGCCTATCATATACAGAATAGCACGACGCTTACACGGTACAGCCTTTGGATACACATAGCTTATGGGCACAATAATAAAAGGGCCTTCACGAATTAGACCCCAGATGAGTACCCCAACAGCGAGGGGCCCTGTCGGCCAGAGCTTAAATTCACGAGCAGCAACCCAAAAGACAAAGTTCCTGAGGCAAATGTCACATCCATAATGAAATGAAAGGTCATTTTGAACAGTCWCCAACAGGTCCTGAACGAACAGGTATTGGACACAGTTTTTAAGACTGAGAAAGGGTCATGTCTCCTYGATGGAAAGTCACGTCTGTTCGGCAATGAGTCAAAGGCCACAGTCCCAGTCCAGTCATAATCCCACGAGTCAGTCCTGATTCAGACCAGGAGTCCAAACGACAGGCCCGATGGCCCAAAGCAGCAGCAGACCATGGGAAAAGATACTGGGACACACACTTTGCAACACCGGGTACTGGGCAGGAGTCCCAGACAGGCTGAATGCAGGGCACGCCAGACCAGTCCAGCACTACAAAGGACTGGCCAGCCTCCCATTTGACAGATGCTCACTCCGCATGAGAGTGTGGAAGTGCCGTGGCACTTATGCGCTAGATGTGTGTGGGGTGCGCTAGGCTGAAGAGCAGCGCTATGTTACATGCTGCGCCTGCACACGGGCCCCATTTGAGGGGCCCGACGGTTGCTGAGGGGCCCCCAGGCCGCGTACCATCCAGCACGCGCCCTGGAGGCCCACGGCGGCCCTCCAGGCCCTAGGCAGCACACTAGGTAGATAGGTTTTATTTTACTTACCTTTTTTGTGTGTGTGTGCTGTCTTATTTTTGTCTGTTCAGGTGCCGTTTCGGACTGGCAGCCCCAAGGTCAGACCTTGGGACTGGGTACACCGGAGGCAGGCCCGAAACGAGGCCAGGCGCATTTTGGCGCCAAACCGGTCGGTACAGTTTCGGCCCTGCAGGACCCAAGACCTTGGGCCAGGTGCACCGGTAGGAGGCCGTTTTCAGGCCAGGCGCATTTCTGCGCCATGCTGCATCAGCAGCAGGGTCTGGATGTCCGGTAGGGACCCAGACCACCTGGGCCGTTTTCTGAGGCCAGCACCAGGTAGGCTGAGCCGCCCAGCGCTACAAATAGCTGGGCCACGGCTGGGCAGAAGACAGTTCGGGTAGCTCACTTCTGGGCGACACGCTGCTGGTTAGGAGAGCGCTATACTGCGGAGTAGAGAGGAGAGGCATAGAGGAGATAGGGAGTGGCGGAGGCCATACCTGCAGTCGGCGAGCTTACCTGCCGCCATAGCTGGGCTCCACGCGGTACCTGCACACGACGATGGACACAGTCAGTACGGTGACAGCGACCTGCAGGTGAGATAGCGAGGAGGACTTCATCTCTTCTCTCCCTCCTCCATCTCTCTCTCTCTCTCTCTCTCTCTCTCTCTCTCTCTCTCTCTCTCTCTCTCTCCTTCCTCCTCTTTCTCATCTTCTTCTTCGAATCTGAGAGTGTGAGAGGGTATCAGTAGGGATTCAGGCAGAGGTTATACCGGGCGCATTGCCCAGGATCTGATTCGACATTTCTGCGACAGACATGATTGGACACTTGGCAAGGGACTATTTGGGGACTTCGCTATTGCGATCTTGGTCTACTCCCTCGCCTCCCCATCTCTCATCCGTGGCATCTCCCCATGTATGTGTGCGAAGGACGGACCTTTCTTCCATGATTGCGGTCCCTCCTCTCTCCTCTCTTCTCTCTCTCTCTCTCATGTGTGATGTGTGATGGATGTTGGGTCAGTCCAGATCAGATCAGATCTTCCCTTTAAGTTTTCCACTGCGTCATTTTGTGCCATCTTGTATGTATTCGGAATGTACATTGCTTGTTGATGCTACGCTGACCTCGCATTGTCCATTTCAGTCCTATTCATCACATAGCGGATCCTTGGCTCCCTGCGCATTGTCCCATTGGGCATGTGTCAGCTATGTGAGAGTGAAGAGAGTGCTGGCTAGAGGGAAGGCAGCCATAGCTGCACCAGCGCTAGTTAGTACTTTAGTAGGGATAGTTAGTAGACGAGTTCAGTGAGTAGTATTCAAAGAAGATCCTCGTGTGATAGGGCCTGAGCATGCATGATGATTGGGAGTAGACCAGGACAATAGACATAGAGGGAGAGAAAGAAGAAGGCAGACGAGAGAGGGTGAGGTGTGAGCTATGGTGACGCTTACCTGTTCAGCGCTGTTGTTGACGTTTGGCAGCTGGCGCTGATGAGCGCCAGGCTTGGAACTCATGTTGACCGAAGAAGACTTGTAACTCTGTTCAGCGCTATACATTTTGAACTCACGAAATTCCTCTCTTAATCTGGTTAGGATAATTGAGTTGAGCTTCCTGGTTCTCATTCATTTTCTATTCGGCTTTGTGTGAGACTTCGCAATCTGTGAAATATGTGAATATGCATGTGAACTGATGCACTCCAGCAAGTGATGAACAGTCAGGTTCCTTGCAAATTTGGTATCGGAGCAGAACTTGTTACTCTCACTGGACGCGCTGGCATGATCAAGGCCGGCGAGAAGGATAAGCTGGCTTGAGTATAGCTGGCGAGAGTTGAGGTGAAGAGGAGCTAGATTGGGATAGAGGGGGAAGTTGGCCGAAGAAGAAGGGGCTAAGGAGGAGAAGACTTACCTGCGATTGGAGCGATTGGAGCGAACGTGGAGTCTTCATCAACGGCTACAAAGAAGAGAAGAACCTCCTGCCCCACTTATCTCGATTGATTGCAAACCTGTGTTGTGCATCTCTTCCCCCTCCTTTCTGGTGGTCGCTGCTGCTGTCTGGACGATACCTGTGGCCTGGCCTGGTCTGATCTGACAGATAGGACTAGAGAGTCAACATCTGGTCTTCGTGTTATCCATCTGGTTTATCGATAGGTAGGGAAGGAAGGCTGAGTCAGGGAACTGTGCACTGCCACGTCAGAGAGTAAGTGGCTGAGAACAAAGAAAATTGTGATAAATTGGATTTGTTTTTGAAGTAAGTTTGAGTATCTCCTAGCTACCTTCTCTAACAAAAGTGACCACACAGACCATTGAAGGCATAGACTAGCTAAGTAACTAAACAGGCAGCAAAGAAAGGAAGAGGGAAAAAAAAAAAAAAAAAGAGTTCCTGCTTTGCATATTGATTAGGAAAATATTATATAGCTTCTGCATTATTAAATTTCGTTATTCTGAAGCAGCGACATCCAGACTTAAAAATAAAATAAAAAAGTTACAGATCCCAACTACTCAGGTAAAATGGGTTCTTGGGTAGCTACTTGGTGGTCCAGCGGAGGCCTCCCCTGTGCTGTACCCCACCATGGATGACTATCCCATGTACGGGATGGTGCCTCTGTCTGTTCTTTTGGGGGCACTATTCCGTTTCTTTTTTCCTCTCGGCTTCGGGAGAGTGTTCTTCCTGCATCATGATGAGATCCGGAACAGCCCGGACTCTCAGCGGCAGAGCAAGCAGAAGTAGACCGCCGCCTAGCTGAGAAAAAGAAAGAAAAGGAGCAGAAAAAGAAACAGAAAGAAGAAGAGTTGAGGAAGAAAACTCAAAGAGAAAAAAGAGTTGAAAGAAAAGTTAGAAAAAGAATTGCAGGAAGAACTAAGAACTATAGAAGCAGAAGATGAACCTGCTGATGACAGACTCATTAGACGTCGAACTGAAAGTATACAGGTCAGTCCCTCAAGCTGGTATGACCAATATAGTTATTCCAGTGAACGGATTGAAGAGACGGAGGAAGAACGGGCCACGTTCATCGCAAAATTGGCATCCATTAAAGATAAAAGGGAAAAGAAGCTCTTGCTGGAGGAAAAACGAGCTGAATTGCACAACAAAATGTTAGCTGCAAAGCGACAAGAGTTAGAAAAGAGAAAAAGACTGCAGGTAGAGGGTGAGAGGTTGCAAAGAGAATTACAGGCGCAGAAAGAAAAGCAAACAGCAACCGAAGAACAACTTGCCCTCTTGACAGCAACTGTTCTCCATACAAAACAAGAGTTGGCAAGGATGAACAAGACCTTGCAGAAAGTTGAAGCTCATCAGTATAAATTCGAAGGAGTCTGGAATACCTTCCTGCAGAGATCTGCAGCAGAAGTTGACCAACATGTACAAGCATACATTGTAAAATTAAATGAGCAGATCAATAAAACTTTAACACCCGTCGTGATTGAGAAATTGGTAAGTAGCGGCAGAGGAGATGGAGGAGATGGAAAAGGTGATGGCGACGGAGATAGGAAGAAGAAGGGTGTGCTGCAAGAAGATGCAGGGGAAGTCAAAAAGATAAAAGTAAAGGTGTCGTAGACTTACACCGTTAAAAAGGAAGAAAGTGTTTTACATTGGATTGTTGCGGTTGAGTCCTACATGTACGGACATCGTATACCATATTGGCCCATAGTTCTCATGGCCAATTCGTGTATGGTTGGAGATGCAATGAGTTTTGCAATCTCCCTGCATGAAGAAGCTAATTGTCAGTCTATGGTAGAGCGTTCCCAGCAAACCCGTATTGAAGATTTCTTTAAAGTGTCCCAGGAACGATTTGAAGATAAGAACTTAGCCCGGAGAACTGAAATGCTAATCCTAAATATCGCAGATAGGAAATGGAAAAGTGTATCCGCACTCAAATCTACCATGGACGAACTTCTGCAATGCGCTGAACATGGACTTACACCGACGCAGATTCTTAATAACTTTGCTGGAGCACTACCTGATCCTCTCCGCACTCAACTATGTCCCCGTACCAAGGAAGAGGGGATGACTTATAAGAAGCTTAGCAAGATCGCATTAGATCATGCCGGTTTCTTGGTGGAGGCAAACTATTGCCATTATTGGAAAGATCTACAAGTCGGCAAGAAATGGCAAAACCGTACCATCTCAGGAAGTATTCATGGGAAAGACAACCTTCTTCTGACCTTTGAAGGAGGTGTCGAAACTCTCTCCTATGATCAAATAGACTATGGTCTGGAGGGAGATGCACACAACGGATCGGTAGTTCAGGGGGGGGACTACGCGGCTGTTGCAGCCCGCGGGGGAGGGTGACAAGAAAGAGGCCGTGGCAGAGGAAGAGGAGGCCGCGGTCGTGGAGGTAGAGGACCTGGAACCCAGAGGGGTGGTGGCGAAGGAAGCTACTACGTGGGAGGAAGGGGCAATGGTCCCTCGCAAGGTGGCCGAGGACCCAACTCCACATGGGGAAGAGGAAGAGGCACGTGAAACGGGAACTGGGATCGTCCGTATCCGCCCCATCCAGGCCTGCCCGAAGGCCGACCTTGGGAAAAATTGGGAATCACAGAAAAAGTTTGGCAAGATAGAAAAGTCGCCGATCAATGCCTCAAATGTGGTGACCCCAACCACATCGTTCCCATCTGCCCAGACTACAAACAACCAAAAAGGAACAGTCAGTAGAGGTTTCAGTTGCCTCTACAGGAACTTCGGAAGCAAGCAGACTGACATCCTCCTATTCGAAGGTTCTAGTAGCAGAAACTGAGGAGAGAAACGATCCCCACCTAGTCAGTTGTCCCAGAGGTAGTTAGTGTATGTACCTCTCTAGGTGGATCCCTCGCAGGCATAGGTGATGAGTTGGCCATTCGTCGCCTGGGTCGAAATGAAAAAACAAAAAGGGAAGCTAATTATTGCAGATCTAGAAGTTAACAAAGTAGGCGGTATGATTGACAATGGGTCAACACGCAACTATACTAGTAAGAAAGGCCTGCATAAGATGCGTCTAGGGCTAAAGGTAAAACAGTTGGAAGAGCCCGTAGTAAGTAAATTCGCACATAGTAGCGAGATTGTATTGGATAGATATGTTGAGGGGATTCGGACATAATTTCGGCTTGAAGCAAAGGGGAAGGTGGAACACGTTCTCCACTCTCTGACTCTTTTGGTGGAAGATAGTCTCCCTTTTGACATTCTCTTAGGAACAGATTGGGGGGAAGCTGCAGATGCGGATGTGAAGCTAAGGGACCATGAGTAAAATTCGCCTATTTCATGAATCCGGTAAGGAAAGCAGCTTGGCTCATTGTTGCATGAGTGCCCCTGCGTTCGCCTGCCACGTAAAGAAGAATAATCTATATGATCGAGTATTTGTGGCATATGTGCGCCCTATTAAGGAAGGTGAAGATAAGGAAGAGGCAAAGTTCCCAGAAATTGAGAAAATTCTGAAAGAATTCGCAGATGTGGCAAAGACCCCAAGCGGTGTGGTAGAACGACCTATCAAAGATCGCATTGAAATTATTCCTAGAAGTCAGATTCCAAAAGGACCAATTTACAGAATGTCACCCAAAGAATTACACGAACTCTGAACCCAACTCAATGAAATGCTGGAAAAGGGATGGATTAGACCTAGTTCCTCACCCTATAGTGCGCCAGTGCTATTTGTGTCGAAGAAAGATGGCGAGATCTGCATGTGTATTGATTATAGAAGGTTAAATGATATAACTATTAAAAATGTTGAGCCATTACCCAGGATCGATAATTTGCTGGATCGAGTTCAAGGTAGCAAATTGACCTGAAGTCTGGCTACAATCAGATTGAGGTAGAACCAAAAGACCAATATAAGACTGTCTTTCGTACAAGGTATGGCACTATGAGTTCATTGTGGTGCCCTTTGGTCTTACTAATGCACCTGCAACTTTCCAACGGACCATGAATGAACTTTTTTGTGAATGGCTTGATAAATTCGTTGTTATATATTTAGATGATATTTTGATTTTTAGTAAAATTTTAAGTGAACATTGTGAGCACCTTCGACATGTGCTAAATAAATTGCGCGAGGCAAAGTTGGAGTTAAACCCTAAGAAGTGTGAGTGGGCAGAGCGTCAGGTGTTGTATTTGGGGCACGTTATAGACGGGGACAGTATGAAACCGGAAGACGCAAAAATTGCAGTTATTCGAGATTGGCCCAACCCACATACATTGACGAAACTACGATCGTTCCTTGGGTTGGCTAACTACTATCGTAAATTCGTAAGACACTTTACGATAATTGTTGCTCCCCTTCGCAGACTATTAAAGAAGGAAACGATATGGAAGTGGGACCAAGATTGTACGTCTTCATTTAAACGTCTAAAGAAATGTTTCATTTAACTATCCGGTTTTGAAAGTTGTTGATCCTTCTTTGCCCTTTGTTGTTACTACCGACGCCTGTCAGTACGGGATAGGCGTTGTACTCCAGCAAGATGACGGGAATGGATACAGGTCTGTCGAGTTTATGTCCCGACGATTGCCTAGTGAGAAAGTCGTCGCTTCCTCGTATGAAAGAGAGCTATACGCACTCCGGGAAGCTTTGGATGATTGGCGTCATTATCTCCTAAGTCGCCATTTCAAAGTGTACTCAGATCATGAGACACTAGGCTGGCTAAAGACGCAGACCCGGCTGACACCTAAACTGACCAGGTGGGCTGCGGAAATCGATTAGTATGACTTTGAGCTAAAGCCGGTAAAGGGTAAGTATAACGTTGTTGCTGACGCAGTAAACCACCAGTACCTTCTGGAGCACTCTGCCAAACCTCTCTTTTTTCCATGCGACAAACCTCTTTGTCTCATTGGAATGCAACTGGTAATTGGTCGTGGTACGGGGAGCTACCGGTCCTTCGACACGGGCGACCAGTACTGTGCTGGTTTCGTCGTTTTTTATTTTTCCTTTCTTTTTCATTTGTTTTCCCCCTTCTTTTTTTTWATTCTCGTGGTTTTCCTTTTATCCCATTGGGCACTCTGGTACTGGCAGAGGAGTTGTAGAAGGCATGAATAACGGACTCTTTGTCAGCAAAAAAACGAAAAAAAAAAAAAAACGAGCTGGGAAGTTGGRGGCACGAGGGAGTTGGGGCCTCGCTCCACTACAAGCAAAATGCTCGCAAGACAAACTTTGGGGGCGTATCTGTGCTGTTTGTTTTCCCCCCCTTTGTCCTTTTCCCCATTGGGCACTCGAGTACTGGCACACGAGCCGCATAAGGCATAAATGGCGGACTCGTTGTCAGCACATAAAAAAAGAAAGAAAAACAAAACAAGCTGGGGAGTTGGGGCGTCGCTCCTATACTCTAGAAATGCACAAAAGACAAAAAACATGGGGGTGTGTCTGTGCATGTTCTAGGGGAAGATTCACTCTCAGTTTGCACATATAGAAAGTAGTGGAGCGAGGCCGTTGTGCTCACACACTGCTAATTCGAGATAGGGTCTCGCTCCACTTCTTTGGAC
Source organism: Chara braunii (assembly GCA_003427395.1). Lineage (NCBI taxonomy): Eukaryota > Viridiplantae > Streptophyta > Charophyceae > Charales > Characeae > Chara > Chara braunii. The sequence goes on along the minus strand of BFEA01000682.1, from coordinate 427,705 downwards.
ATGCACAAAAGACAAAAATCGCGATGGTGCATTTTTCCATTTTCTAATGGAAGATTCACTGTCGTTTTGCAGATTTCGAGAGTAGTGCTGCGAGCCCATGCATCTTCCCACAATCGTGCTAGTTTCTTTATGTTTTTTGTGTTTTTTTGTTTTTTGTTTTTTACACTTAGTCAAAGTGCCCTGCCAACGAGGCAGGGCGCTTTCCACGGAAAGCTGACACTTGCAACCGAGAGGGAGCTGTAACTGTATTCTTCATTGTTTTTTGTTCTTTTCTTTTACTTTTTTTTTTCCGTCTTTTTCGGATGCTTCTCTGGTCGTTTTTTCTTTTTCAGATGCTTCTCTGGTCGTTCCTTCTTATTTTCAAAACGAGCGACCCCCCGCACCTCTACCGAGGCTCTACCTGGCCTCTACCGACCCTGTACATGACCTCCATGAATTTAGGAGGTCGGATTTTTTTGGCTGGGCAGGGTACTGGTGGTTTAAGTCGAAGATCTGATTTTTCCGGTGCTATTGTACCGTATTTAGACATAGGCACCGATTTACAAGATAAGATTAGGAATGCTTATTCCATTGATCCTGTTTATGGCACTATGCTGAAACGTGTTCAAGAAGCGCCACAAGAGTTTTCTAACTATCGGGTAACCCAAGGACTGTTGTTTGAAAAAACTGATGTCCATGATAGGCTTTGTATCCCAAACAAGGAAAGAGATCAAAAGTGTGATCTTAGGGGAATGCCATGATACCGAAGGCCATTTTGGATGGAGGAAAACCTACGGTAATCTCTTGCGTTCTTATATCTGGCCTCGGATGAAATCTGATTGTATTGCATATGTGCAAGGCTGTCAAGTGTGCCAACGGAACAAAAGCACCACGCAGCCTCCCCTTGGTCTATTGAAGCCCTTGCCTATCCCAACAGGTCCTGGAGACTCTGTGTCCATAGATTTCATGGACACTTAAGGTGAAAAGCAGTAATGGAAAAAAATCAAGTTATGGTAATTGTTGATAGATTCAGCAAGTTTGTTGTTTTTGTAGCATTGCCTGCGGCAGCTAAAACTGACTTAGTAATTCGGGAATTCTTTAACCACTGGGTAAGGACTATGGTCATCCCTTGACTATCGTTAGTGACAGAGACTCTCGATTGACCAGTGAACATTGGCAGCAACTAATGAGTGTCTATGGTTATAAGCTGACAATGTCATCAGGCCGACACCCTGACAAATGGGCAAGCAGACGAACAAGATTTTGCAGCAGACATTGCGAATGTACATTCGTCCCGATCAGATCGACTGGGATGAACAGATGCTCAAAGTTGCTAGTGCCTATAATAACTCTGTGCACTTGTCTACTTGCAGAACTTCGATGGAGTTACATTTGGGATGACGTCATCAAAGACCTATAGACTGTCTAAACCCGGATAGAGCACATAAACTTACGCCATGGACCAGAGAGTTCGCAATACAGCATCAGAAAGATTTAGAAAAGGTAAAGGAGAATATACTAAATGCGCAACATCAAATGATTGAGCAGGCCAATAAGCACAAGAGACCTCAGTTTGCTGTAGGTGATCTGGTTTGGGTGAAATCGAAAGAATTCATCCCAAAGGAAAACATATATAAGAAATTGTTACCTGCCTACAGAGGACCGTGGCAAGTTTTGGATGTAATAGGGGATGTAGATGGACCCTCCTATGTTATTGAGATACCTCCACATTTGCATACCTACCCGGTGTTCCACGCGTCAAAGCTCTTACCTTGTGTAACTAACAAACTGTTTCCCAGTCGAAGGTCAGCAATTCCTCCAAGTATGGACGGGAAATTTGATGTTGATAAGATCGTTGCTGAAAGTACTATCCATACTGGACGCAGAGGTAGACCTCAGCGGCAATATAAAGTCAGATTTCCATATCAAGATCCAAGTGAGGACCGATGGTTTACTAGGGAAGAGCTAATTGAAACTGCACCGAACATAGTATCTTACTATGAAAGAGCAAGAAGAGGTCTCAATATTGTGGACAGATAAGGGTTTCTCAGAGGCCTTCGAAATTAGGCCGGCGAGAGTAAAAGGGCCTTTACAAATTAGACCCCAGCGAGGGGCCCTGTCAGCCAGAACTTAAATTCACGAGCAGCAACCCAAAAGACAAAGTTCCTGAGGCAAATGTCACATCCATAATGAAATGAAAGGTCATTTTGAACAGTCACCAACAGGTCCTGAACGAACAGGTATTGGACACAGTTTTTAAGACTGAGAAAGGGTCATGTCTCCT
>BFEA01000682.1:401127-412965 GCA_003427395.1 Chara braunii | reverse complement strand
GACGAGTCACAGAAGTATAAATCAAGAGGCCGCGCACAGCCATTCATTCATTCCTGCGGAAGCCATGCGGAAGCGCTGCCTCAGCGGCTTGTGCAGGGAGGTCTGCAGCAGCCCAAAGCCGAAGTGGGCAAGAGAGACGAAGTGCAGCCATAGCGATAGGGTAGAGGCAGCTATCGCTGCCATAGCTGTAGTTTAGAGTGAAGTGTGTGTGTGTTGTGTGAGTGTTCAGCATGTCGCGTGTGGGATATCCAGGGTGATCCGGTGTGTGTGAACAGTGAGTTGTTGGGCTCTGAGTCGCCATAGCCAGTGAAAGTGAACTCTTATCTGCATACCATATCTTTGAGTTCTGTGTGGGCGCATGTCGCCAGTTTGCTGCGATGCTGTTTACATGCATGAAAAGTGTGAATGAGACGAGTCTGATTGCACCACCTATCTCCACAGTAATGTCGCCACAGTACTATCCCCATCATTGCCTTGATAGTATCAATCTTGCTCCCCCTTCCATTCTTTGTGACGAATGCTGCAACTGTTGGAAATAGCTCTACACCACTTAGTTACTCGTTCATTCCCTCCCGCCTGTAAACCCTGCCCACTGCGTCTGTTCTGGTAAAATTCCCAACCGCGCAAAGAACGATCCCCAAGCGGGGAGGCGGCACGCTGTCCAAATTTTTCGCCGAGAGAACGATCCCCAAGCGGGGAGGCTGCACTGTTATGAACCTGGTTGTTTGTTGTCAGAAGACCAACACTCCCTCACATAGACTTCCAGGTATGCCCATACATACACAAAAGGAAGGGGGGAGGATGGGAGTATGACACCACACAGGGAGAGATAAACACAGTGGAAGACTTGACCATGCGATATGACAGAGAACACTGAAAGTGCACTTCGCTCCACAGAATCCTCACAACCAATCACAAAGGAAAGCCGAGTAGATCACATCCCAAGAAATAATGAAGCAAAGATAGCTCAACACAGTATCAACACTGTTTATTATACTCAGAGTCTCGAAATGTCAGGATAATCCCAGAACTATGGTGCGCTGCTCAGAAATGAGCAGCGCTTCACTCCCCAACCCTGAAGAACCGCTAGAACTACCCCTAAGCCCCTGAAACATCAAGCGCCACCCAAATACTGCCTCCAGAGGGAAGCGCCACCCTGAAACAGGCCTCTCAGAGGATGAAGAAGACCAGCGCCACATTGTCTGATGATGATGAAGTGCCAGATGACTTCCCGGGTGGAAGTCTGCAGCAGCGCCACCTCTTCTGACAAAGATGCTCTCTGAGGACGAAAGCTGCAGCTATGGCTGCAACGCCAACACACTGAAACCCTACTCCTCAGGAGGGTCCAGCACCACTTTCTCTCGCCTCCAACAGACTTCGAATAGCCTGGATCTCTGAACAGCCCCGCATGCTGTTAGAGTACAGTGTCGGTCCCAGCTATGGCCGACACTCGAAAGGTCCAGCTATGGCTCTCCCTCAACGCTGAGACTGTCACCACCTCCAGTTCACGCGTTGCGCAGCAGCGATGTACACGGTACCAACTGCCGAAAAGCCATGAACTGATGTCCTCATTCTATCTATAACCTACACTAGCCTAGACACGACCTAGACCGGACTGACTGGACTGACCGGTACTGTTTCAGTTTCGGCCTCTCGACCTCTACCTACCCGACTATAGGCTATAGGACCGTCTATCAGCATAGGCCTTTAGGGCCTGTCTATCCTAGGGGTAGCCCGGGCCTGCTATTCGCAGTTAGGATAGCTGTATGTAATTTCAGTTAGTACGGGCCTGTGTTTTCCCGAATTTACAGATATGTCCCTCAAGAATTTCCCTACAGGTAGGTCTCTCGGTTAGCGAATCTATCCTACCTATGGTACAGCCTCGATGAGAGAGGCTACAGGCCACTGGAACCACCAAGTCATTGCAGCACGCTGTCCAATTTTTTTGCAGAGAGAACAATCCCCAAGTGGGAAGGCGACACGCTGACCAATCTTTTCGCCGAGAGAACGATTCCCAAGCGGGGAGGCAGCACGCTGACTTATTTTTTCGCTGAGAAAACGATCTCCAAGGGGAGAGGCTACACGCTGGCAATTTTTTTTTCACCAAATAACCCTACCACAAACATCATCACTCGAATAACACATCAACTCGTACCACACCCACTCCAGCATAATCACTTCGATGAAGTTCTATCACTAATCAGCTCTAATATTAATATTATTATTTCCACAATACATTATTACTTCAATTAATAACTCACCACTGGTAGTATTCCCTCTCAACATTACCCAAACTTCCACATTCGCCCTTCGTGGCTCTGTTACAATTCCCCATAAGACCATCTAACCCTCCAGACTACTACTAAATAACGCCAACAGACATTCTCCCTGTACGCTCACCCGACTAAGCCCCAACCAAAACCACGTTCTCACTCATCTAATCCGAGTCCATACACCAACTGGCAAATCAGTCCTGCCCCACCATGTTGATCTCTCACGACCCAACCCAGGTGCCAACTGACCCCACTGGTACAGGCACTACTTCAGGCCCAGCTTCCGGCTCAACCTCTGGCTCAGCCTCACGCTCAGCCTCGGGTTCAGCCTCAACCTCTGATTTGAGCACAGGCTCAAAGAGGTCTCGCTTTCAAAATGAACAGGCAGGAGGTTCTAAATATGATAATCAAAGAGACAAGAATCGAACCGGTGATCGCCAGAGAAATCGTGAAAATCAGCAAGGAAGAGGAGGCGGAAGTCAAAGTTTGGGAATACCCCAAAGAACACCTCCCAGTTCTCAACGAATTTTATGAAACCCATGCAGTCGTCTGCTCTTTTCTGCCAAACTGAAGCATCTCCGGCCCATGGAAAAAAGGAAAAGAGTTCGGGAAGCCCTACAGAACATCGAAAGCTTGAGAGATTTCGAACCCAAAGTAGCTTACCAACAGAGCGGAAGGAATGCAGTCGCTGTGATCTGTGTAGATTCAGACTATGCCTCATCTATGTTGTCAAGTCAAGCCCTCTATTGCGAGGGATCAGTGGTGTCAATTTCCAAATGGAGACCCAACAGATCTGCCCCCGCAGGGGTCGGCTAGGCACGCGCAGTCACTGATGATCAAACACTTTTGGATTCAGTTCGACAATCTGTCAGACGGCTTACACGGCATCGTAGGGGAAAGACTGAAAGAGTCATACCCCCAACGCCCCTTGGTCGAGTGAGCTTCCTCTGCCTCCGGTTTTCTAACCTGAAGTATTAACTCGAGGATTGCATGCGTCGAACTCAAAGCAAGTAACCCACCTGAGCTCCCAGACAAATGGTTCTTCAAGGTGGGCCACCAAATCCAGACACTGTACATTTCCACGAAAGCAAATCCCATCTGTTTCAGATGCAAAATCAAAGGACACATGGGGAGTGATCCCCTTTGCCCTCTGAATAACAAAAAAGGAGATGGGAAAAGACTGCACCCTTCAATGTTGGTGAAAGTGGAAGCAATGAAAGGCATCTGGATCATCAACGATCCAGCATACGCGGGCTGGATCTTTGACGACCTCAAGAAAACCCCTGCGTGGATATGGACCCTGTCAGAAGCCGAACCAGCGAGCAAACCGGACGTGTTCCCTCCACATGGAAGCAGATGGCAAGCAGGCGGGGGGAAAAGGAAAGACAAGACAACACACAAATACGATAACTTCTCACTGGGAAATGCTGCTCATCTCGAACAGACAATGTTCAAAAATCAGATTCTTAGTGAAGTTCATAACACAGGAAGAAAGGCAGAAAAAACCTACCTCGAGATCCTACAGCACAGAGGGGCCTTGAAAACAACGAACAAAGATAGAACCAACAAGGGAAACATAGGCCAATCGAAAAGAAAACTCAGAGACGAGGAAGAAGAAATCAAAAGATCAGACAAAACACCGAACGCGAAAAAGGTCAGAGGAGGACCATCAGATGACAAGACCAGTGGCATGCAGCTTGACACCTCCCTCCTTACAAGTACAACAGAGGACAGTCAAGACACAACAATGGGTGAAGATTCTCCCAACTCTTTGGAGTGGCTTGACGAGCACATCAACTCACTGAAATCACGTCAGGATCTGGATATGGAAATCTGGCTTGCATACGCCAGACACATCAGCAATCTCAAAAAGTCGGCAAGATCAGACAATCTACCCGGTTTCCCAACCTCTCCAAATCCCTACGAAGCGCTGCAAAGTGAGAATCACCTTCTCAAAATTACTTGCTCTACAATACGTAGACAAGAACGAAGAAGAGACGGAAGTTGTGGGGAACAACACCGATACAAAACCAACTGAATGGCCAATCTGATATCTTTGTGAAGACAAAGAGAAAGCACAACAGGAGGAAGAAAACACCACGAGGACAAAAGGACATGGCGAACAAGAAACAGAAGAAGCGAAAATGGAAGCACTCGCCAAAGATCTGGTCGGCCAAACCAACAATTAGAAAAAGGAGAAGAGGAGACAGATTGCTATCCTCGAGAGACCATGGTCACAACACAAGAAACCGAGAAGATATCTCAGTTTATCAGAGCAAACATCGCAGACCAGCGTCCTCAGCTCATTTACAAATCATGGAAAGACAGAAGTCCGAAAGTTGTATGGGAGGATGACAACGGAACATCGCGCTTCAGAGACTTGAGCCCAATGATGGTAAATTGGTAATCWACGACCAGCAGGCTATCCTGAGGGATGACTTACAGTGGAAACCTTGGGAATCGATTTGCGAAATCCTATACCATCTTTTGGGACACAAGGACAAAGTGGACAGAATTGCATACAACATGGCGGCCTTCATAAGATAGGAATGGTTGGGCAAAAGCGAGGCGGAACCGTTGGAGAGGGCGAAGATGGAAAGGGAGAAGAGGGAAGAGAGGAGAACTGCGTCGGCTACCTCCTAAACACACAACCCCTAATTGACAAAAAACATCCCTCTAACCAATGGAAATCCCTCTTGAGGGTTCCCCTAACAGAGGGGCTGGTCGCAGTCCAAAGAGACTCAAACCCACCACGGAAGCCGATATCCTAAAAGAAATCAGGAAACAACCAGAATTGTCCATCACGTCATGGAACATTAATGGACTGGCATCTATTCTTGACAACCTAATCAAATGGAGAAATCTGACAGAAACCATCAATTGGTTTGGACAGAAACCCCAGATATAACATGCCTTCAAGAAACTCACCTAACCAACAGCGAGGAACACAACAAAATTCAACTCGCAGTCCTGAGGAAACTACATTTTGTTAAATCCGCAGTTTGGGCTAGCGTGGCACCGAATGGATCAGCAGGAACAGTCATTCTCTTCCACCAGGATTCACCCTCAAGCAATAACATAACAATCCAAGCCTCAAGCCAGGACCGCACAGCAGGCAGGTGGGTCAAGGTAGATATCAAACTTAAAGAAGAAAACATAGCTATCCTAGGAATATACGGCCCAAACGCCATACGAGAGAACCCCCCCTTCCTCATCTCCTTGGAACACCTAATCCCTACCCTCACTCACACCATCCTCATGGGGGATTGGAATTTTGTATCGAACCCCTCCTTAGATAGAATGTCCAACGCACAAGACCCCTTACCACAGTACAACAACATAGACCTTGGAGACTTCATCACAAGGAAAAACCTATTAGACCCATACTGCCTCCTAGCACCCAGCACCAAGCGTTTTACCTGTGTCAGGAAACCTCTCACGAAAGAACTTCTCTTTCAAGAATAGACTTTTTCCTTACCTCGGAGTCCCTCTCTTATGCCATACTAGATTGCAGAATAACCCCTACTACAAAGGACAAAGCCATTACACTCTCCCTCAGGCTTACCAAAACGGGCTATACAGGTAAAAGTTTCTTTCTCTTCAACAATGCTCTCCTAACTAGCCAAACCTTCCAGATAGGCCTAAAAAACATACTTTACTCCCAGACAGAGATTAAACGAGGACATATACACCAAATTCCCATAAATCCTAAAGAATATTAGCAGCGACGTCTCTATCGCTTCTAGAAGACTTGCAGCACAAAGGAGGGAAAGAGTAGAAGCACTACAAAACACAATAGAAATAGCAAAATAAACCTCCAAAGTGACATCAACTCAGAGTTCTACGCAAAATTCTACTCCAAAGCTAAGAAGAGTTAACAGAATGGACAAAGTTAAAACTCAGGGGCCTACTACTAAGGGCCATGATGAATGACTGGGAACTAAACGAAAGAATGACTAAAGTTTACTTTCAAAAAATCAAATCCAACTCCAGGAACTCTAAGATAGAAAGCCTAATCAACAAAGACAGCAACCCCACCTCAGAAACAACCCAGTTAGTCAACATAGCACCAACTCCTACAAGGACTTATACACAAGTAAAACCCCAACAGGAATGCAAAACGAATCACTAAGAGCAAGGGTCAAATTTCTAACCCATCTACTGAACACTATCAACGAAACAACTCGCATGTTGGAAGCACCCATCACAATTGAAGAACTACTCTCAGCCCTCAAGGACCTAAAACCCAACTAGGCACCAGGCAAGGATGACCTCTCCAAAGAATTCTGGATGGGGAGCTCGATCCCCTCTACCTAACGGAGTAAAGAAACAGATCAGAACAAGACTCTTGGTGCAAAGTATGCAATTCACAGACCCCTGAAACACTAAATCACTGCTTCTTAGACTGCCTGGAGGCCAGAAAACTTTGGCACAAAATAGAAAACACTTGGAATACCCTCTCTAGCACGTCAATCACAATAAGCCCTGGCACTATTTTCCTAGAATTGGAACAAAACCCCCCTCTCAAAGGCTTTGAAGCATTCTTCTTCTCGCTAATCAGGAAAGGAATCCTTTGGGGACTATGGAAAAGAAGACGCGACAAAACCTTTGAGGAACACCACACCAACCCCGAGAACCCAATCATCACTATAAAACACATAATAGAAACAGAATTACACGTACATTGGAAAATAACCTAAAAACAAATATGCAATACGCCGGCCAAGAAAGCTGAAATAATCAAGAAGTTCACATCACTAAAACTAGGCTCAGGACAACTAGACACAATCAAAAATAACACTCTAACCCTAAGAACTGGCTAATCCTCCCCCCCTCCTGCAATAACAACAACCCCACCCTCCCAACATAACCACTAACCTCATCTCCAACTAACCCCAACCAAACATCCACCACCCACCTCTTACAATCCCCCCAACAACCACTGCATTCACACCACAAAGTCCACCTCTCACACCTCCTTCTATCCCCACCCACCCCAAAGTCTCCCTCCACCCACACACCTCAATCACATTTACACCTCCCCCGCACATGAGGAGCCTGATCGTCAAGTAAATAGGAACGAACACACCCCAGTTAGCACGGGCTCCTCGCCCAGCCTCCAGGTGTCTCGAGCTCCGGATCTATCGCCCCAGACCAACAATTAAGCCCCTAAACAAAACAGCCCAAATCCCACAAGCCCCGGCCTCCATTTAGACACAAATCCCCCTCGATTTTGTCACGGTCTCAAAAAATGCTGGCTTCCAGCCCATAGGACGTACAGACCAAAAAAATTGTAAACTAGTGGGATCACAGTAAGGAACGCAGTAACCAAATCCGATAAAAAAAGTAGAGTCGTCCAGGATAACTTAGGCAGGGGTGAGGGGAGGTACATCCTTCTGGCTGGAAGTAATCAATGCCATCCCTTGGGCTTTCCTACCGTAAAGGGGAAGAGCGTGTGTGTGTGGGGGGGGGGGGAAGGGAAGTGTTATCATGCCTTAAAAAATAATAATAATAAATTAATAATAAAAAATAAAGCAGGGCCAAACTAGTAAATAAGTCGGCTAGAGTCCAAGATTTTTGCAAGTATCTCAGCAACAAACTCCGATAAAGCCTGACGAACCAGTCCGGCACTGTCATGCCTTTTTTTTGGCGTAGTCTATAGCGAACATGGCCACACACAACATGGTGGGCTTTATGGCTGTGGTAGACAAATTTCTTGGACTTACTGTCATGCTTGTCACTGTCTTCAGGTGTTTGGATCGACAGTCTACTAGGATTGTAGGGTTGGTGTGTATAAAGTAGACCACTTTTCGCAGGGGTAGCACTAACTCTGGTTGACGTGGTCAGTCTTGCAGACTCTTGCTTAATCATTATCTATGAGTACTGGGAACCCTTTCAGGTACACCCTCATGATAACACTTGGCATGGCCGCTAGTACAGTTCTGACCCTAGCCGTGCCAATCGGTCTAAACAGAGAGCTTAGCAAGACCATGTTGTGTGTTTTCATGCTTGCTATACACGACCCCACAAAAAAAGCATGACTGTGCCATTTACTGACTCATCATGAGGGTGTACCTGAAAGGCTTCCCAGTACTCTTAGATAATGATTAAGCAAGACTGACCACGTCAACCAGAGTTAGTGATACCCCTGCGCAAAGTGGTCTACTTTATACACACCAACCCTACAATCCTAGACTGTCGATTCAAACGCCTGAAGACAGTGACAAGCATGACAGTAAGTCCAAGAAATTAGTTTACCACAGCCATAAAACCCACCATGTTGTGTGTGGTCATGTTCGCTGTAGACTACGCCAAAAAAAAGGCATGCCAGTGCCAGACTGGTTCGTCAGGCTTTACTGACTCATCAGGAAGTTGAACCCCGGCAGTCTCCCCAGGATGCATTTGACTGATGGATAAGGACTCACCACGTCGGCTGGGGTTAGCAATACCCCTGAGAAAAGTGGTGGACTTGACTTCAAGAACCTGCACACCCATTCTCAAAGGGTTGAAGAATAGAGGATCGGAGGATCCCATAAACCCATGAACACTGAAGGTTTAAACGAGCAGTTGTTCCAAGCCTCATTTTTCCGATGCACTTTTCTGCCCAGCCCTACGAAATCGGAGCCATTGCGGTCGGTGACTTGGCAGCAGCCATTTGCCGACAGGTATTCCAAGCCTTTAAGCAGCTCCATGTTAACCGACAGGGATTTACTCAAAGGTGGGGGCAACACAAATGGTGGTTTAAAAGGTAGAAAACAGAGACCCGAGACAGATTGAGACGACCAAGGACACACATGTGTGGCCTGAATACATAGAAAATGTCCTGGCCGGGCTGATTCTCTCAATCCCAAAACCTAAAGGACCCCACATTGCGCCATATGTCCCCCTGATGGATCCCTTTTGAGTCTTACCTTCAGCTTTATAGTGGAGAATCCATCATTTACAAGCCTTACTGCAGCTCTTGCTGTCTCCTCAGGTGTCCCTGTTCCTTCCAGCAGTCCACAAATCTGTATGCTATGTGTCATTAACTGGGTATGATCCTTTGCTTCCTTGCCTGAATCATTCTCTTGGCCCTGGTTCTGGTCATGAGCTGAACTGACATGCTTGATGTCTCGGCATGATCTTTCAGAGTGCCTGCTGTCTGCTTTGGAATCGATCGACAGCAATTGTGAAATAGGAACCCTACAAAATGATGACAGTGCCGTCAAGACGGCCATCTCTAAACCACACTGGATGCTTGGATACAGCTGCACGAAAGAGACAATTTGGGGAGAAAAAGAAAGAAGGAAAGACAGCATGACCAACACCAGAGTATCAGATGAACATCAAGAAGCTCGAGTCGAAAGCCCGAAGGTTAGTCTTTTAATATTTTGTTTCATTTTTACTAAATTTATAGTAACAAGTGGACCCGGACGAAGGCAAAAACATTTTGCGAAACACCCCAGCCATTAGTTGAACCCCATCTTTGCAACGTACCCCTAGTGGACGCTGCCCAACTTCACAAAATGGGCCGGCAGTCACCAAGTTTTCGTAGGTGCAATTGCAAAAGGCCAAGCAAATTTGCACAAACACCTGACAGGGGCATAACACAAACATGTCAGTCCAAAAGGCCATTCCAACTCTCTCTCTCTCTCTCTCTCTCTCTCTCTCTCTCTGTGTGTGTGTGTGTGTGTGTGTGTGTGTGTGTGTGTGCGTGTGTGTGTGTGTGTGTGTGNGTGTGTGTGTGTGTGTGTTGTGAGAACAGGAAGCCACCACGCCAAAAAACAGCGCAGCAAACAATACAATACAGAACGCCTTCTCAGATAATGCAGACCCTTGAACAATGGTTATTTCGGATGTACGAAACTAATTACCCAGGGGTTGCACCGAGTACACTCCTATGTCCGACAAACAGCGAAAGGCAGCGAGGGAAACAACAGCAAGGCAAACAGCACAACACAACAAAGCACACTGGGTGAAAGGCATGGGGTAGATGGATGGGCAAGCAAACAGCGTAAGGCAGCGAGGGAAACAACAACAAGACAAACGACGACAATGCAAACACAACACCCGGAAAAAATAAGTATAAACAAAACAAAGACTGAAAAAAATAAAACGATGATGAAAGATTGTTTCGTCAGAGTTGCACCGACTCATCAGGAGGCTGAACCCTCGACAATCTGCGGAATCCCCGTATTTGATGGTTTGGGTCATGAACCCCTTGACCCATGTTGAAGGCGGACTGTCCCCAAGCGGGACATAGCAGCGGGCAGCAACCCTGCGGAGCACTAGGCAACACAGTAGAGGCAGCCCAACTGCTTATCACCAAAGACGACTGCAAGGAACGACAGGGCAAGCGGGCGAGGAGCTGGGCAACCGTGCGGTGAAGCGCAAGGCAACATCAGCAAGGCGACCAGACTACAAGGCACGCAAGCAAGTAAAGGACGCGGAAGGCCAACAGGGCAAGCAGACGAGCAGCTCGGCAACCGTGCAGTGAAGCACAAGGCAACCAAACTACAAGGCATGCACGCAAAGGACATTGAAGGCTGACAGGGCACATGGACAAGCAGCTCAGCAACCATGCAGCGAAGCGCGAGGCACCGCCACAAGGCTACCAAACCACAAGGCACGCGACTCGCGGGTAGGCGGCAAGGCAGCAGAGCAGCGAGGACAACCTGCAAAGCAAGCGGCACGGGCAGCAAGACCGCGGCAGAGCGCAGACAAGACAGTCTACACATCCAACACGGAGCAAAGCAGCACATGACCTACTCACATCACGATAGAACCCCGCAAACTGTTGGTTCCCACCACCCGCTGAGCCAGGGGGACACTCCGACGACCATCCGTCATCACCGACAGGCAACACAAACATCCCGAACCGAGCGGCCCCCATAAGAGTGCAGTTGGCACTCCAAACGAGGAACCACCGACTGTTTGGCACTACTTAAGGGTGCTCAGTTGGGCACACAAAAAAATACTTCGAAAAAATCGGGGGGAGGACAGACAACACACGAAAGACTGACAGACATAAAACTGATTGTGTGTGTGTGTGTGTGTGTGAGAGAGAGAGAGAGAGAGGGCTCTTCCATCGATAGGATGAGCAAAATCGAACGAATGTCGGTCTTCCACTAGAACATGGAAATATACACCGCCATACTTTTTTTTTTCTCTTTTTTTTTTGTGATGGAAATAAACACCACCATGTCACCTCCTTTTCCCCCCTCCCTTCCCCGATATAACCCCCCCATGTCCCCAGTCCCCCTCACTGCCCCTACTTCTTTCCACCGACTTCCCTCCGCCTATCTCCCTCCCCGGACTTCCCTGCCCCAACTACCCTGTCCCGACTTCCCTTCGCCGACATCCATTCCCCGACTCCCCCTCCCCCGACCCCACTTCCCATTCCGACTTCCCTCCCTGCATTGACCCCCCTCCCACGACTTCCCTTCCATCCCGACTCCCCTCCCTCCCCAGACCTCCCTACTCTTGAGTCCCTACTACAATGCCCCTACTCCGACTTCCCTTTGCCTACCTCGCTCCGCCGACCTCCCTTCGCTGACTTCCTTCCGGATCCCTGCGTCCCTCCCCC
>BFEA01000682.1:333359-347615 GCA_003427395.1 Chara braunii | reverse complement strand
GCTCGGCGCCCAGCCTACTCTCTACACAGCTACTACTAGCCTACTAATTGACAATGCAACTGTTGACGTCAGCAGCATCCGAAGTACTTGAAGATGTCGCCCATGCAGAACCATCGCCAATACCAGGTATATGACCTCACATCATCATCATCATCATCATCCTTCTCTCTCTCCCTTGACTCTCTCCCACGTCTTCCTTTGTTGTACACCCGAAGACCACCCCTGCGCCTCATTGTACATCCAAGCCCACCAGCTATGGAGGCTAGGCTATGGCGCTGCCCTCAGCAGCGCCCTGCTCTCTGCACGACCGCACGTGCCTGCACCTCGCCGCCCAGCGCTAGCAGCAGCCCACGAGCTTCAGCTCCAGCAGCGCTGCCGCCAGCATGCGAGTGCCCGAATGACTGGCCAGGCAGCGAGCTCTTTCCTATATGGAAACAGCCTGCCTCATTCGGCAGCCTGGCTGGTCTGGCCTAGGCCCAGAAGCTTCCGCTAGGCCCCAGGATGCTGCGCCTCTGGTGCAGCTACTGGGCCTTGTTCGGTTGGGCCTCCCAACTGTCTGTGTATGAGGCCGCGAATCTCGCCCAGGGCCTGCGCTTTCGGAAAGCCCTAGAAGGCCTGGGAATTTCCACGCTGTTCGGCCTGTGTTTTCCTTCAACCAACAAGCGCGACGAAACTGCCTGGACCCCAAATGCGAAATTGACAGCCAAGGGCCTCTCGTGATTTGTTAGGCCCGCCTTCATTTAGGATGGGCACATTTGTAGCAGGGGTGCCGAGGACCCAGATCCTCGCAAAAGTCTGTAAGACTCTGTTAAAACCCCCACCAGTCTGCCACAGGTGATTTCCACCTGCTGACATTTTTCCCATAAAGTGTGAATGGAACTTGCCACAAAAATGCTGATACATTTAGAGCATGGATGCAAAATTTGCTACATCCTCTCACCAGCTGGTAGTTTCACCTGTACTGACAGCATGGGCTGTGAAGAATGAGGTGCAAGGAAGATGAGCAATAGCGAACTTCAGCAATCAAACAGCATCATACACATGAGACCAGATAGTCGTGACCTCGAACCAAAAGCAGAATTGCATCACGAGTTTCACCAAATAAGAGCACACCAAAAGCTCATAATTGACAATGCTGGAATAGGCTCATCATCATCATCATCAACGAAGAACCAATGTTGATATCCTATCTGGCGCTCGGCGCCCAGACTACAGATGGCAGATCCTATCTAGCCTACTCTACAATGCCGCTGATGATGTCAACAGCTCCCCGAAGTACGAGCAGATCTCGGTCAATGCCCCACGCTCCAGGTGTGTCTCTCGTATCACTCACAACCTCGTTCCCCAACTCACAGATGCCAATTGCACCCAAGGACCACCATGCACCCCATCCAGCATACAGCAGCGCAGCCCGGCTATGGCTGCCTGCTCCTTCCAGCTCGCCCGTGAGAGCGTGAGCCTGGCAGGCGATAGCGCAGCAGCGCTTGCGAACAAAGCAGCCAGTGCCCGAATGTCCAATGCGTAGGCAGGCCCTTCCCTGTATCGAAGTGGCCTGCAACTGCGTGCTGTGCTGCGGTACTGGGCCCCGGTCCAGAAGCTTCCGGTAGGCCCAGGGAGGCTGAGCCTCAGTCCGAAGTTAACAGGCCCAGGGCCTGTGGTGGTTACCAGCACCCAACTGCCCTCAACCTTTGTTCGGTTCACTTTGTGTATCCGGCCCAGGGCCTGCCTCAGTTACATGCAATGCAAGGCAGCCTGGGCCTGGGCGCTTCCAACCGACTGGCACTGCGCAACTGTCTGAATTTCCCCAGTTGCGTAGTAGTCCAAAATAGGCCTCTTGAGGTCTGTCAAGCCTGCCTTCACTTAGGGCGGCCGACGCTTGCTGCAAATAGGGGCCCAGTAGGGCTTATTGAGGCCTTGTGCCTCGCATTCCCTCCTCCATACTTCGCTAGTCCTCTGACAAGTTCAGTCTTCGATAATCTGGTGCTTTCCCTTCTGCAGAGACTTCTCATAGTGAGCGACTACTTGTGGAGCGGTCTGCATCAGTTCCTCTCTCGTGAACCATCTATCCTCCTTTGGATCAGTGTGATGTATGAACCGAACTTGATACTGCAGCTTCGGTTTCGGAGGACGTCCTCTGCCTGTTGGTCTTGGAACTGGCATCTCCTTGTGATCAACAATGCCGCCGATGTCGACCTCTCCATCCATGGTTGGGGGCAGCATTGAACGACGAGATGGAAACTGATCTGTTTCTCTAAAAGGTGCAAGCTTTGAGGCGTGGAAAACAGGGTAAGTGCGTAAGTGACCAGGGATACGAATAACATAAGATGGTCCATCTAGTTCGTTCCCCACAACATCTAGAATCTCCCAGGGTCCAAAGTCATGTGGCATGAGTTTACGGGAAATCCCATACTCCTGTCCCAGTTCTGAGGACTTAACCCAGACTCTTTCTCCTACCTGGAATGCAGATGGGCGGCGGTGTTTGTTCTCAGACTCTATCATCGAAGTTGTGCTTTGCGCATCTGTTCGACTGCCTGTTGCATCAGTTGCTCATATCGATAAGCAAACTCCAAGGTCCCTGGTGCAGCAAGTGACTGATTCTCAAGTAGAAGGAAGTCCAAGGGCAGTCTAGGCTTGAAAGTCGGTAGCAGGCTGTTCGGGGTTACTCTCGTAGCGCTGTGCACAACGTTGTTGTATAGGCTAGCGATGAGAGCGAGCTTCTCATCCCAATCTACCTGATTCGGCTTGATGTAATGCCTCAGCAAGTGTTGTACAGCGCGGTTCAATTGCTTTGCCTGCCCATTTGCTTCTGGGTGATTGCCTGATGTCATTTGCAACTGCGTGCCCTGTTATGCAGCTGCAGCTTTCCACAGTTCACTAGCGAATCACACATCCCGGTCACTAATGATAGACTTAGGTAGTCTGAAATCTCTGACCCAGTTTTCTTTGGACAACTTAATGACGTACTCCGTCTTTGCTGTTTCCGGAATTGCAACTAATCCAGCATACTTACTAAACCTATCCACAATGACAAAGATGTGTTGCATTCCACTCTTGCTGGTGATCAATGTGTCCATGAAATCCATGGATAAGCTCTCAACAGGCCTTTCCGGAATCGGAAGGGGCTTGAGGAGCCCAAGAGGGGCATGTGTACGGGGCTTGTCTCTCTGACAAACCTGACAAGTCTCCATGTACAGCTTGGCATCACTCATCATCGTGGGCCACCAAAACCGCTGCAGCAGATTGGCTGCAGTCTTCTTGAAACCAAAATGTCCCGTGGCATCATAACACTCGCCTAAAAATAAACTACGCAAAGACTCCCTATCTGACACACACAGACGTTTATTCCCTGCCTTCTCAAGGAACAGCAGTCCGTTGACCAACTCAAACTCGGCAAAAGTCGCTTTGTCCTCCGCCTCGAGTCTGCGTATGACCTCAGACATAAACCGGTCCTCGCAATAGGCTTCTACCATAGAGTGAGTAACATCGTCCGCAAGCCCAAACTCAGTGATCAACGCACCAGAGAAATCTGGTCTACACGACAGCGCATCAGCAACCTTGTTGTACTCGCCCTTGATGTACTGGGGCTCGAAGTCATACTGCTCTATGACTGCAATCCAATGCTTCAGAGCGTTGGAGAGCATAGGCTGGGTTCTCATCCACTTCAGGGTCTCGTGATCAGTCCTGACGTAGAAGAACCTCCCAAGGAGATAATGTCTCCAATGAGTGAGCGCTTTGTAGATCGCAGAGAGTTCCTTCTCATAGGTGGACTTAGCCAACTTCTGAGAGGGCATATTTTTGGACATGTACTCTACCGGCCTCAACTTCTTCCCCTCCTGCTGCGCAAGTACGACGCCTATGCCATATTAGCATCCGTAGTTACTACAAAAGGTTTGTCGGGATCAGGAAGTTTCAAGACCTCATGGTGTGTCAACGCATGCTTCAGTTGCCTGAAAGCAGCCTAACACCTGTCCGTCCACTCCCATGGGGTGTCAAGGCGAGTCAGGTCCGTCAAAAGGGCGGCCATAATGCTGTAATTCTGAACAAAATTGCGGTAGTAGCCTGTCATCCCTAAGAAGGACCTCATCTCAGTCACAGACTGAGGACGCGGCCAATCATGAATGCTGGCCACCTTCGCGTCATCGGGCGTCACTCCCTCAAGGAAATCTCATGACCCAAGTACAAGACACTAATGCGGCCAAACTCGCACTTCTCACCGTTGATCTTGAACTTGTGCTGTCGAAGAAGGCTAAGGACTTTGTCCAAGTGCGCAACATGCTCCTCAACAGTCTTACGAAAAATAAGTATATCATCGAGGTACACGATGACAAACTTATCCAAGTAGTCATGAAATATCTGATTCATGCGTTGTGCATGCACAAATCCGCGCACTGAGGTGCACCACAACTATGGCAGTGTGGGGGGGTTCCGACTGCCAGAGGCAATCCCCCATGCCACCGAAACGAGGTTGCCCCCCCCCCTGCTTGGCACAGGTACGTACTCTTCTTCTGTTCCCCGTCTTCGGTTCTCATTTTGCCTATTCCTTGCATCCGCCCAAGAGGCATGACCAGGTTCAATCAACTAAATTCGCAGAAGTTGCAGCGGGGAGCACTATGATAGCGAAGGTCATGATGGCGAACATCGTGAAGGTGAAATGTTAGAGGGGAACCTGCGAGGCGTCCCGTTTCTCACCATGTTATTCAAGGGGGATGAATCTTCCCCAAAAATGTCGGAGGATTATTACGTTTTACAAGGAAATTCCTAAGCGCACCTCCTGCTTCATACATCACAAAACCCAACCACCGAACTTCAGATCTGACACCGCCATCGGATTTGTCCGACCCCAAATCCCCTACTCTGTATCCCTCCTCTCTTAAATCCATTGAGGGTCGAGAAAGATACTAACCTTCCCGCCTCTTCCATACCTGTCTCAGGGCTCCTCTGCGCACCACCTTTCCGTACCAACTCCTAGTTTACTAACTTAGCACTCAAAATAACCTGACAATTACACTCTCCCTCCCTGAAAACCTTTATCTAACATTTTCTTTCACTCGATTTCATAAAGAAATGAGTGAAATCTTCGTTTCACACTCTCGTCATATCCATCATTGCCACTTCTCCACGACCCTTTCTCTTAATACTCCTCTACTTACTCTTTGACTGATCCAACTTCAAATCACATGTCGCCCGCCCCAAAAAAACCGCGTCTCTATCCTTCACTCGGTCGATTCTGTCACGAATCGCACGAGCGATCCATCCCCTGCTGCGCCACGCCCACTCTCCTCCATCTTCATCCTTAAACGCACTTGGCCCGACCCCCGTCAAGATTCATTCCTTTCTTCCTCAGCATAGTCGTGGTGTCGTTGTCGTCACTTTCGTCGTACCGCACGGTCGCGCAGTAGTACAAACAGGCCGCTTCAACAAGCATCGGTTATCCTGCGGGAGCTTGCAGAGGGAGCCTGCTACTTGACGATCCGATTAGTCACTCGCTTTTCACGCCCGAGCCCAACAAATGTTCTGCTCGGCAGCGCCTTGAGCTTCCCCACAGTGCCCCGGGTCGTTCTTGCCTAGTACGATTCTGCCCTTTCCAGGTCCCAGCACGTGACTTGCGGCTTCCGACATAATTTCCCATAGCCCGCTTCCCTCAAGCAATCCCCGCCACCCTTTCGGCCTTTCAGCGGACAAGTCCCACTCAGGCCTCTCATAGCAGGCCGCAGAGTTGCAGGCACGGGCCTGCTGCAAGCCTAAGCATGGGCCTAGGTGAGGTGGGCCCCCGGTGCAGATCTTGGTGGTAGTGGTAATATTCAATGAGAACTTTGAAGACCGAAGTGACGGGTCCATGCGAGCTGCCCCTGCAGCCAGTAATGTTGTGGGCCTCCCGACAATGCCCTCGACCGCCTTTGCCCAGGCGCACTCCCGTTTGTCGGGTCCCAATGGGCACACTCACACTCAAATCTCTCGTGGTAGATGGCGGTGGCAGACTGTACACCTGCAGCGACCCTCGCCAAACTCGGGCTGCAGCCCCATAAGCTCATCCGAAATGTTCTCCAATTCCCTTTCAATTTAGGTTGTCGACGCTCTCCAAATGGGAAGCAAGGGAATCCACGACCACGAAACCCATCACTCTCACGCACGTTGACCTCTTCGGTCCGTGTTTCGCGGGTAGAGTAGGGGAATTTTGCTAGCACCCTTGACACGCAAGGACCCAAACGGGCCTGCCAAAAGAGGCACGTGCTCAAGGTCCTCGACTGTCATGACGACCCCTAAATCCAGCATCACGCCTGGTTCAAAAAAGGCAGGAACATAAAAATTAGTAATAACGATAATAATAAAGAAGGGTGAACTAAATATTTAGGAAAAGTTAACACCGAAAACTAGGGGCGAGGAAAGGGAACCGTTGATACCGCTCTAAATCCGATGGCGCCAAAACCAAGGGGGATAGCCCCACCGGACCCTCAACCCCTCGGCCTCTTCAAACTGCTCCATTACTTTTGCGCCGTCGCCCGTTAGCCTGGATCACTGAATCTCCTCGACGAAAGTCCGTTATTGTAACCAATAGTGATAGGCCCAAGGTTGAGTCTAGCACTAGCGAACATCTATATTGACGGTTACCACACGGCGCGCGGGTCCATTGATACGTTCCACAGCCTCCCCTTGACCTATCAACTAATCCCACGACCGTCAAGCCCTGCGCCTACCGCGCGACTATCCCCTCGCATACTCAGACCATTACTCAATACCGCATTGTCGCCGATGTCGTCCTCCGTACGAGCGCACATGTCGCCGTCAAGCGTACCAATCAAAAGACAAAAGCTTTTAATCCTAGTTTAAATCAGAAACAAAAATTAGTTGGCAACCATGCCGGCCTTACAATCATCAACAAGAAGAGAGATCACGCGCGCCTTAAGTCTGCGCGCCCACACACTCTCTACTCTCAATCTACCATTCAATTGACTGAAACACAGCCGCGAATCGCGCGGTGTACTCAGACTTTAAACCAAACTTATATTTATATTTTTTTATGTTTTTTCGTCATTTGCAAAAAACAGGGCGGATAACCTTGTAAGGGTATTCACACCAACACCGGCACTTCTAGCCTTCTGAACGAACAAGTGCCCTTGCGGGTCACACACACACTCAAGCCGACAAGCACTCAGGCAGGCATGAAGACTAGCAAGCATGCACACACACAAACTTAGAAAACTCAGCAACAAGCAGGAAACTCGGCAAGGCATACATTCCATGGACAAAACTCAAAAATCAGCTTTGTGTGTCAGTCTGTGTTTGCCAGGTCCTAATAATGGCAAAATACGGGGATGACTTGTGGCTAGGGGTAAATAAAAAGTAAGAATCAATCATCCAAAATTAATAAACACAAGTGGACCCGCCGCAGCTACGCGAAGGACGATGACAAAAACATTTTGCTAAACACCCCAGCCATCAGTTGGACCCCATCTTTGCAATGTACCCGTACCAGACACTGCCCAACTTCACAAAATGCCCCGGCAGTTGCCAAGTTTCTGTAGATGCAATTGCAAAAGGCCAAGCGAGTTTGCACACCCACCTGACAGGGGCATAACACAAACATGTCAGCCCAAAAGGCCATTCCACTATGCCCATATCTTTTAGGGACATTTTGACATATATCTCAACTTATGGGGGTATTTGGAAAATTAGCCCCCCCCAACAAAAAAAGGAGACTCTCTCTCTCTCTCTCTCTCTCTCTCTCTCTCTCTCCCCTTTGCACAACTCCTCCCCCTTGTGCGACCTCGCAACCTCCTCGTCCTCCCTCGTGGCCCCTCCTTCCCGCTGGCACAAACTCCTCCCCCTAGCACAACCTCCTCCTCCCACCGGTACGACCTCCTCCCCCTTCTGCACGACCTCCTGCAACCTCTCGTCCCCGGTGCGTTGTCGGGGCAAATACCGTGGCAAGGGTAAATGTCGGACACTGTCTGACCTTTTCGTTGGATTGAAGGACTTGATGAGACCAATGTTTGCCAAAAGTTTATTCAGACCTGATCTATGACTGGGAGACTAAAAGTTTCGAACTTTAGTCCGGACGCGTGTGGCGTCCGGAAGTAACGGATGCGAATGGCAATGCTTCACTTTTGTCAAAGTCGCAGGGGCATGCTGACGTGAGAACGCTAAAGCTATACCT
The DNA here is from genome assembly GCA_003427395.1 of Chara braunii. Taxonomy (NCBI): domain Eukaryota; kingdom Viridiplantae; phylum Streptophyta; class Charophyceae; order Charales; family Characeae; genus Chara; species Chara braunii. The sequence continues at coordinate 339,460 of BFEA01000682.1, read as the reverse complement.
ATTTTATCTAAAATAAACGAGGAAACGCGCCGAGTATAGGGCCGCGGCGCAAGGGGAATAGGAAGAAGGGTTTTTATTTCCTGGGCCGTGGGGGTTTAGATCGAGCCAGGGGGTTGACATGCCGATGCCGAGGTCACGCGGCCAATCGACGGGGAAGGGCCTGCCAGGAAAGCCTATTAGGCTTCAGGCAGGCAGGATACGCAGAGCCTCAAGCAGGCAGGGCCTGCAAGGCCACAGGCAGGAGGAATGGCCTGGGCCAAGCTCTTCTTATAGAAGAGTTGCTCCTATCACTCTTGTGATAGGAGCTCGCCCAATAGGTTACGATGCTAGACTTTCGCCCAGCAGATACCAGGATCAAGCCCGACCGCACACATCCTACTGGGCCAGCTCCTTTTGGAGCAGCCTAAGCAGTTGACGCGATCATCAAGATCGCACAGCTGAGATTTGTCGCGCGCAGAACAGCATGGCCCTTGCACTTTCAAGGATGACACACCTAAATCGGTAAATGGTCTAAATTTTTTTCGATCCCATCAGGGATCGAACTCGGGTCAGTATCCCAGTAACTCGTGGGCCAGCCACGAGAGATGGTCGTTTTCATATGCCAATGAGGAAAGAAGAAAAAAAAAAACGAAACAAAAAACAAACAAACTACGAAGTGACCCGCCAGATGGCAGGTAGAAACAGTAGAGGAAAGTGACCTCTGCAGGCGCCAGAGTATCTAACGGGCAGCCGTCTTGATTTAAGGTAAGTTTGATTGTTTTTTTTTTTTTTTTTCTTGGATTCTGTTTTTTGTTTTTTTTTTTTATGTTCTTTTTTAGATTTTGTTCTTTTCTTCACGAGATGTGGGGCGTATTCGGTGCCCGTTCGTCTTAACGAATGGGATGAAAAAAAAAAAACAAAAAAAAAAACTAAAACTAAAACTAGACAAAGCATGAAGCGCCACATGGCGCAGAATGAAGTGACTAGGAACTGAAAACTCCAGAGAACTTGATGGCGCCCGTCAAAACGGGCGACCGTTTTTCTTGGCAGCGAGGTAAAGCATTTTGCTTTCTTTTGTTTTCTTTCTTTTTTTAGATTTTCATTAGATTTCGTCTTTTAGAATTATTAGAGATTTTCTTTAGTTATATATTTTTTTAGATTCTTTATTTTTCTTTAGATTTTGTTCTTTTTCGTGGGTTCGTGATTCTCCAAGGTTGCCCATTCGTTTCGACGAACGGGCTGACTTCCCATCAATAGGATGGGCAAAGTCGGATGAATCAACCACCGGAATGTGGGACTATACACCCACCGAGAGAGAGAGAGAGAGAGAGAGGGTCCTACCTGGCACGAGGCGGTTGAACGCTCATAACGACGTTGCTTTTTGGTTCTTGGACATTGCCCCTCCTGTGCGCCCAAATTGGGCGCTTTTCTTGGGCTCGATGCAGGCGCACAGCAAGGGAGCGGGCTTTGAAAAGCCAACAAGAGAGCGCCCATTCATTTTGGAAACGGGCAGCTCTCTTGGGCCTCGCGCCTGTACCAGGTGCCCATTCTGCACCAGAAACAGGCGTGGGGCAAGGGAAAGAAGACTCTTGAGCTTGACTCTAATTCAACTCTGTGAAATGACTGAGAGGAGGCGGCGACTGTTCGTTTAAAACGGCAAGTTGCCCCCTGTATAGGGAAACGAAGGGGGGTAAAAAAAGAAAGAAGAAAGGAAAAAAAGAAAAGAAAAAGAAAACAAAAGAAAGGAAGGAAAGAAAAGTCGCAGAACAGGTGCAGCCCCTGAAGTTTCTAGGGGCTGATGGGACTGCGCCTGTTCGTTTTGAGCAGGCAGCAGTAAAATGGTTGAGTTCAGCCATTTCCAGGAGCACGTAGCCTGGGAAAACGGGCACGTACTCCTGGGGGTTGATGACCTTGGTCCCCCTAAGGGAAAACCAAGGCACTGAGCTCTTGGCCGTTGATTTAAATCAAGGGCCAGGAGCAGTGACGAATTTTGGTTGGTTGTGGGCAAAGCAGCTGCCCACATGCCTTCGGCTAGCTATAAAAGCCAGCTCCCCACCCAGCAGCCTCACACTTGTGGCAGTGCTGCTGGGCCATTCACTGTAGTGAATGCTGGCTGGCAAAGCCAGCTCCCCACCCAGCAGCCTCACACTTGTGGCAGTGCGGCTGGGCCATTCACTTGAGTGAATGCTGGCTGGCTGCTGCTGTGGGGAGGTGTTGCCGGAGAGGAGAAAGTTGGAGGTCTGCAGGAGCTTTAGAGGAGTAGGACAGCCATGGCCGGAGGTTGGAAGCTCACTGCTCCACCCCTGTGCTAGTGCTGTGGCCGACGGGCTGCGTCAGGGTTCGGACGGTGCAGCAAGCGATACCTTTTTTAGCAAGGTTGTGCTGCCAGACTGTCACTGTGGCATCAAGACCTTCCTAAGGGAAGCTGCTGCAGGATTTGCAGCGCGGCGCTGAAGGGTTTTTTTTAACGTGAGTATGGGGGGGCGCTGCCGGACTAACGGTGAGGCGGCATCAAGGTCTCCCTAAGGGGAGGTGCTATCCGTTTGGCGGCACAACAACGGCAATGTATCCGGTGGGGTTACGTTGCTGAAATTTTGACTCGGCCACAATTTTTTTAGGGGGAAGTGCTGCCTGTTCGACGACATGGCAACGATAATGTATTCAACAAAGCAGTTATGCTGCTGAATTTACGGTGCGGCAAGCGACAGTTCCACTTTTATTTTTTTGTGGTGCGCATCAGTTATGGTGGATTCCAGTGCGGCCTAGGGGTTGGGCTAGCATAGGTGCACATTTGGGATTGTGCGGTAGTGGTGCGTGGGCTGGCGACATGAAAAAATTGCAAAGTGAGTGCACAAGGCAGTGATTATTGGGCACGCGGCACATGCAGTTCCAGCCAGGGCCACCTTCCTTTTTTTTTGCGGCGCGCGGTGTGGGCGGTTTTGAGTTCTGGACCATCTGGTGATGCAAGCGATGATATGGGACTGCATTGGGACCATCATGGCTCATTTTGGGACCAGGTGGGACTGATTTGAGATCGGGACCGACATATTGGTGTGGCTATTGTGAGCGGACGTGGTGATGGGAGGCGGTGTGGACTTGCGGCTGGTTGGGAAGTATCCTTGGTGGTCAAGGTGCAATTGAGACTGTGCTAGGACGGTATGAGACATTGGGATGACGTGAGATTTGATCATGGGAGCGCCCTCTATGAGGGTTATCTCATTCACACACGTTAGTGGGCCCAACCTTCGTGTGATCGAGCACTTGGAGAAGGACGCGGACCGGGATTCGGGAGAAAGGCCACGAGTTGTGGAGTTGTGGCCTCATAGTTTGGACTTCAATGACGATTACCCTTTACTCTAATTGGAATATTACTCAGCTTTCTTGAGTGAGCCGATTCAAACTTCACTCAAAGTCAGTTGAATGACTCATGTTTCTCTTCACTCCTGTGTAAACCCACACTCTGTTTGACGCTGTTGTTTTGAATGTTCGAAAGAAAAGGTAAAGGAAAGTTGTACGAGTCATGCATGTGAACGAAAATATCTGACTTGAGCATGGGATTGCATTGGTTTTCTCTTGAACTTGTTGTCTTTGCGTGCTGTGCAGGTAGGTAGAAGGATGTTGTAAAGGACAAGTTTGATGATGTCTACCCGAGACGATGAACATAATTGTCTTCTTTCTACCTTCCAACTATCTATTTGTCAAAAGGACTTGCAATTTTGAAAAAGATTAATTAATTTTGTGTCGTAAAATGAATGCGATTCAAATGAGGCAGATAAGGTCAAAAGGACTTAGTTTTTCCTTGACAATTGACCCTTTCTATCCCGCAATGTCCTTATCTACCTATACATGTCAAAATGTTTCTCATTCTTTACCACCTCTGACTCTTTTCGTTTAAATTACCTTGGGCAAGAGAGGATGAGAACAACTAAAAAAAAATACTTCGAGGGGAAGACGTTCTCTCTTTCAAGGAAGCACCTGAGGTGGAGGTTCGTTGCTTTAGGAGTCGACCCTGTTATCGACTCAGAGTGGACCGTTTTACGAGGGGGGGGTACTTTGCCAATTCGGTGGAGACGGTCCGACTTCTAAGATCCGAGCTTTGTGCTCGGGCGAGGAGGAGGAGTACCTCAGACCACTTCCTAGAGGGAGAGGCATGCAACACTTCAAGCAATGCACATGATCAAGAATCATCCGCATAGCAGTCTGTCATCCAAAAAGATTAGGAATGTGTGAAGACAGGTGTGTGCACCTGGTCTTAGGTCGGCGATAGGTGGGAATGAATGATTTTGGCGGTGGGTCTCATCAAGTCAAAACTAAGGCCGTTGATTACCTTGTCGGTTGCATCAATTTTATTGTTGGAAGTCAACTTCTTGTTGGCGGTTGTATGATTGTTTTGTGGAGTTCGACCCAGGGTGGTCGGATTTTATTTTGATCTTGTGATATTGGATGTATCCAATGAAGATTTGGATTCTCCTAGTTATCATTTCAGATTGGATATGTTCCTGTCGACTACGGTTGATTTCTTTTGATGTAATTATATGTGGATGTTTTAATTTTCTTTTGACAGTGTGCTTAAGGGACTAGGATGAATTGTGGTTTCACGCTTGGTTGAGATCGTCCTTGTCGACCGGCGTTCGCTTCGTACTTAGGAGATCAACGCCCTAAAAAACGGACGACGCTCGGGTCTACTTGGCGTTAACCAAGCGTATTTATACTACAACGAGCGAGCAAACGCCCTCGACTGATCTACCTCTGCGATTGTATCTAAAAACTTTCGCGCGTGGGTCAATAGCTCGGGAGGGATGTACAGCTGGTGCACCCGGCTAGAGCGACGAAGGGACGACACAACCGCACCCGTCTTGGCAATTCCCAGTGTTAATTACGCGTTGTCACTGAGTTGTCTCTTGATTTTAGTTTTGTTTAAACTCTTGCGTGACATGGCGGGAGGGCTCCCGCCTCTTCGCAATAAAAGGCGGGGGCCGATGCGCTCGACAGCGTGACCTACTCTTGCCCCTCCAACAACTTCCTCCTCCAGTTTGCACAACTCCCTCCTCCCCCTCCTCAGACCTCCTCCTTCCCCTTGTGCGACCTCCTCCTCCCCTCGCACATTGTGTTCGGATCTCCTCCTCCCTCTCACATCGGCCAAGGCATCAGCACAACGTCGGATGCTTTGTACATAAGAACTGTTTTATTGTGGTAGCCGCCTGTGTGATCCCCGCGGTCGCGGTCGCCGCGGGCACGACCGTGGACCAGTCTCGGCCGCGAGGCCGCGGTCATGACCGCGGTCCGCGGTCATGGAAAAAAAAAAGGAAAAAAACAAGAATTCAGAAAAATCTGAAAAAAATATATGTTATGCCACAAAATAAACTGAACAACTTTTGCCTTGGGATCATATAAAAATTCGTTACCAAATTTGAGATAAAAGCAAACAAAATCCTTTATTTTTCTTACTAAAAGAAAAAAGTGAAGAACTTTTACCTGATGGATTTCTGTTTTTCATTTTTTTTAAATAAAAAAAAACGTAAAACAAATAAAACTAAAAATATACAGTTATAGAGCGCACGAAAACCTACAACCCCTTTTTTTTTTTTTTTTTTTGCCAATTATCCTAGGAATTAAAAATGTCGGGGTTTTCTGACCGCACTTGGCCGCGGGCGGTCGCCCGCTGCGGTCAGGATGCCGACCGCGTGCGGTCAAATGGCCTGCGGTCACGACCGCTGGTGATGCATAGGCAGCCGCTGAACTCGAAGTCGTGTCTGGAATTCAATAGTTCCATGTGTTCATCAACTGAGCAACCTGCCATTGTGCAAAATGAGAAGGAATCTTCCGCAAGAACAGAGGAAGATACACCGCGACGGACAAATACATTGAGAAGAAATCCTAGTGTGTGTATGGACTAAGGAGCTGTCAGATGCAAACCACAAGAGTGTGTGTGTGTGTGTGTGTGTGTGTGAGAGAGAGAGAGGGTACTTCCATCGATCAGATGAGCAAAATGGAATGAATCTACTGCTAGAACATGGAAATATACACTGCCACACTTGTGTGTGTGTGTGCATGTGTGCGTGTGTGTGTGTGTGTGTTTGTGTGTGTGTGTGTGTGTGTGTTTGTGTGTGTGTGTGTGTGTG
>BFEA01000682.1:296627-314898 GCA_003427395.1 Chara braunii | reverse complement strand
GAGTCAGTTCGTTATCAGACTTCCGCTGCATAAATGCTCATCCTATATTGGTTGATCTTTGGTTCTGCCCATACTCATTGAAGTATGTAACAGGCCCCCAATACCCCTCCCCCAATATCCCCCCCCCCGCTCCTCCCTGAAAATTTCTCAGCGGATTTTGGCTGTACTCAGCAAGCGCAATACAGCCCCCAACTCAGATTTGAAAAAAAATCAGCGGATGGTCCGATGGTGTTTTTTTTTTTTTTTTTTTTTTTTTTTCCTGACTGGTCGGCAGACCGCTGACCGGTCGGCTCTACTGGTCGGCTGCAATACGGTCAGCTGTCGGGGGGGGCGCTCGGCAGGGATGCAACCCTGGTTTACACCCTTTAAACCCTGCTTATTAGGCCAAGACTCCAAAGGTGGGACCACCAAATCTGAAGATACGGTCGGATTTGGACATATCTCCTTTGGCGCAGAAATGCCCATTATGAGTTTTTGCAAAAGAATAAAAAATATTGCCATGTGAACAAGGAAGACAAGGTCAGGCTGCCCGGACCTGAGCAGGGGGGGCCAGGTAACCCGGGTAACTTGTGCAAGGAATATGAGTGTGAACGATATACAGAAAACCGAGTTGCGAAATCACACAGATCTCCAAGTAGTCTTGTACAAGCAGAGAGCACAATTGCACCGAGAATCCATCCAAATAGAGCAATTCAATGAAGTAATGAGCCAATGTTCAAGCCCTCAGGCCACACCAACACAGTATCCAAAGTTGCTCCTCTCTGTCTGGCGCCCAGCGCCCAGCCTACTCTACTCGACCTACCTACAGCTGTGTTCACGCAACAGGCTCACTTCGACTCTCGAAGACCAATGTACATGATGTCAACACCATAGCCGACCTCTCTTCATGCACCAGGTACGTATCTCGTCACACTCATCAGACCTTGATAACCCACACTCACCTCCTTCCCTGAAGACCACCAGATCGCCCCCTCTTACCCCCTAGCGCACAGCAGCCCAGCTATGGCTGCCAGCGCACTGCTGCCCTGCAGCGGCCCACTTCCAGCGCCCTGGTCTCAGCGGACCAGCGTGACCACGTTGCCTGTGCGGGCCAGAATGCCTGGCCTGGGCTGCCTCACTTCCTATATGGAAGTGGCAGCCTCCTGGATGCTGCGTTTGGCGTGGCTGGAAGCTTCCAGTAGCTTCCAGTTGGGCCTCAGTCCCTTCGCCCAGGCCCGAGACTACAGTTGAGGGCCTGGGCCCTTTACAGTTGGGCACGGCCTGAGTCCCCAGACTTGGGTCGTTTGTTGCATTTGTGCAGAACCCCGGGGTAGGTGCGTTGACAGTACTGTGTTTGCATAGGACGGTGGCTGCTTCATGATGTATCGGCCCTGCTTTGTGTGTATGTGCCCAGGCGCAACTGCCAAGGCCTGGGCCAACTGTATGACGCAGCTTAGTGAGGCTCGCGGGTCCACTCAACCAACTGGTGTGCTGCAAGAGCCTGAATACCCACATATGAAAGTGTCGAATTTTGGCCTCTGATGAATATTCAGGCCCGCCTTCACTTAGGGCGGGCACTCGGCTTGCTGGGGGCCTCTGCCCAGAACATGTGATGTCTGATAGGGGCCCGTGAGGGCTCGTTCCTCGCACTCGGCTCAAACATGAAAATTCTTCAGCTTGCCAGCATAAGAGATTGTTGAGAATTATGTTTTCCAAATGCAATGAAGGGAAAAAAAGAGATGGTCGAGGCCGATTGAAGTTGCCAATTTGCCATGAAATCAATGTAGCGATCATACCTGTTTTTCAGAAGCATCAGCCCGTTTGTGTCATGAATGAATGAAAGGTCTCCAACCACAAGCGTAACCTATCGCAGGCAGGCCCGACAAGACACAAAACAGGATAAAAAAGAGTTGAAATTTGCCGAAGGCCAAGAAGGGGGTAAACACCAGAGGGGTGACGCATTACTTTTTGTCGCCTTATTCCTTGAACGAATGGTCACAAGACTCACAGCGGAATATGCACTGCATGAGCAAGAAGACGCACAGCGTTCCAAAAGTCCATGCGGCTAAACGGTATGCTCATGTAACTATTGATAAACAGGATGATGAACTCAGTTACAGATGGAATCAGGTGGATACAACAACCTTAGGGGCTATCCCCAACAAAAGGGAAAAGTTCAAAAAGATGCACAGCTTTCAGAGGACTTTTTCATTTGAACTCGGGGTTGCACTACTGGCAGTCAGCAGCCCACTGAGTGGTAAGGACCCACAACTCAATGGATTGATCCAACAACTCCCAACATTTGCCCGTCTCTGCAGGGTCAGGATAGGAGCACACAGAGATACACAAATGCAAATTGAACTCAATGCGTGAGGCTTTACATTTCACAGTGGCAGGCACAGAATTCTTCTGTTCTGAGTATTGCTGTGTGTTGAACTGATTTGCTGAGATTTCCGTGTCCTGCTGAGGTTTGCTGTGTCCGCTGGGTGTGCAAGAAAACCGAGCAACGCGAGTGACTGAAAACCAAATTGCATCATCCCAAAGAAAACCAGATAGTCATGTGTCCGAACTGAAAGCAAATTGCACCGTAATGACCCGCCAAAACACAGACTGAGAACACTGCTGATTTCTGAGGTTTGCCGCTGGAATGTATGCCTTGCTGAGATTCAAACGTTCTGCTGAGTTTTTTTTTTTTTTTTGTATGCGTGCTTACCTGTCTCTTATACACATCCAAGTCCTACTGCTTACCTGTCTCTTATACACATCTAGATGTGTATAAGAGACAGCCTCTCTTCCCTCTCAGACCTACCGTCCGGGTCTGCCAGATATTCCTATGTAAGCTAGGAAGAGCTCAATCTACTGTCCCGTGCCTTCTTCCAGTCTCTGTGTGAGGTGTCCTCAGACCCTTTTAGTCGCCCTTGTCGTTCTTTTCATACTCCCTAACCCCTAAACCCTAAACCCTCTGGTGTATGCCTAGAATTTCATCCTTTTAACTCCGGACGCCCTTGTTATCATCGATGTATGGAATAAACCCTTGTAACCCTTTCTCTTCCTTTCTCAAAACTGTATCTTGGAGCCGCTATCTTGCCATCTTGCCATCTACTAGGTACCTCCACCTTTAAACCCTAAACCCTCGTTCCCTACATGTCCTGTTTCACTTCTCCTTTCTCCGAGTGAACCTCTGATCTTTATCCCCTCATATTCAGTCGTACTTTCCGGCCTCGAATAACCTTGCCGCGAACGGTTGTGTCCTTCCTTCCAATGGCTGTTGTCCTCCTGTGATTTTGCAGCCTTAKCTATTGGAGCTCTTCACCTTGCCCCTTCTGGAGAATGTCGACTTGTTCCCTTGGTTAGGATACTCATCCGATGTTTGGCTGTGTCTTCCCTTCTTTCTGGACCGAAGTGACGTTTCCCATGCCCCATTCATCTTCGACCTGTCATCGAGAGTTTATAATCCGTTCCTGTTCGCCATGACCCCTCTTGTGTATRCCTTGTCCCCATCCTCTATTGACCCTTCTTTTTATCTATTCCCTGTGTGTGTTTGGTCTCGTTGGGACCTCCTGCTCATATCCGAATTGKGCCAGTCCTTCCAACAGATCCGGTCGTTACACAATTCAGCCACCTTCCCTTCCAATAACCAGAGCTTGATGAATTTATCCTTGATTTTTTTCTGCTGACTTTCCTCTTCCGGTAGTGACTGCTGTAACTTTCGCCATTCGCAGAGTATTTCAGCTTGCATTAGGGTCCTCGTCTCTGCCCATACCTTTTCTCTTGAGTTGGCCAAGCCCTAAATAGTTCTGCTGCATCTTTCTTTCCATATAATCCACAGCGTTACCTTCCTGATGAGGCCGAACCACAACCTTTCTGTTTTTTTTAGTTGGTCAGGAATGTCAGTCCAGAGTAGAAGCTGAATAGGTAGTTTGGGGAAGGGGATGTTAAAGAGGAAATCCCGTGCCGACGCCCTGGCCCAGTATTGGAAGGGGATGTTAAAGAGGAAATCCCAAAGTGCCGACGCCCTGGCCCAGTATTCTGATGCTTCCTTGCAGTGAATGAGACAGTGAACTAGGTCCTCCTGGATTCCATCAGGGCAGAGTGCGCATAGTTCTGAGCTAGTAGGGTCCTTGTTGTGACGTCGTATGTGGAGCCAGTGATTGACCGGCAATGCAGCGTATGTAATTAGCCACTGGAGGCTTCGGATCGTCACCGGTCTCATGGACTTAAATTTCTTCCACGGGATGTGAGTCAGTTTATCTGCCTCGAGGCCTAGTAATTTCTGCCATCTGGCTTTTATTGTTGGTTCTAAATTTTTTGTTTTGACAAAGAGCTTGTAGACAAATTTGACTGTGTAATTTTGTATGGGTGTGTGTGCTTTAATGTTTTTTTCCTTGTCCGGTCTCCATTCCCATTCCGCCGGATCAAACTCCAAATTCCTCACTGCCATGTCTGGTCTGAAGATTTGTTTGGGCCATGAGCCTATAACTCTCACTTTCCTTAGTAAGAAGAAATCCATTACTGTTGTTTCCACATTTTGGTTTTCGATTGCTGGCCTGCCTCGTTGTGACAGGGTTGTTGGAAAAGGAGGAGAAAACGGCTTTAGTGCTTGAACCCGGTTGCATGTGTGTTCTGTTGAGTTTTCTTAGTTTGTGTGTTTTAGATTTTCCCCACAACAGCCCCAATTCCACCCAGGTGAATAGTCTGTGTGTGTGTGCATGCTTGCTGGTCCGTGTGCCTGTCTGAGTGCACGTCTGCCTGAGTGTGTGTGTGCATGCTTGTGCAATCAGACTCGCTTTCATTCACACTTTTCATGCATGCAAACAGTAGCTCCGAAAACTGGCGACATGCTCCCACACAAAACTCAGAGATATGGAAACCCAGATATGAGTTCACTTTCAATGGCTATGGCGACTCAGCGCCCAAACAACTCTCTGTTCGCATGCACCGGATCACCCTGGATATCCCACACGCGTTACACTACACTCACACACACACACACACACGCTACACACTAACTCTAGCTATGGCGGCTATGGCCGCAACTACCCTATCGCTATGCTACGCTCCTTCTCTCTCGCCCACTTCAGCTCCGGGCTCACTGCAGACCTCCTTGCACAAGTCGCTGTGGCAGCGCTTCCGCATGGCTCACGCAGGAATGAATGAATGGCTGGGCACTGCCTCTTGATTTATACTTCTGAAGCTCGTTGGTCTGCCCCTTTCCTTCGGCCCATGGTGCACACAGTCCCTCATGGTACTTGCTGAACTGGACTGGGACTGACTGGACTGCACCGCTGACTGCACCGCTGACTGCTTGGGGACTCACTGCTAACCTACCGAGGTCGTACTGCAATCGTGCTGAAGTTAGTCCACCACTTGGCTCACCACTTGCCCACTTGCCCACTTGCCGACCTTCTAGAAGACTACAGCAAAGACTTCTAGACTTCACTAAGACTTCTGTTCGACAGACCTACAGATCGAACCCCTACAACCTATGGACTTATGACAGCCTACCAGTTGCTTACGAATACACAGGTCATTAGTTCAACTCTCGGGGTCTACACAGGTACTGTACACGGTAGGGTAAGGACTAGGGATCGAGCCCTGGGATCTGCATCTGCTACTGCAAAGGTGAAAACCGTTTCACTCCCGCCGTCCTAAATTCGAGGTCCTCCGAGAATATTTCAGTCCAAGGCAGGACCTTTACCCTTCTTAGCACGCTCATAGGCTCTAACTATGTTGGGAGTGTTTCTATAAGTTCTGTTCTCGTAAACCAGCGGTCGTCTTCCGGTTCTTGATAAGCAAACCGGACCTTATACTGTTTCTGTGGACGACCTCTACCTCCTATCCTAAACGCATCTTCGTCTACAATGCCGTCAATGTCATATCTACCATCCATATCCGGAGGGATCATGGATCTTCTGGAAGAGAACTGTGGAGTTGTGAACATGGCAACAACTTTGAAGCATGGAACACCGAGTAGGTGTGGAGGTGCACTGGAATCTCTATAGTGTAGGACAGTCCATCCTCTCCGCCCTTGACTTCTAGAACCACCCACGGTCCTCTATATGCAGGCAGTAACTTCTGCGAGATGTTCTCCTCAGGTGCAAACTCTTTGCACTTGACCCAGACTATGTCGCCTACTTGAAATTGAGACGGGCGACGGTGCTTGTTTGCCTGTTCTATCATTCGATGCTGGGCTTTCCTGAGGTTTTCAACAACTGTAGCTAGCTCTCTCTTGTGCTGTATCACACCCTTTGTTGTGACCACAGACGCCAGCCGATATGGCATAGGTGCGGTCCTTGCATAGGAGGGAAAAAGGTTGAGGCCGATAGAGTACATGAGCAAAAAGACGTCGGCTGATAGAGTACATGAGCAAAAAGACATCGGCTGATAGAGTACATGAGCAAAAAGACGCCATCTCAAAAAACAAAGTTGAGGCCGATAGAGTACATGAGAAAAAAGACGTCATCTCAAAAAAAAGGTTGAGGCCGATAGAGTACATGAGCAAAAATACGCCATCTTAAAAATTAGTTAAGTCTACATATGAGCGTGAACTCTATGCCCTGTATAGAGCACCGGTCCATTAGAGGCACTACCTCCTAGGCAAATTCTTTTATGTGAGATGTAACCATGCGATGCTGCGCTGGATTAAGACCCAACCCGTACTCTCCAATGCACTCAAGAGATGGATTGAAGTCATAGACATGTATGACTTCAAGCTCGACCCTCGACCCTCTAAAAGGAGAGTACAACAAAGTGGCTGATACACTATCGCGAAGGGCAGACCATCTGGGCGTGCTAGTGATCGAGTTTGAAATTTCTGACGATGTAACTCGATCCATGGTGGAAGCCTATCGAGAGGACGCAGTCATGTTTGAGATCATCCACAAACTGGAAGCTAAAGATAAGGCTACTTTCGATGAGTTTGTGCTGGTTGACGGCTTGTTGTTCCCTGAGAAGACTGGGACTAAACAGTCGTGTGTTCCCAATAGATAATCCTGGCGTAGTCTATTTTCAGGAGAGTGTCACGATGCAAGCGGTCATTTTGGCTATAAAAAGACAATAGTAAACTTAGTGCAAAAATTTTGGTGGCCCACGATGATGGATGATGCAAAGAAGTATGTGGAAACTTGCCAAGTTTGTCACTGTGACAAGCCACGGACGCAAGCACCACTTGGGCTTATCAAGCCTTTGCCCATCCCTGCTGGTCCATGTCAAAGTGTGTCCATGGATTTCATGTACACCCTTGTGACCAGCAAGAGCGGTAAACGGCACATCTTGGTCTATGCCTGAGACAGCCAGGACTAAAATGGACAACTAGGTACGTGACTTTGGTCTAGGTACGTGACTTTGGTCCCCCTAAGTCTATTGTAAGTGACAGGGATATCAGATTCACACATGAACTGTAGCAAAGTACAGCCCAACAAATGGGTACCCGACTGCAAATGACATTAGGGAACTACCATGAGTCAAATGGACAGGATGCACAGATGAACCGGGTAGTGGAGCACTTGCTTCGACATTATATTAAGCCAAGTCAGGATGACTGGGACGAGAAGTTACCCCTTGCCGCCAGCCTGTACAATAACTCCGTGCACAGCACTACCAGCATGACTCCCAACCAACTGCATCTTGGATGGAAGCCCAGATCTGCATTAGACTTCCTGTTACCTGAACATCAGCCAACTGCATCACATGGCACCATAGAGTTTGCTGCCAAATACCGACAGATGCTGCCGCAGGCTGTAGATCACATCAAGAAAGCTCAAGATGCCATGGTCACATCTGAGAATAGACACAAACGGTCCTCTGAGTTTCAGGTAGGTGAACGAGTATCGGTAAAGAAATCTGAGTCGGGGCAGGAATTAGGAATCTCACTTAAACTGATGCCACAATACTTTGGCCCCGGGGAAGTTCTTGATATAGTGGGAGATCAACCAGATGGCTCATCATACGTCATTTGCATCCTTGGACACCTACGCACACACCCTGTCTTTGATGCATCAAAGTTGGCACCTTTCTCTGTCACTGATCAATTTCCCTCAAGAAGATCAATGCTGCCCCCAACCATGGACGGACATGTGGACATTGATGATATCGTTGAGCACAAGCTGATACAATATTGAGTGCAGTTCAGACATCATACTGATCCGAAAGAAGATCGGTGGTTTACAAGAGAAGAACTAATGAAGAGTGGTTAACTCCAGTTACAAACGAAATCTGAAAGGGAAGCAGCTTGCTACATAACGACGTCTCAGAGGACTATCGAAGTAAAGGAGGAGAGAGTGTCAGGGTTTGATCCCTCGGCATAACTGCATAAGGCCCTGCATCAAGAACATGCCTGCCCTAAGTGAAGGCCAGCCCCTGAACTCGTCAACTTTTGCAAAATCTTGGTCGGCGTCAGACAGTTGTCGCGGGCCAGTTGGTTACATCCGCATTGCTCGTGAGAATCCACAATATTTGTGAGCCCTCCAGGCTCTTCCGGCAACGTGATCGAAGCAGGGAGCATCGCGCATTTGCGCCTAGGTGGTTGGCCATGCCTAACCAAATCGGTCCCAGGCCACTGTCTGAAAGGGCCTGGGCGCAGACACATTGGCCAGGACTGAAGCTACTGGGAACTCAATCTCACTTGGGGGAAAGCAAGCAATGTGCCCACCACTTTCCATAAAGGAAAGGGCAGGGCGCCAGAGGCGACCTTCGGGCACTTGCAAGCATATGCAGCAGCGCTGCTGGAGCGATAGCTCGCAGGTTGCTGCGCTAGCTGCTGGATGCAAGCGTGCGTGAGCATGCGGTAGTGCAAGAGGAAGGGCACTGCTGAGGGCAGCGCCATAGCCGGGCCTGGCTTGGATACAGTCAGCAGAGGTGGTGGTGGTCTTCCTGTATGGGAGGAAGACGTGGGTAGACAAGTCGAAGGAGTGAGAGAGAGATGAGGAGGACGATGTGAGGGCACACACCTGGTCTTGGCAATAGTCTACAAGGCCCGACATCTTCATGTACTTCAGTTCTGCTGCTGACGCCAAGAAGTTTGCCATCCTCCCCCCTTTTTTTCGACGGAAGCGGACGACCGTATGTGTGGTATCGATTGCGTGCAGAGGTAGCGCCCTATCTATGTGCTGCCCGGCCACGTATTGCTACTGCTCATTCGGTAGCCGCCTCCAGCCTGCGTATGTGTCCTACGGGAGAGCTCCGACTGTTCGTTATCGGACCGGTGACGGCTGAGCCCCCACGGTTCTTCCTTCGGTATTACCGTGGCAATTAAGCTTAAGCAGGAGCGTCTTTGTCTATCCCAGTGTACTTCTTTGGTGGCAAGGTGATATCTGTGCTTTGCATCTTGGAGAGTGGGGCTTTCTTCGTGGAATATTCGTGCAACGTCACATGGCGCCTGGACCGGTAAATACATTCATGCTCCATTGTCCCTCCCCCCACCCCCCACACCCGTCCCCCGTTCTTTGACTTCCCAATGATTGATGTTCCAAACGACCACACTCGTCCATCTCTCTTCCCCATCTATAAATCTTGGCTTATGAAGCTTATGTCCCTTCCAGTGCGTAATGTGTGAGGTTCTGTGCTCTGAAGATCCAGCGGGATGGAAGCTGGTGAAAAGTACTTAAGGGCGCGATCCATCACCCTCTAAACATACGTCGGCGCGTTGGAGCCGTTCAACTGGATTGGGACCTACTCGACTCCCCTTCTCTTCCCCATCCTTCCCTCCCTTTCTCATCTTAATGAGTGTATCGAAGAATCATCGCACTGATGTATGCTTTGATTGAAAATACCGAAGTAACCCTGTTATTGTCCATCGATTTTCTTCGTTATGCATGTGGATTTTGATGCGTGACGGGAGTTCGTCGAAGATGGACCTGCTGATTGCGCTTCACGTGGCACTCATCTCGGTCTTGATGTTCGTGGCATATCTCGCGTTCCTTTCGTTTTTGGACCATCGGTCGATCCGACTCTTACAGTGCATCAACGAGTGTTGGAACTCAACTGCAGTTTCCCCATCTACCAAGTGGTGTAAAGCGTAGCCGAGGGTTATGCATGCAACTCGTTTTGTGGCTTCTCCATCGAACGGGATTTGTGTTGCGTATGTGCGRACTAAGTGGYAGGGTGCTTGATTARTGCTTTCCSAGGGTTGGAGTCATGGCTGCTTTCTGTCGATCCCCGATGCCGTCTGCCTACATCTTGGGCACCTCTTTCGTYGCCATATCTCTCATGCTTCTGATCTCTCTTGGCCTGATGATGTCCACTGTATGGYTGTCATKTTCCTCCCACTTGTCGACCTGCCCAGTGGGCCCGCCCCCCCTCTCTTCTTCCTGCATCGTCAGCATGATCGCCTTGTCCTATTGGTTCTCGTTCCATGGATCCTTGTTTGCCCTAATCACTAGTATTGTGCTTTGGCATCGTTATGATTTACTTTCGTACGAATGGTACGAAAGATATGATGGGTGGCAGGGGGTGCGTACGCTCGCCGGATTGACGGTTTTTTGTAACAGAACGAACTTCCTGTATATCGGTGTTTTCTGGACAAGTGATTTGATCTGTCGCCGTATGGGCAATCACTCGGTTTCGTGGGCACAGGGGGTAGGAGCGAAGTAGGATAGATCAGTCACCTTCATTGATGAGACTGGGGTAGATATGGAGGAGCGATACTGAATCGAACCGATAATGGGAGGGTGGAGTGGGGTGAATAATGTCTTGCTTTCCTAGTGGGATGACCGGTTCATAAGAATGTCACGATTGGATAGCTATCTGTGAATGAGTTTTTTTTTTTCTCTGAGAATTGGAATGCTGGTTATCGGGTTGTTCCATGGTACTTCGGCAACACCCCGTGTTGGATGGCTAATTTGTTTTTCTCGTACTTTGAACAATAGGATGTAATGAATGAGTCTAAGGATCTTGCCACGTTGGGCCGGTTAGTCACTATCGTATACCCATCCGCCGCTCTATGCCCATTTTGAATGAAACTCTGTCTCGGAGAGGAGGAAGTAGGCTTAACATAGCTCTACGTGCTTACGGTGAGTAGGCGAGGGAGTTTTGGTTGACCATGGTTTGAGCGATGCTGTCACACTTGGACCGAGAGTCCAGCAATGGATATGATGTGTGGTTGAATCCGTGATATTGTCGTTGGTATTTTGATCGTCATCTTGTATTGCATAATCCGCAGTGGTACGGTGTGACTCGATCGGTGGTGTTGTTTTTTAACGCAATTCGTGACACAACATGCTGCGACACTGTCACAGAAGCCACGCAGTAAAACCATAACACACACACAAGCCGAAAAAAGGCATGGCGCACTTTGCGCACCCTTGCACAGTAGCGCGCCTCCATGCGCTGCGCGCACGGCGCACCTCGTGCGCGCGCATTCCGCAGGGCGCACCGCACCGCATCGCGCACCGCAAGTATGTTATTTTATTATGATTTATTGTTTGAATAAGAGAGGAGGCGATAAGGAGGAGGAGTTGGTCGGCGAGAGAAGAGGGGGGGGGGATTGTCATTGGTCTTTGCTGGTGTACATCTCCTTCTTCTTTCTTCTTTCTTCTTCTTTCTTCTTCTTTCTTCTTCTTCTTCCTCCTCTTTTATCTCTCCTTCATCCCAAGTTCATTAATTTCTTTTGCAATTGGACGGCATTGTACTTTCTTGTGTATTTGCGCTTCGGAATCAGCCAGTATCGTAACAAAAGCTGTAATTTTACATTGTTCATGATTTTTGTCAATTTTTAAAAGGGAAAAAGATCTGTGCGGTACTCTGGTACGTGGCAACTGATGTAGGTGTAACACACTGTGACCCATTTTGGTCAATTTAAGAAAAAAATCTACATCCATTGGGAGAATTTGACCTCTACCCCTCCCCTTCCTTCCCCCCCCTCAAGGACAAGGGAAAAAGGTGGTGTTAACCCCCCAAGCTGGTGCAAATTTGCCAGCTCCTCAGTACAGCCAATTTGAACCAAGTCTTTTTTCTTTGCTTTGTTTTTTTTGCCCCAGTCAGAAAACGTTCCATGCCGCCCCCCGCCCCCAACCCAACCCAACAAATAACAGGTCCTTATGGCCCCGGCTACATGTCCATTCTGGGGAGCGTCAGTCCGGTTCCTATTCCCCCAGCAAGTCAAAATAGTTAGATAGTCCGTCGGGACATCCGTTAAAATTGGAACGATACAGAGAACCTAGACAAGATTAGCATGGCCCCTGCGCAAGGATGACACACATAAATCGAGAAATGGTCCAAGTTATAAAAAACAAAAACAAAAAAAAACAAAAAAACAAAGTTAGATACATCAATTACGCACACACGCATCCCTCCGTTTGGCCGAAGGATCCCTGTGGCATTCTGAGGCACACGGGCCCCAGTTAGGGCCCGGTTCCAGACATGCAGGGTAGGCCTAAGGGACGACGGTTCAGATGAGGCCCAGATGGGCCTGGACCACGGCCACAAGGCCGGTACTGGTCCAGCATAGGACCTACTGGCAGCGTTTCAGAGGCTGCCACAGTTTAGGCGCCAACCAGTTATGACGGTTCAGATGAGGCCCAGGGTAGAGGCCCTGGCCAAACGGCCACAAGGCCGGTACTGGTCCAGCATAGGACCTACTGGCAGCGTTTCAGAGGCTGCCACAGTTTAGGCGCCAACCAGTTNACCACCGCTCCCCCTCATTGCCTAAAGTCGACTTCCCGGGGAGTTAGGGGCGCAAAAAGTGGTACGGCGGCGACCTTTTTTCTTCGGGTTGGGACGGTTCCCGACGGTGTGCACACATCCCTTGAGGTGAAAGACGGGCGGGGGTTCGATACTCCGCTGACAGCGGGGGGGGGTCGAAAACGGCAGGTGCGAAGTTGGCGGGGTCGACTTACGCGACAGTCGATGAAAAAAAAAAAAACACTCCGTCGGGCCACTGGATATTGGGCCTCGCTGCAGTACTCTCTACATGCAAAACGGGCAAAAATCCTGGCGGTGTATCTTTCCCTATTGCAGAGGAAGATTCACTCTAGTTTTGGACACTTCGAGAGTACTGCAGCGAGGCCCATTGTTTCCACGGCGGGAGTGCGCCGCCGGGCCAGCAGCAGCAGTCACTGGGCGTCGCTGCAGTACTCTTGAAATGCACAAAAGACAAAAATCATGGCCGTGTATCTTTCCATATTCTAGCGGAAGATTCACTCTCGTTTTGCACATTTCGAGAGTAGTGCAGCGAAGCCCACTGTGGCATTTGGTCTCCAACGTGAAAGACACAAAAAAAAAAAAATGCAGTGAAGCGAGGCCCACTCACGACGGGTTTCCACGCAGGGTATGGGGCCTCGCTGCACTACTCTCGAAATGTGCAAAACGAGAGTGAATCTTCCGCTACATTATGGAAAGATACACCCCGAATAGTTTTGACTTTTGTGCATGTCGGGGTTTGCAGGGTAGTGCAGCGAGGCCCATGGTGCGGGACCTCGGTCCTAAAATGAAGAAGGCCGAAAAAAAGCATCCCTACGCCTGACAACGAGGAAGTGAAAAAGGACGAAATAAAAACAGCAAAGAAAACAAAAAATTACAAACTAAACAAAATGTCTGGCACGAACGCAACGAACTGTGAACAGGCATCCCGACGCCTGCCACAGCACGTTCCAGTTGCAGCGGCCCCACAATTTCGCTCACCGGTAGGCGTCGAAGTGCACTACCGGTAGTACAAGCCCCGGGGTTTGTTTTTACCCTACCGGTCGGCCCTACTTTAGGCGATGGGGGGGAGCGGTGGTTTTATCTGAAAACCGAAAACGGCACGAGACCCCCGTTCTCACGTTTAATGGGAATTTCAACCACTCGCTGTTATTATCATTATTTGGAGGAGAATAAGATTGGCGGAGACGAGGAGGAGGAGAGTGGAGAGAGAAGGGGGGATTTGTCATTGCTCTTGCTGGTGTACATCTTCTTGTTCTTCTTCTTTTTTCTTCTTCTTTGGTCTCTATCTCTTTGCAAATGCTTTCATTTCCTTTGCAATTGGGTGGCATTGTCTTTCCTTGTGAATTTGCACTTCGGAAATAGCCAGGATCGTAATAGCACCAGAAATACACAAAATAAAAGCAAAGAAATGAAGTCAATTGACAATGAGAGCCCCCTTCTCGCCACCACCATCAATGTCTCCAATGTCGCCACTCAATTCTCCATTTGTAGACTTTATCGCACCTATGACAGAGATAAGAAAGGTAAAGGTCCTACCTTGGACTGAAGTATTCTCGGAGGACATCGAGTTTAGGCCAGCGGGAGTGAAATGGTTTTCACCTTCGTGGTAGAAGATGCACATCCCAAGGCTCGACCCCTAGACCTGCCCCGAACCCGTGTACAGTAAAGTTTGCCCCATCTACGTTTGAACCCGTGAGCTGCCCCTAAAGTTGTCTGTCTAAGGCTGTCGTACATGCAAGGGTCAAGTACGTCCGAGCTGCTTACCTGTAGGGTAGGAGTCGTAGCTTATGTCTGGTCGTAGCTGCTGTAGGTCTGAAAGGTCAACCTTAGTCGTAGCTGCTACAGTACCGAAAGGGCACAGTAGGAAGCTCTAGAGTCTTCTAGGACTGCCCCTTCGAGAGTCTCAGAAGCAGTCCGTAGGCAAGTGGGCAAGTGGGCAAGTGGGCAGACTTACCTGGTCCAGTCAGCTGTACCCAGTCCCAGTCGCACTTTGTCCAGTCAGCAAGTACCATGTGGGACTGTGTGGATCTAGGCCCGATGGAAAGGAGCAGACCAGCGACCAACTGAAGTATAAATCAAGAGGCAGCGTCCAGTTATTCATTCATTCAGACTGTGAGCCGTGCAAAAGCATTACCTGAGCTACTTGTGCAAGGAGGTCTGCGAGTGCCCGAGGAAGAAGTGGGCTGGAAGGGAGACGAAGCGGCCATAGCGGCTAGTTAGTGGTAGAGATAGCAAGCAGCCATAGCTGCGCTAGATTAGAGACAGGCTACAGCGTGTTTGTGTATGAGTGTGCAGTGCGTTACGAGTGTGTGAACTGTTGCTAAGGATACAGCGTGGAAGGGTGTTGTGAAGGTGCACAGGCGCCAGTGTGATTGTCATCTATTTTATGCATGCTAAGTAAGAAAGAAGACGAGTCTGATTGCATTGGTATCGGAGCTCAGAGAAATCACTTGTTTACCATTGGACAGATACATGGTCTAGTTCCCCATTGTATATGGGGTGGCCGTGTCACACACACACACACACACACACACACACACACACACACACACACACACACACACACACACATGTGAGTGATGGTGCGGATGTGGGGCGCACAAGTTTTTTGTGTGCTTCTATTCGGGCACTGTTTGGAGAGTGGGAGAAGGAGGTTGTGCAAGTGGGAAGAGGAGTTCAGAAGAGGGGAAGGAGGAGGTTGCGAGGGGGAGGAGGACATCGTGCAAGTGGCCTCCTCCTCCTCCCTATGCCCACCTTCTCCTACCCCTCGCGTGACCCCCTCCCCCCCTTGCGCGACCTCCACCTTTCCCTCGTGAGACCTCCTCCCCCTCTTCCGACCTCCTCCTCCCCCTTGATCGACCTCCTCTTTCCCCTTGGATGACCGCCTCCTCCCCCTCATGCGTCCTGTTCCCACCTCCTCATCCCCCTTCCCGCTCGTATGACCTCCTCCTTGCACGACCTCCTCCTCCCCCTCTGACGTCCTCTTCCAACCTCCTCCTCTCCCTTGTGCGACCTCCTCCAGACTCTGTTCCGACCTCCTCCACTTGCATGATGTCCTCCTCCCGTTCACAACCTCCTCCTTCCCCTCCTCCGGCCTCCTCCTCTGTGTGTGTGTGTGTGTATGTGAGAGAGAGAGAGAGAGCTCACGACGATCATTCCACCTTGTGCAAGGACGAGCAGGAGGTCGCACGAGGGGGAAGGGGAGGTCGCACAAGGGAGAGGAGGTTGGGAGAGGGGGAGTAGGACAAAAATGATGACGACTGGAGGAGGATCGAGGATGGAAGCGAAGGAGGAAGGAGTGATCCTAATGATGATGGCAGCGACCCTCATGGGCACAGCTACGACCACGACGATGGAGGAGGAGGGGCCGCGATGGGACCGTGCAGACACAGCATGCACACACGCGGTGATGGAGGAAAGAGGAGTGGGGGTTGCTTTGCGGAAATTTCGACTGCTTTTCTTTTTTTTTCCCGCTTCTCAACCTTTGGACTACGTGTGATTACGACTGCTTTTTTTTCCCCCCGCAACTTCGCCGCAGCGTAGCTGCGGCAGGTCCACTTGTATTAAAAAAAAAAAAAAAAAAAAACTCGTACTTACCTGGTACTTGGGTCAGGTCTCAGATTCGATTCCTACCTGACCACAAGAATCATGGCACCTGGTAGTTTATATTACTCTATAGGCTTCAGGCCACTATTCAGAAAATCCCCTCTACACTTGGTATTTTCCTCAGTTGCCCCTCAGCACTTTCGCATGCCAGAACAGTCGTGTTCGCACGTTACGTGCTCCCACCTGTCCGAGCACAGTGCACACGAAGTGTACAGAGAGGAGGGCGGTTCGTAGTGGCCTGTCTGTGGAACCGAGATCGACGGACGTCAACAGTATGCCGCACAACAATTACTTCAACAAATCTACTAGGTATCGCATTCGTTAGCATTCGTGACACTTGACTGCATCCAAGGTCATGACTTCAGACGTAGACAGCACTCCATTCATAGACATGACATCATCCATACACATAGACACGATGTGTGAATGACACTTGACTGCATCCATAAACTTTCACACGTAGATGCCACTTCATTCCATCGTCGTAGACTCAACAGAACTCGCTCAGGAGATCAGAAAAACCCTTTCAAAGTACTCAAAAGATCATTGTGAAGTACAAGATGATGCTCGGGACAGCGTCCTGCTCGCGCATCCTGGCAGAAACGCCAGGACGAGAGTTTTCAAACTTTTCATTTGCCCCTTTGGCATGATCAGAGCTTCCAAACTTTTCATTGGATTTTTTTTTTTCTCTTCTCTTTTAGTTTTTGGCAGCACCGGTTCAATTAGGGTTTGTTTTTCAGGCCTGCCCATGCTCTGCATTCATTCGTAAATTCATCTGAGTTAATTCTTAGGTTAGAAGCTCTGTAGCATATCAGAAAGTGAAATGCACTAACAGCCTAGGATCTAGCAATGATGAAAGTGGCAACAACCAATGATGAAAGTGGCAACAACCAGCAGCATAGATGCAACATTCACCAGATGTCAATGTGCACAATGCAACAAGTAAACCAGCGAGAAAAACAACAACAACACATTTGCATCATCATCATCATGGGCTGGGGAACAGCGCAGCGGAATAATAGTAACCAAGAGGACACGTGGACAACAACAGGAAAGGGAGAAACTTCGGAAGGGCAGGACATTAGGAAGATTGCCCTTCCACTCACTCACATAGGGAGAGATCCATAGACATGCGAGAGAGAAGGGGGGAGGGACATAGGAGGTAACCAAGTCCAACCCAAGTCCGATCTCCAAATGTCGTGCACGGTTCAATCCCAATGTAGCGTGTAAGTCCGGTCTGAATGTCGTGTCCAATAAGGCAGAATGCCGTGTCCAAACAATGTCTGCAGTCACCTCTATCTCTACTCTGATCAAGACGAAGAAGAAGAAGAAGAAGTAGAGGAAAGAACTATGGAAGAGTAGGAGGAGAAGAGAAGAAGAAGAAGAAGAAGAAGAAGAAGAAGAGGTAGAAAGCTAGGCGCTTTCTGCACTCACCTGGCGATGGCTGAACTGCAGATACCGCGGAGCCAGCTATGGCGCTGGCCCAGGTGAGTCTTCTCTCTCTCTCTCTCTCTCTCTCTCTCTCTCTCTGGCGCTGGGCTCCTCCAGCGCTGGACCTCCTTGTGGATGAGCAGCGAAGCTGCCGTCCGAATGGCGCAGCAGGGAGGCTGAAAATAGCGCAGCAGGGAATCTCCAAAATAGCGCAGCAGCCAAGTCTTGAACCAGCGTAACGCTGGGTTTCTCCTCGTCCCTCCCTGAACTGGGCGCTGGCCCAGCTTAAGTAGTGCTGGGCCGGACCCAGTAGTCCACGGCCTGCAATCTGGGCCGTGTAGATCAAAGCCTGATCCGCGGTCCAGATCGCAGGCTTCAGTCCTTGGCCAAAAAACGGCCTGCCTGGGTCCCTACCGGACTTCCAGGCCCTGCCTAGGTCTGGCCGATTTGGTACCTGGCCCGATTCAAGGCCTGTGCGAATGTATCAGGCCTGAACATCTGTCCAGGTCCAAAGTCCGTCCGAAAACGAGTAAAGGTCCAAACGTCTGGCCAAAAATGAGTAAAGGTCCAAACGTTTAATGTATCAGGCCTGAACATCTGTCCAGGTCCAAAGTCT
>BFEA01000682.1:271923-282944 GCA_003427395.1 Chara braunii | reverse complement strand
AGTGCTGCTGCCGAGTCCTGAAGACTACCTCCTGCCTCCTGAACTGCACATGAAGTGCCTGGGAAGTACCTAGGAACTACCTGCAGCCTTCAGGGCGGGCCAGTCTTATATAGTCCCGTTCAGGAGGCTGCTCTTGCCAATGCCAAAACGTGCCAGACCCTGGGCTTGAAGCTCAAACAAAGGTCGTCTTGAAAATAGGCCAAAAATGGCCTGAGCTAAGACCCTGGTCTGGTGCCTGAGTTTCAGGGCAGGTCGATCTTATGAGGGCCTGAAAATGGCMCTCCGTTTCAGGCTGAAAGGACTCAGGACCGGAAAGGCCCTGTTTTAGGCTGAAACGACACAGGGCCTGTAGGCACTTGTTTTCAGGCTTTCAGGCTGAAACGACACAGGGCTTGTAGGCCCTTGTTTTCCGGCTTTCAGCCTGAAAACGACACGGGCCTGAAAATGGCCCGTGCAGCCTGTTGCAGGCGCAGCATGTAACACCCCCGCCCCTCCTTATGAAGTCAAGCCAGGTTGAGAGCGAAGCTGACGATCTGAAGGTGGAACCTGGATGCGGGTGCGACGTGGAACCAAAGATACCGGCTTGCCTTGCATCTTGCATTCGTAGCGTGCGAGAACATCTGGAGCTGTTGCTTGGAGTTCCGCACGGGTCAACCAACAGTCAGGTTTCCGAGTGCAGTACGCAAAGTGTACCAAGTACTCGGTTGGCCTGTTGCCGTAGCGTTGCTGGGAGATGATGTAGCCGACCTCTTGAAAACCGTCCGTAGAGGGTGGGTCTTGTGATCGTCGCCCGGGAAAATTGTCATCATCAGCTGGCGTGTAAGGAGCCAACTTGGAGCAATGAAAGACCGGGTAGACGGGCAAGTGGGCGGGCACCTGAATGGTGAAGGAAGGTCCTTCGGGTGCATCCCCAGCGGATGCCACGATCGGCCAGGGCCCCATCCATTTCGGGAGGAGCTTGCGAGAGATATCTTGTTCAAGGCTGAACTCCGCGGCGGAAACCCAAACAAGATCACCGGCGCGGAATGGGCAAGGAAGACGCTGGCGATTGGCCTGTTGGCTCATGCGTTGCTGCGTCTTAGCCATCTGGTCGCGTGCCTTGACAAGTAGCTGTTGCATCCGACGTAAGAAAAGAAGATGGTCGTCGCTCTCGTCCGTTTGTGGAATGATTGTGTGCAACTGAGAAGTGACCGGCGAGCCGTGCTCGAACTCGAAGGGCGACATCCCGATAGCCGGGTGGATGGACGAGTTGTATGCCAACTCAACATCCGGCAGCCACTCAACCAAATCCTTTTGGTTGCGACGGATGAGAGTGTGAAGGAGAACCTGTGCGGTTTGATGCGCCCTCTCCATTTGGCCATTGGTTTGGGGGTGGCGAGCCGAACTTGGCTTGAGAGATGAGCCCCATCGTTTGATGAGCACCAACCAAAGCTCGGACATGAACCGAGTGTCGCGGTCGCATATGATTTCCTTGGGGTAACCCTTTGTTCAAATCCAACCGGCGTAAAGAACTTCGACCAACTTCGGTGCCTTGGCATAATAGCGGCAAGGCAAAAACATGACA
Organism: Chara braunii; assembly: GCA_003427395.1. Lineage (NCBI taxonomy): Eukaryota > Viridiplantae > Streptophyta > Charophyceae > Charales > Characeae > Chara > Chara braunii. Next base: position 281,380 of record BFEA01000682.1, on the reverse strand, counting down.
AACTTTGTGAGTCGGTCACCACCGTGAGAATCCCATCCACACAGGTCTTGTGCTTGGGGAATAACCCGATAATGTTCATGGCAATCGCTTCCCTTCGGCGCAAGGTGATCGGTAATGGTCGCAACTCGCCGTACGGACGATGGTTGCGGGATTTGCAGCGTCGGCAAACCTCGCATGACTCGCAATAGCGTGTGACGTCGCTGAGAAGGCCAGGCCACCAAAATCGCTCACGAAGTCGGGCAATCGTGCGATTGACTCCGAAGTGTCTGGTGGCGGGAGCATCGTGGAACTCGCCAAGAAGTCGTGTACGCAAGCGAGAGTCACTCGGTACGCAAAGAAGGTCCTTCCCCCGCGTGTGGACAAGCAAGTACCCCTCTTGGATCTGGTAGTGAGAAGGCGCCGGATTAGGAGAGGAGCAATTCGCGTACTTGTCGCGAAACTCGGGGTCGGCTTGGTAGCCGCGGATGAAGTTGTCCTGCAGGTCATCGTCGATCTCCAAGGTCGAATGGACTGCGGTACAATGATCCGGACGCCGTGAAAGAGCATCCACAAAACGGTTAGACTTCCCCGGAATGTGATCGGGAAAGAAGTCGAATTGGTCGATGAAAGCCATCCAACGGGCGATGATGCTATTGACGGTGTCTTAGGTCTTGTAGAAGACCAACGGATTGTTGTCTGTTACCCATCGGAATTGAATTCGACCAAGGAGGAAGTGCCGCCACTGTTTGAGCTCGTGGACGAAGGTGAGAGCTCCTTCTTGCGTGCATCATCAATGGAGTGCACGACGGGCACTTGCTTGCTGAAGTACTCGACCAGGTGCCAGTCCACGCCATTGTGTTGCTCAAGGACGGCACCGATGCCATAGCCGAACGCATCCGTAGTGACGCGCGTTGGCAATAGAGGGTCGTATATGCACAAGACCTCCGTAGATAATAACGCGGCTTTGAGAGCCAAAAATGATTCCCACGCATCCTCTCCGAAGTCAAACGGCTGATCCTCGCATTGAAGCTTGGTCAAGTGGGCCGCGATCTTCGAGTATCCGTTGATAAAACTTTGGTAGTAGCCGGCAAGGCCAAGGAATGAACGGACATCCGTGACGTTCCGCGGCTCTAGCCACTCTTGGATGGCTTGAATCTTGTCCGACAACGGACTGATGCCCTCCGGTGTGACAAAATGGCCCAAGTATTCCAACTCTTGCCGGACAAATTCGCACTTGTCGCGGTTGGCTTGGTACTTGGCACGACAGAGCGTCTCCAACACTCGTCGAAGGTGCTTAAGATGATCCTCCAATGTCTGGCTATAGACGAGAATGTCGTCTAAGTAAACCAGCATGAACCGGTCCAACATTGCACGAAACTCGTTGGTCATTGCCGCTTGAAAGGTCGCCAGGGCGTTGGTGAGGCCAAAAGGCATGACCACCCACTCAAAATGCCCGTACCGCGATTTGAACACGGATTTGTAGTGATCGTTCGGGCGGATCGAAATCTGACGATATCCCGACTTGAAATCCAACTTAGAAAAATACTTCGCGCCACCCAATCGCTCAAGAAGATCGTCGATACGAGGAAGAGGCCCCGCATTCTTGACGATTTGCACGTTGAGCTTGCGGTAGTCGATGCACAATCGTAGATCCTTGTTCTTCTTCCGTACGAAGACAACTGGCGCTCCGTATGGAGAGCTACGAGGGCGGATCCAGCCCTTGTCCAACAAGTTATCGAGTTGTGTGCGGAGGACCATACGCTCCTCCTCGCTCATGCGATAAATGCAACCTTTCGGCGGCACGGGACCCGCCTCAAGAATGAAACTCGTGAGAGATCGGCCGATTCGGCACCACACCGGTAGGTGACTCGAAGATTTCAGCGAACTCTTCAAGCAACCGCACCACACAGGGGTCCGAAGACAAGTCCGTGGGTGAAGAATCGGCTACCACGACGGTTCGTAGGAAACATAGGCCTATCTCGTCGAGCTGCTCGTACGCGCAAGTAGCCCGGAACGACTTGGCCGTCACCACTTAGCATCAGATTGAAGGGTGCGGAAGAGGAATAGTACATGACACTTCGGCGCCGAAAGCGTCGCGGACGGTAAGAGTCCACCGGTGGAAGTTGACCGTGTGATCCGCACTTGCAAGCCAAGGCATTCCCAAAATGACATCGAAGTCCATGTCCAAAATGTCGAACGTCACCGATTCACATGTATGAGGTGCAAAATACACTGGTACGGCTTCGACGTAGCGATCGATAAGTTGCTGCGTTCGTCTGTCCGCCAACTTGATCGTCGTCGGGTTTGCCTTCCTTCGAACTTGTGTGCCAAGGCCAGCCCTTTGCATAAAGGGTTGGCTCATGAAATTGCGAGACACGCCCGTATCCAGCAAAGCGCTGCAGGACGCTTGCCCAACTTGGATGCGGACATAAAGGAGTGGTGCGTTGTTGTCATCGTACCGCTGCTTGCGAAACTCGCGGGCCACCTTGGTAACATACGCAAGGATGTCCCCCACCGCAGCTTCGTCGTTCGTCGGTGAAGTTGGTGGTGCATAGAAGGATAAGTACGTGTGAAGATGAGCGCATAATGCTGCGCATTGCAGTCCTGACAAGCGGCCCGTGGTCGGGAGAGGAAGCCACGCGAAATCCTCGAACATGAGCGGTTCCAATACCTCTATGTTGAACTTGCGCGCCGAATCCCGTGAAGAACAACTTGAAGACAATAAGTCACCGCTGCCGGACGGAGAAGATGCCGCACACACATCTTGTCCTTGAGCATGAGTACCCAACGTAGGAACAAGCCGCGCAACATAATCCTCATAAGAATATACAAGACGAGGACTATCGACTTCCGCGTGTGCCTCAGAACGAAGGGCGGTCACCCGCGAAGCAACAGGTTTCGAAGGCGTCGAGAACGTTGTCGAGTCACTCCCGACGGTGCTCATTTTCCCGATTTGCCTTTGCCTTTCGACAGGCAGCCCATTGTGTCGTGGAGATCGCTGTTACACCACAGACAATAGCGGAATCTCGTGAGTGCTTTGTACGCCTGTTCAGGGAGACTGTAGTGGGACCATGGGGTTGGAGCTGCTGCGCCGAGCCCCGGGATAGATGCGGTGTTTGCCTTTGTCTTGCCGCGTTCTCGGCCTTTGCCGGGGCGGCCACCATCTCGGGCGGCTGCGAGTCTGTCCGCTTCATTGGCAGACACGGCCTCACTAATTTGGTCGGTTGGCGTTGCCGCCATGACCACGACCACTTTTGGTCGATGTTGCCGCAGACGAACAATGGAGGTTCGTGGCCTCCTTGTTCGTGACAATGATCTGCGCGGCCTTGTCGAAGAGCTCCACCGTTGTCGTCAGGCTGTCCTCGACGTGAGTCGAGGCGTTGCCCAACGCCGGACACGACCTCGAGATGAAGTAGTGTTTGACGACCTTGAAGCTCATTTGAATGTCTGGGACGGATGTCAAGTGCTGGTACTCGACAATCCAGTCAACACTTGGCAGCGTGCCTTGTTCGAAGGTCATCAGGTTGTCCATTGCCTTGATCTCCGACGGCTCTACTTGGAACCGCTTATGCCATGCCGCCTTTAGATCATCCCAGCTGATCTTGGTGTACAAATCAGCATCTACCACCCCGTACTTATACAAGAGATTGTCCAATCATGCTTGGCATGCGCCCCCCGACCGGGAGTATAAGTACGCGTGATGCTTGTGTTCGCTGACGTGGCGGAGCTGCAACTTCAGCTCGAACTTGCGGAACCATGGAATCGAGTCCGTCTTCATCGAGTCGCAGAAGATCTCCTGCCCATCGAACTTTGGAGTTGTCTCGCGCGGTTCTGATCTCGAGTGGGTGGCGGCAGTACAGATCCACTGCTCCAACTGTTGTGTTGCGATTTGTTGTAACTGCACGCCGTCCTTGAGGGATCCGACGTCAATCTCCAATGCCTCAAGGCGATCGGAGGTGTTGGAGGAGCTGGCAACGGGGGGGGTGACGGTTTGTTCCAGCTGCTGGAAGCGGCTGTTGACTTGGTCAAACACCTGATTATGCGTCTGAACCGCGTCAAGAAAAGCAAAAAAAAATTGATTTTCGACAGTGAGGTCAAATCATGATTTTGGGGGCTAACTAGTGTGCTCTAATCAATCAATCAAGACTAATCAGCTACTTAGTCCTTGCACACGTGTCAGATCAGGTTGTCCTGATTCACGTGCGGTGTTCCGATACCAACTGTTACATGCCCAGTTGGGCGATGTACATAAACAACCGAGGATCCGCAATGTGATGAAAAGGACCATACTTGCAAGCGCACATCGTGCGGCGCACGCGCCCAACCGACCCCGTGCGGCGCACGATGTGTGCGGGGACCGACCCATCAACCCATCAGAAAAAAAAAAAGGTCGGGTTCGAAATGGTGCGTTTGAGGCCCCCCGCCAAAATTACAAGCGAGATGAAATTTTTTTTTATAGGAGTACTGCCTCACCTTGCTCCTCCTCCGCTTCCTCATCCTCCATGTCTCCTCCTCCCTTCTCCTTTTCATCTCGTCCTCCTCCTGTTCGTCCTCCTCCTCCTCGTAGTACTTCCTCATCTTCCATGCCTCCTCGTCTCCTTCCCTTCTAGATGTCCTCCCCTTCCTCGCCGTTCATGTTTCCTCCTCCTCCCACTCGTCGTCGTCCTCCTCCTGCCCTTCCTCTCTTCTCCTCCCCCCATCTCGACGACTCCTAGTCGTCCTCGCTATCCTCGGCGTCSTCCTCGTCCACATCCTCCTCCTCCTCTCCATATCCCCCTCTCCTCGCCATATCCCCATCTTCCGGTCATACACCCCCCCGTTCCCCCTCCAAGAAAAAGATAAAAAATAATAATAATAATAAAAAACCTGCACGATTCCACACAGGCACCCCCCGCACGGAACTCTGCACGAATGTGCAGCTCATGCGGTTGCAAGTACGAAAAGGACTGAATGGACAATGCAGTGCAAGTGAAATCTCAACAAGCAGTGTACATCCTGATACATACAAAATGGTGCTTTATAGCGCAGTGGAAGACTTAGATACAAATCCTGACCTGACTGGGACTGACCTCTCTCACGTAGTGCAAGACAACACAGCAGAATGCTAGAATACCAATGACTAGCCCAACCAATGTCGCAGTACAGACCAAACATGCATCATCCTCATCCCAAGGTGTGAAGGGGCCTGGCGCTACACATAGGAAGAATGCGCCACGTCAGTCCATGCACAGACGAAGTGGAGGGGAGCAGACGAAGAAGAAGGTGGAAGATGGGGATGTCGGCAACACCGAGTCTTCGTTACAAGTCCCAGATAATCCCTCGTCAAATGTCTGAAGCCCAATGTCGAGTCTGGATCCAAATGTCACCAAGCCCGCTCTCTCATAGTCTGCTGATGCAGTGAAGTCAGGTAGTGAGAGGGTGAGAGGGAGATGGTGGACTGAGAAGAGGAAGAAGAAGAACTCTCACTCTCTCATGTGCCAGGTACTAACCTGTGAAGATGGCACTGTGCTGCAGGTACCTCGAAGGCGAAGCTGGAGCTATGGCGCTGCAGGTAAGTCTCCCTGGCCTCCGCCCAATCTCTCTCTCTCTCTAGTACTACTCTAGCTCCTAATAGCGCCCAGCGCTGAAGACTACTACTAACGCTACTAGCGCGCAGCGCTGAAGACTACAGCTAGTGCTACTTCTACTCCTGCAGCGCTCCTCCAGAGTGCTGCTGCTGAATCCTGAAGACTACCTCCTGCCTCCTGAACTGCACGTGAAGTGCCTGGGAAGTACCTAGGAACTACCTGCAGCCTGCAGGGCGGGCCAGTCTTATATAGTGCTGGGCCTGCTGGCCCGTCCAGGAGGCTGCTCTTGCCAATGCCAAAACGTGCCAGACCCTGGGGTTGAAGCTCAAACAAAGGTTGTCTTGAAAATAGGCCAAAAATGGCCTGAGTTAAAACCCTGGTCTGGTACCTGAGTTTCAGGGCAGGTCGATCTTATGAGGGCCTGAAAATGGCCCTCTGTTTCAGGCTGAAAAGACTCAGGGCCGGAAAGGCCCTGTTTTAGGCTGAAACGACACAGGGCCTGTAGGCCCTTGTTTTCAGGCTTTCAGGCTGAAACGACACAGGGCCTGTAGGCCCTTGTTTTCAGGCTTTCGGGCTGAGAACGACGCGGGCCTGAAAATGGCCCGTGCAGCCTGTTGCAGGCGCAGCATGTAACAATAGGCAGGTAAGTACCTTGCCACTCTCCTCCTTGGTCCCCTTCTCCCTCCTCCTACCGGTAGAGCTCCACCATAGCCAAGGTGGAAGCTCCCGGCTTCTTCCTCCCAGAAGCGCTGTAGTACCCAGCGCTACTCCAGCGAGCGCTCCAGCAGCGTGTCGCCAGACTTGCACACTGAAGAATGAGGCCGGGCTCTTCCCTCGGCCTCTTGATATAGCAGCCTACTTGCCTCCTGGGCGGTGACTTCCACGCCACTCGGCCTCCCAAGGAACCGGTACCTCCTCCCTTTCGGAGGGAAACATCATTGCAGACTCTGATATTGCCTGTACAGGCTCTAGACTCAGACTGGATGGACTGGTACTGGCCTAGACCTAGCCTACCGCTACTGGGCCTCTAAAAATGCCAACTTTGTCTTCTTCTGCTCGGCCTCGAATACCCGGCAAATCTACTGCTACTGGGTGCGGTACCGGCCTACCTGCTACTTGAGTGTTTTTCCGCTGCTCTAAGCACCACGGGCCCCTGGCTCCGCAACTTGAGTGTTTTCCCTGCTGCAACCCTTAATGCCACGGCCACAGGTAAGTACCGGCCCTACGGGCCTGCCAAACAAGCAAGTACCCTTGCGGGTCACACACACACTCATACCGACAAGCACTCAGACAGGCACGCAGGTCACAAGCACACACACACACAGACTTAGAAAACTCAGCAGAATGCGGGTCATTACACCACACTTGTTTGAATGAGAATGAAACCCCCGTTGGTGGCCATCACAGCAGTCGGGGACCGTGAGCAAGTGCCTTTTTTGGTGGGCCCATTCGGCTTCCTGCGTGTTCGGGATGCTGGTGAAGTTCCTCTATCCTGCCCGTCTTGAAATATGGACCAAGGAGTTCAACATGCATGCGAGGCCGTGGGTGCTTAGCCCACGAGGCGGAAGAAACCTGAGTAACTCTCGGGAAATGATTATCTTGGCCCCCGCAACAATGAGGAGTGCAGCAAAATGAAATACTCAATGTTAATTGCAGAAAGGGAGAAAAAAAAGAATGGCCGTGATGATGGCGACAGTGACCATGAGACAACTACTAGGTGAGGGGTTAAGTTCTGGGCAGAAGAAAGATAACGAAGACAATGTGTTCCCAAAACTGTTTGCCAATGGGAAACAGCCAGCAAGAGTCGTACTGGAGGAACTCAACCTCAATGAGAGAGAGGCCATGGGCAGGAGCCAAGCCAGACAGGAGGAAGTGCAAAGGCAATGGATCTTGTGAAGGAAGTGTTAGGCACTCGATCTCTGTATAACCACTGACCATGACAAGAGAGGGTAAAGGTAAGGCAAAAACATGTAAGACATGCAACTTACCACAAATGTGCCTCAGAGGATATTATGATTCAGAAAGGAGCTTAAAGCCTTGATTGAGAATAAAACATTGAGTTGGGTTTCCCTACTCGAGGAATATTGGAAAGTCAATACAGCATGCATAGTATTGCATACATTTGTGCAATTTTACTTGTTTATGTAACACATTCTCAAAGCACAGGTGAGCGCCAAAAAAAAATGAAGCGAAGGGCGTCTATTGAGGTCGTTTGGAATTCTCCACTCACTGAGTACCCCACTCTACAATTCATATCACAAAATGTGCAGAAATCTCTCTACTGTGACCACCAAACATCCATCATCCCACTTTATGCTGTGTGTCCAATAAGGCCCATATTCATGTAACACACATTCTCAAAGCACAGGTGTGGACATGGCCAAAGAAAGGTGTCAGCAACGGGTTTCTGTTCAGGCCCGTTTATAATTCTCCACTCCTTGAAACAGGCCAGTTCGGAATTCTCCACTCATTGAACACCCTGCACTCTACATTACATGTGCAGTAATGTCTCTACTATAACCACCAGCATCCATCATTTCGGTGTGTGACCAATAAGGCCCGTGCAGAACAGTTGAAGTTCAAATATGTGACATTAGTCCAAGCCCTGTGCAGACGGGTATGGATGCTCGTAAACATGGGAGGCCCTGGCACACCCGTGTGGCAACAGAAGCATTAAGGCCAGAAACACCCTAGTGCTGCTGAGTTCGCCCACAGGAGTTCCAGTCAGCACGGCTGTCCAAAAGAAACAACCACCATCATCCAAAAAAGGAGACTGCGAACCACCGGTGCTTTAAGGCACTATGTCTATGCCCCTATATTTTTTGAAACAGGGATCACAGGGACCACAGCCACAGTTCACACTCTCTCAGCCTCCTCGCGCGGGTTGCATGACAAGAGAATCCCAGTAAAACAAAATAACACCATGCATTCATTTGTGATCAGCCAGCCTGATACTTGGTTTCAATGCTATGCATTGTGTAGGATAATCAAGGTCAGCATATGTGGTAAGCAAGAGGAGAAGAGTCCTACTCAACCAGAAAGTGTCTGATGACCATTGAAGGACGTAAGAGCACTTACTGCATCTGACAAGAATGTCAACATGTCACGATATGTCTTTGATTCCTGCATGTGCAGGGGGGGGTAGTCAGCCAAGTCTGATGTAATAGCTGAGACAAAGGAGTAAATGTCCATACAGATCCGGTGTGTGACCAGGTGGTTCGCATCATGGCGGCGTGGATCATCCTTCAAATAGATGTACGTAGGTGGTGCAACATCCTTCACAAAAGTAATCATTTTCTCCGACAATGCCTGTGCTCCTCCAATCTGCAAGCGAAGCAGAGAACACATCCACAGGTCAATCATCTTATGCCATCCGTGAAGGATAACATTTGCTCGTTATTTCAGAAAGAATGTGAAGTAGAAACCCTAAATCCATCCAGCTTTCATGTTTCCCTTGGGTCTCCCTGTTGCTGCCTTGCTCTCACAGTTTCTTCCCCTTACCGACTTTCCCTCTGATCATTTTGACGTCCGCCACTTTTCTCATGCAAGATAAGAGTTTTTGCCTAGATCCATTTTTGTAGGACAAAGCAGCTGCCTGCCACACTTGCAGCAGGAGGGTGTGAGATTTAAAAGGGCCTTTACCCGTCAATACACCATTCAGACCCTCTAAAAGAGAATCAGCGTTAAAGGGGTGAAAAGGGAACCCCGTGGAAGGTTCAAAATACAGCGTCCAAAGGTAAAGCACTTTGAACAGATGCGAATGGGACCCAGCCAGCAAGTCAACAGACGAGTAGACAAACGAAAAGTCACCTCTGGGGGTCAAAAGTCACATCTCTGAAAGAAAGCAAAGGTCTGTCGAACAGTCAACATGCATCTGCACACGAAGCTACAGAAAGGGAATGTATGTAAAA
>BFEA01000682.1:255840-271433 GCA_003427395.1 Chara braunii | reverse complement strand
CGAGATCTTCATGAGACAAGAGAGATAATGTGCCCGTGAGAGAGAGGAAGAAGTAAGGAGGAGAGAGAGAGAGGAGAAGATGTCACTTACCTGAGTAATGCTGTACTTCGACATGATGATGTTGCTGCGCTGGTCTCCATATTGATGGGATGATGAACAGAGTTGATTTATGAGCTGTTGTGATGAACTTGAGAGACTGGAAGTTGATGTAATCAGACATTTTTGATAATATAAGCAGCAGCAACGTATCTCTTCTCTACCTTTGTCTATGGGGGACAGGGAACTCTTCTCTACCTTTGTCTATGGGAATGGGACATCTCTCTTCTACCTTTGTCAAAGGTGACGAGTACATTGGTAACCATGACATCTGGATGACTGGTTCGTGGTATAATGGTCTCTGGACCCATGCAGATTGATAGATCGTGCTGTTTTGCATGTGCCAGATATAGCACATGCAAAACAGGATCAGCACACTGATCTAAGAACGAGGTTTACAGAGCTGGAGAATGTTTACAAATCTGGCATGCAGCCGCATCCAGCGGTCATGTGCCAAATCTGTCCGGGGATTGATTTTCCGTGGGTGCGTCTCACTGCAGGAATCACTGCTGCCCTGTACCTATTTTCACCGGGTGTGGCCCTCCTCCTCCACCATGCTCTTCTCCTCTTCCCACTCATGTGCTGTCGGACCCAGCAGCACAATGTGGAGTGGGTCAAACTATGCAGACTGGATGGCACTAACGGACACCCCCCCCGCCACCCCCGCTGAAAAAAGAAAAGAAAAGAACAGAGACATCACGACGGCAAAAGCAAGAAAAAGAAAAGCACATGGCCAACATCTGGCACAATTTGGCTGTTGCCACTGCCACGCGGTACTATATGGGCTAAGCATTATCACGTGGCCTCAATGATACCATGTGAGTTGGCCTCTACCGCGTGCGGTGGGTCATAGCATGTGGATTGGACAGTACTGTGTGCGATGAGGGTTGGGCAGCACTGTGTGGGATGAGTGTTGGGGTGCACTATGTGGGGCAGGGCATAATATGTGGACCGGTTGGTACTATGTGGGTGGCGGTACTGTGTCACCTGGGTGATGCTAAGTGGGTTGGGCCGCAACATTTGGGATGGGTCATACCATGTGGACTGGGAAGTATTATGTGGCGTGGGCCAGGTCATGGTATATGGACTGGACGTCACGATTGCAATCAGACTCGTTCTCAAACACACTTTTCATGCATGTAAACAGCAACGCAGCATACTGGTGACATGCGGCCACTCAAAACTCAGAGATATGGCTTTCAGATACAAGTTCACTCTCAATTGGCTATGGCGACTTCAGCGCCCAAACATCTCACTGTTCACATACACTGGATCACCCTGGATATCCCACACGCATCACTCTAACACTCGAGCACACACACACACTCACTACTAACTACAGCTATGGCAGCTATGGCTGCCTCATACAGAAAAAAATGGGCAATGCTAAGTGGGCTGGAGGTTGCAACCCCCCCCCCCCCCTCCTACAGAAAAAATGACACAGAAAAACAAAAACCTGAATGGTAAAGATCTGGCCACAATCATGTCCATGCAGGGAATACCTGTACCCCGTGGCCCCGCCCTTGACGCAAGCTACTCTGTCCACAGTCAAGCAATGAAAACTGATGGAGTGTTTGGACTGGGTGATCAAGTTCAGGCGGAGCAATAGCCGTTTTCACTCAGACGCCCGTTTTCTGCAATAGAGCCAGTTGGAAAATGGTGACTAGGACTTGCGCCTAACAGCCGCCAAGAGGCTCAATGCGCTTTCCCTCTTTGTACAAGGCAGTGTAATGGGTCTATGCAGACGGGTGAAGTGGGAACATGTTAAGAATGCCTCACCTGTGACCTGGACGACGGCCCTACACGTTGAAGTGCATGGACTGGGGATCTACTATTGACAGAAAGGAAACAAAGCTAGCCCATTGGACCGACAGGCTTGCAGTCCCGGGTTAAATCGACTCGAGAATGACAGACCTAAGGATACAGAGCTAGACAGCAGCACTGTGTTCAGACTCAGAGGAGGCTGAGGGACTGAGTCAGGAGGACTGTTGGTAGGGTTAAGCTCACGAACAGTCCTCAGTCCATACTCAGTGGACTGTCAACTGCCTCAGAATGACATTGACTCAGTCAGATTAAAAAAAAACTTTAACGCCTATCCGACCGCCCCAGGGCTCAAGGCTGGTCTGATAGCGAACAGGCAAAAATTTGTGAAGTGGTCACGAGGTATTAACCTGGACAGTGGGTCTCGGTAAGAGATGAGAAGGAATTACGGAGAGAAAGGGCAAGTTGAAGGTAACTTACTCCCTCCTTTTAGACGAAAGAGACGACTGGGAAAACGAGACAATCAGTAACATTCAGCAAGTCTGGAAACTAATAAGTGAAGGGGCGCTAGGGTTAGTGAAGAATCACGAGGCTATTGTATATACCTTCTACCTCTGCGGTTCTGACGGGCGATTGCATAGCACTTTTTCATCAGCAGAAACGGTGGATCGAGCACGAGAGGCCACCAATAATCAACGGTGAGGGTGAGGAAAGAGAGAGTATTCGGTTGTGTCATGAGGGATACTGCAAAAGCGAACATGACAAAATGGGGACACATGATGACTACTGAAAAATCGAGCATCATTCAATTAGGCATTATTCAATCGAGCATTATTCAATAGAGCATTATTCAATAGAGCATTATTCAATCAAGCACTACTCAATTAAACATTATTCAACCAATCGTTATCTCCCTCTGGCATTCAGTTACTACTCAAGTGTTACTTGATCAAGCGGGCATCTAGTATTCAAGCATTGATCAATCAAGAATCCAGTTGGCATTTCTGACACCTTCAACTCAGCGCTCAATCAATTTCCATGCAATACTGGACTATCTGAGTTTTTGCGCACCGGGTAACTTATTATCCAATCAGCACCCTGTCATCTGAATTCTCACACAGCTCTAGTCAGAGTCAGCCAGCCACCCCCCATCATTCGTTGGTCCCAAAGATTAGTTTCAGCTAAACCGTGCTTTTCTCTTAGGGAACTTTGGACCGGTTTCAGCGACCACATCAGTCCATGAGTGCAGTCCAGTCTTCAGCAGTCAGTGAGTCAGTTCCGGCAAGCCTCAACCAGATTGCTACTAGAGATGCTTTTCATTATCGGTATGTCAGTGCCATCGGTTTCAGGGGCGAGGGCCTGTCAATCTTTGTCGTCCTCACCAGTTTTGCCGCAGGCACTGTCCACAACCTGAGGCCCTATGTGAGGAAAGGGAGAGAGACCCATGCGAACATTGACTCAGTTTGGGTTGCAGCGGCCAGGTGTCTCGAGGAGAAGGAGAGAGAGTTCGACGAGAGTGGAAAGAAGCTGATCCGCAGTTTCGGGCCTAAGCTCTACATGGATTACCCCAGGCCAACAGTGCCTCTTCCTCTCACTGACGGTTCTTGTTGGAGTGACCTGGTTGATCTTGCAAAGAGGTATACCTCCCCTGCAGCAATTGACTATGAGGCAGTGACAGAGTCTTCAGAGTTTCGACATCTCGGACGAGGGATTTTTTCTAGGCCATATAAGTTTTGCGCTATGGTTGACTTCCGTATTATGACCCTTGGATGAAAGTGTTCGGAACTTGCAGGCTTTAGGTGGCTCTATATCCAGAGACCACAATCTCGGGGAGTACGTGGACACGGCTCAAGGCACAAGAAACATGCAGCCAAGTGAGAGATTGAGTGAATGACGCAGAGGTATGCGTGAGGACTCTTGACTGGTGCAGGCCATGCTCACTTCATATGTACTCTCCGAGATTATTATGAGTTCTCATTCTTCCCTCATTTACTCTTGTCCTTGCTTGAGTCAGTCAGTCTTGAATGGACTACATCGTTTTGCTTGGTGATCATGTTCTCTGATGACGCTGTCACAATTCTCAAAGTTAGTAAATTAACAAATTAATGCATGCATGACATATCAGAATTTATTTATTTATTTATTATTTGCATGGTTCTCTGCTGTTCTGAATCAAAATAAAAGATTCCTAAGACCGGGGATCGACGAAGACCGTAATTGAAGGGTCTCGCTCGAAGCCGGACGCACACAACAGGAAGGGATTTGCTATAATTAATTTATTTATTTATTGCAAAAACAACCAAACCCTGCGTGACAGCCTGTTGGCTTTCTGGTCGCTTGAAGGGGCCTGGAAAAAGTGCGACACCGGGCGGTAGCCTCTGAATATGATCCCGGTTCAATCCTTCAAACGGTCTACGTGGTCTAAAGGACTTATGCAGCTTATTGGGAGTGCGACAGGTCGCTAAGTGCACGCTATTGTTGTATGCGCTGGCTAATTTGGGAAGCATCTCATCCCGAGTCTAATATACATTATGAGAACTTGCTGCAGGATTTTGTTCATCTGTTCAGTCTGCCCGTTAGTCTCTGGATGGTGGTCAAACGACATCAACAATCTAGAGCCATAGACTCTCATCAAGTTCTGGCAGTTCTGACTAGTGAACCTGGTATCCCTGTCACTAACTATCGACAGCGATAGACCATGCTCACTTACCCAATGATAAAAAAACTTATCTATAACTAGATCTGTACGTGCCTCTGCGGGCAAAGGAACAAAAACTGTGTACTTACTAAATCTATAGACTATAACCATGACTTGGCTTTTGCCATGCCTACTCCTGACCCCAATATCCATAAAATCAATGGACACAAAGTCTCTGGGTCCGTCGGGAATAGGCAAGGGTCTGAGAAGACAAGAGGGGCTCGCGTAGTGGTCTTATTTTGTTGGCACACCTTTACAACTACGTACATACTCTATGCAGTCGGCCTTCATACTTGGCTGCATATACGCGCGAATGAGGTCGGCTAACGTCTTCTGCCAACCAAAATGTCCCTCTATGTCGTGACATTCCCCTAAGATCAGACTACGGATCCCTTAGCTGTTGGGAACGCATAAACGGTCAGCTACACTAGTCTTCTCGAATAGCAACCCATATGTAGTGCGGTAGTCTGGCTCAAACTCTAGAGACTCCTTAACTCTCTTGAGGAGATCACTATAGATAGGGTTCTGTGTATACGCTTCCTTGACTTTCTATTGCAGGTCTCTCCCTATATCGAGATAGTGAACTATCGGTCCAAAGTAATCAGCCCTTCTACTCAGAGCGTCCGCAACTACATTTTAGTTCCCTTTAACTGGCTTGAGCTGGAAGTCAAACTGATTTATCTTTGCGGCCCACCTAGTAAGCTTAGCTGTCATCTTGGCCTGTGTCTTCAACCGCCTCAGCGTCTTGTGCTCTGAATAGACTTTGAAGTGCCTCCCAAGCAAGTAGTGCTTCAAGTGGTCAAGTGCTTGCCTGGGAGCGTAGAGTTCCCTCCATAGGAAGATGTCGCTACCTTCTCTGAAGGCATCCTAGTAGACATGAACTCCACGGGTCTATACCCATTGCCATCATCTTGTTGTAGAACAGCACCTATACCATACTGAATTGCGTCAGTGGTGACAACAAAAGGTAATGATGGATTGGCTACCTTGAGGACTAGATACTCTATCAAGGCCCGCTTCAGCCTCTTTAGGGCCGACGAACAACCTCTATCCCACTTCCAAATCACTTCTTTCTTTAACAACCTCCGAAGGGGTGCAGCGATGGTAGAAAAGTTCCTCATGAACTTCCTGTAGTAACTTGCTATGCCAAGGAACGATCGCAACTCTGTCAATGTGCGAGGCGTTGGCCAATCTCCGATCGCTGCTATCTTACTGTACTCAAGCTTTATGCATCTCCATCTAAGACGTGGCCCAAGTACAAAACTTATGTCTTGGCCCACTCGCACTTCTTCGCGTTGATCTTGAAGTTAGCTTCCCTCAACTTCTCCAAGACCTGCCTCAGATGACCCTCATGCTCCTGGAGGGTCTTACTAAAGACTAGAATATCATCTAAGTACACCACTATGTTCTATCTAATCATGGCCTAAATAGATCGTTCATACAACGCTGGAAAGTAGTTGGCGCATTCGTTAGTCCAAAGGGCATCACTATAAACTCATAGTGCCCATAATCTCGTCCTAAAGGCTGCCTTATACCGATCATCAGGGTGGACTTCTATCTGATGATAGTCTGACTTAAGATCTATCTTTGATAAATATTTGCAGCCCTGCACCCAATCCAACAGATCGTCTATACGGGGCAGTGGTTTTGCATTCTTTACTGTGACAACATTAAGACTTGTATAGTTTATACACATTCTGAGCTCTTGCTCCTTCTTGGGGACAAAAAGAACAGGTGCTCGAAATGGAGACGAACTGGGCCTAATCCAATCCTTTTCGAGGAGCTCATCTAACTGCTTGGTGAACTCAACTAGCTCCCTTGGGGACATTCTGTAGATGGCTCCCTTAGGAGTCCTACATCCAGACTTTATCTCAACGTGATGCTGGATGGGCCGCTGCACTTCTCCTGTGGGCGGCTTAGCTAGGTCTTTAAACTCCTCCAACAGCTTGGCAATAACCGGATCAATGAGTTTCTCTTTCGTAGACTCAGTAACAGGCCTAACATAGGCTACAAAGACTTGTTCTTCTAATCGCTCCTACAACAATGTGTCAGGGTGTTGTCTACTCCTGCCACATGAAACATGTGAGGAGTCTTAACTTCACCTGACAGACTAGAGAGCCTACACTCGTGCTCTCTCAAGTGAAGTGTGGCCCCTACTACCTCTCCCCACTAGGACCATGTCAGATGGGAGGTTGTCTTCTACGAGGAGAGTCGGGGGATGGAGAACTCTCTCTACTTTCCCATCCCTTTCTAGGCGAAAATATGCTTGGACTCCCTCTACGTAATCCTCGACTCGCATAATGCAATTGTCTGCGAGGATACTGACTGCATGGTCATCTAGCTTCTGGACCTTCAGGTTCAGCTTAAGCTTCTGCAACGCTTTTCTACTGATATAGCTACGGGTGGCCCCATTGTCTATAAGGGCCCCTACTCTGCCTCTAAATACCTCTACATCTACTAAAACTAGCTCCGATACCAATGCAATCAGGCTTGTTTTCTCCTTCGACTCACATGCATGCAAACAGATGGAATTCCAAACTGGTGCCAGGCGCCCACACAAAGCTCAGAGATATGACGACCGCGAACAAAGTTCAAATACAAACTCGCTTCAAAACAGGCTATGGCGCCTGAGCGCCCAAACAAGTCGTGTCTGAAACTGTGTCCGCAACCCCCATTCGCACGCACTCGACTCTGGATCACCCTGAATATCCCACACATGTTCACTCCGTATCACACACACACACACACACTAACTCCTAACGCTAGCTATGGCAGCTATGGCCGCCAGCTACTTCTAGCTATGCCGCTCTATCTCCTTCACGACCCACTTCGACTTCGGGCATCTGCAGACCCCCTCACACAAGACGCTCAGGCGCACAGTAGAATGAATGTCTGGCTGGACGCTGCCTCTTGATTTATATTTATGTTGGTCACTAGTCTGCCCTTTTTCACCGGGCCCTTGGTGCACATGGTACTTGCTGACTTAGACTAAGCGAGACTGGGACAGGGTACCGCTGACTAAGCGAGGTTGGACTCACCACTTGCCCACTTGCCTCTGGTCTGCTGTGAACAACGTCTCGAAAGGCTGGACCTTCCGGAAGCCTGCAGACTTGGCCTTTCGGAACTGTAGCAGCTACGACCTTGACCTTTCAGGACTGTAGCATCTACAACCTTGACCTTTCAGGACTGTAGCATCTACAACCTTGACCTTTCAGGACTGTAGCAGCTACGACGTTGACCTTTCAGAATTGCTACAGCTACAGCCTCTACACAACTATGACCCCTATTCGACAGACCTACGGTTCAAGACCCGACAGCTACATCGACCTACAACAGACAACAACTAACTCCTAAGACGCAGGTCACCGGTTCAACCACACAGGGGTACTGTACACGGGTGAGGTGAGGTCATAGGGATCAAGCCCTGGGATCTGCATCTGCTACTGCAAAGGTGAAAACAGTTTCACTAGTCTGAGTATGCCCTAAAATCGATTTCTCGTTCAGGGCTGATTGGGCACATAACAGATTCGACCTCGCATGTCTTCTTCCATACAAATCGTGCAGCTATGTAGTGACATTCTAACATTGGGCTAATTGCAACAATTCACGGGCAGTCACAACGAAACCCGACAGAGGAATCGGTCAAGGAGCAACACTGGCAGAGGAAAAACGAACGCTAAAAACAACTATCCTGTGCCTCTCTGGATGCAATTCCGATCAGAAGAGGTACACAAAGTGCTGCCCACATTCGCATGCCAAGACGTGCAGAGGAAAAACGCTGACAAAAACAAAATCCTTATGCCCCTCCTACATAAATTGAGGTGAAAAATGGGGGGCCGGTTAACCTCTTCTCCCCTCCTCTGGACGTTATTCCAGTCAGGAGGGTTCCAAGAGGTGCTGCCCGATGTCGAGCGCATCGGTCCGGCACCGCACAGGGCAGCGTTTATGCCCCTCCTACATAAATTGAGGTGAAAAATGGGGGGCCGGTTAACCTCTTCTCCCCTCCTCTGGACGTTATTCCAGTCAGGAGGGTTCCAAGAGGTGCTGCCCGGTGTCGAGCGCATCGGTCCGGCACCGCACAGGGCAGCGTGGGACCCTCCCGACCGCGTCACACAGGAGTCGGTCTAAATCCTTGTCACAAACGCATATGGAGCTTCCGCAAGCTGCTCCGATCGAGTGCGCTAGCCATACCTCTCGCGAGCCCCTCCGACAGGATAGGGCCTACGCGAGGGAAAACTTACTTCCACCTTACAGGAGTTGTCACCTCCCTTCGGTGGGCGCATCCCCGCCGAGCTACCAGTCCACAGTACGAAAGCTAATCAATTGCGATCGCAGAGGTGGACCAACCGAGGGCGTTTCTCGTTCGCTGTAGCATAGGGGGTATGCGCGGTATTACGCCTCTATCGAACCCGCACGCGAACCGGCATTTTGGGGGGTTGAGGTCCCAAGCGCAACTCATCGCCGGTCGACTAGGACGCATCCCACGCGCCACGCGCACACCACTATAAAGAACATAAAAATAAAAATACACACGCACACGCACATATACAGAACGACACAGAATAAACAACGCGACAACACTCCTAGTCCCTTAGTAGCCATCCCATAACTTCTCCGATGCGGAAATCGGATAGGCGTCGCGGGCGAGACTTAGTATAAAACCGCACAGACGCAGGGCTAACTCATATCGATTCGCAATGCAAGTGTACGCAAGCGACCGCAATGATGGCGTACTATGTAATGCCCATACTCACGCGATCCTCGTTAATCTCGAGGGTCGCGTTCGACAGTCAAGTGTCGATTGATACGCGCCTTGAGGGACTGATCTCTCGACGTTAGACAACCGCCAAGTGCGGTTGAGAACCACATCCTCTTCTGCACCCTGCTGAGGGTGGGTGGTACACAGGTTCATACCTGTGGTGGCAATCGTCTCTTATGGCCCCGGAGACCAGCTCCATCATCTAGGGGCTGGGAATAAATCAAGGGGTTTGACTTTGACGGCTGCCACGGACTACAACGTCCAACCATCGAAACTCTAAAAAGCAAAGGATAAAAGGGGAAGTCCCTTTTCTCTCGAAAGCATAATTTGTTTAACCCTTAAGTGCGGTCACAATAGGCCGCACAAAACACTCAAAACATATGTATTTACATATATAGAGAGGGTTATTAATATGGGATGATCACTTCCCACAGTCACAGTGGGATTCCTCTCAGCCATATATGTGAGCACAGACAGTCAAATCCAAAGTCTGAATCACCAAACATACCTGCAATCACATCAAAGATTCAACCAAAAGTCCATGCACTACAAGGGGTCAACTTCAACCATTCTCTGCACTCACACCCCTTGCTTTTAGCCATAAAAGCTTCACTCTTTATGCAACTCTCAAAATAAAATACTCAGTACTTTTCTTTAAATGGCCATTCAAAATAAAGTCCGGGCGAAAACACAACAAAACAGTTCAAATCACAACGCTAAAGCCTTTAGGTTGAATGGCAGGAATGAATTGGAGTTAAATCGTAAACCGACGAATCGGCAACCGACATGTTATCAATGATAACAAAAGATGATCCTCGTAGGATCAAGCTGAATCTAGCCCAAATCCTGAATTAATCGATCAAGAAGACTTGTAACACAAGACAGGCCAATCCCCAAGCTAAAATCATAAGTGTATGGAAAATACAGCTCCATAACACATTCTCACCCAAGATCCTTCTACAAGCTAAGCCTAAGCCTGCTTCTAAGTCAGTGCCCAAAGAAAGGTAAACCCTGGCAGAGTCTCCTTTATACAGAGTGGATCGCCAAAATCGCCACTTGTCAAAGCATAATCTAACTCCTTTAAACTAAGGAAATTTCGGTAGTGCTTCCCTTAGGAAAAATGCAATTTTCAGAATGTATATCAACCCGAATATGAAAACATAAATAGTCTTTTGACTTCCCAAAGTCAAATTTTGTCCAACTCCCTGAACTAGTAAAAATTTGGACAACACTCCCTTTAGAAAAGGAGACTTTCCAGATATATACTAAGTCATATATGAACTCGAACATAAAATTTGAATTCAACTAAAACAAAATTTAACTAACTTCTTAGATTTGTAGAAATTTCGGCAACGCTCCCTTTGAAAAAGTGCTAATCCAAAATTTATACAAAGCTAAGTTCAGAATCTAAAGTGACTACGACTTTTCAAAGTCTAATTTTGTCCAACTCCTTGATTAGCAAAAATTTAGGCAGCACTCCCTTTACAAAAGGAGTGTTCCAAATTTTTATTAAGCTAAAAAGTCAAAAAAGTTACCTTGAAAAAGACCAAGTCTGACTAACTCCTTGGTTATGGCGGAATTTCTTACATTTTTAAATAAACATCAGAGGTTAGTTAGGTAGGATTATTTCTTGATCACTCAAGCATGGCTTGGGTACTGGCCTGTGCTGCATTGCAGGTCATCTTTATTCATATTGATTCAAGGCTTTACTATCTTCAAGCTGATCCTACAAGGATCACCTTCTGTTATCCTTAGATAACAGGTCGATTTCCGGCTCAACTCTAATTCACTCTCGCTACTCAACCTAAAGGCCTTACCCCCTGTGGATTGAAATGTTTCTTTTGGGGTTTTACCCAGATTTAAAAAGGACCGAATGTTTTATTATGGAAGGATGGACAAAGGTTGGGGTTTGTGTGGATAAGGCAAAGGGGTGTGAGTGCAGAGAATCGTTGAAGTTGACCCCGTGTAGTGTGTGCTCTGTTGATGTGGATCTTTGATGTGATTGCAGGTATGTTCTATGAATTGAAATCCAGACTTGGTTTTTTATATGATCATACATATATATTTGAAGAAAGCCACATCGTGATTGTGAGAGTGATTGTCTCCCTTCTCATAGTTTTTGTATCATGTTTCTTGTGACCGCACGACTCATTGAGGCCGTGTGTAGTGATTGATTAAGTTCTCTATTTAGCTTTTGCTTTTTTGAATTAGTATGGTTGGACGTTGTAGTCCGTGGCAGCCGTCAAAGTCAAGCCCCTTGATCTCTCCCTCCGCGACAGCTTGGAGCTGTCTACTCAACCCCTCTGCACAGGGTGCAGAAGAGGGTGTGGTCTTTAACCGCGCATGGTGGTTGTCTAGCGTCGAGAGATTAACCACTCAAGGCGCTTGTCAACCGACACTTGAGTGTCGAACGTGACCCTCAAGATTATCGAGGATCGCACAAATGCTCGCACATGCCCGCATGGCTGGTCGATATGAGGACGCCATGCGCTCGCGCGACTCTTATACGAAAGTCCAGCGCGCGATACCTATCTGATTCTCGCTGCAAAAAGTTATGGGTCGGATACTGAAGGGACTAGGAGTGTTGTTGTGTTGTTGTGTTGTTGTGTTATTGGTTTTGTGTCCTTTTCATGTGTGCGGATGTTGTGTTGTAATGCGTGGTGTGTGTGATTCGTCCTAGTCGACCGACATCGAGTCGCGTTTGGGACCTTAGCCCCCCAATGAGTCGATTCGCGTACGGGTTCGATTCTGGGCGTTGACCGCTCGTACCCCCTATGCTACAGCGGACGAGAAACGCCCTCGGCTGGGCCACCTCTGCGATTGCGTACGAAAAACCTTCGCATGTGGTTCAGTAGCTCGGAGGGGATACGCCCACCTAAGGGATGGTGACAGCTCCCGCAGGTGGAGGTAAGCGGTGCCTCGCGTGACCCTATCCTGTCGGACGGGCTCGCGAGAGGTACAGCTGGCGCACTCGGTCGGAGCGGCAAAACGCTCTCCGCGACAAGTCCTGCTAAATCCTGCGTGACGCGGCCCGGAGGGTCCCTGTGCGGGACCGATGCGCTCGACAGGTGGCGCCATTGTCGGGGATCTTGGCTGCCTACCTGGGTCCTTAGTGAACGAACCCAGGTTACAAGCAGGCTGATGATCCAGGCAAAACGACATTTTTTGTTAGTTGCATGATATAAGTAATGATGGTTGTAGTCGGGTTGCATTGTAGAAAGTTGGGCTTGGTAGGGGCGCAAGTGTAGCTTGGGACCTAGTTGTGGCAGTTGTAGTTAGAAATTTGCGAATCGAGGTACCATAACGAAATTCGGACGACATTACGTGTATCAAATGTTGTAGATTGACCGTTGTTAGCATTGGTGCGACTTTGCGTGCTTGATTACCTGAGTAAGGATCATTGGTGCTTGAATACAGTCGCCAAGCTGCCTAAGTTGTTATGATAGTGTCATCGTTCGCTAGCGATAGGAAATGACTTGGGTTAGGAAGAGGTATTTTCTTCTTACCAAAGGACTCTTGTAAGGAAAACCATAGACGTTCTATCTATCCAAGCGCTTGAGTTCATCATTTTGAGATTAAATTTTTGAGTCTATCTTTAAAATTCATCCATTTGTGTTCATACCATGGTAGCGATCCGGACGTCCGGACCGCTTTGCAGACGGTCTAGGTCCGAAGGTCTGGGTCCGGTGCAAACGGTCCGGATTGCCCCCCCCTTGGCCAAAATTAAAAAAAAAAGGGCGGCCTGGAAGTGTCGCTTGGCACCCAAGGAGGTCCTAAAAAATAGTTCCATGAATTTTAGGCCCCATTCGCACTTTCCAGACAGGGCCGGACTAGGATTGAAGCAGTAAGGCGGGCAAATTCGAAAAATTCGAATCTGCCTGCCTTACTGCTTCGATTTCTTTTTGTTGGCGGTCGTGGCTTCGTTTTTTTTTGTTGGCGGTGTTCGATCTTGCTCGTCGTTGCCACTCAACCGTCTTCGCCATCCTCAAGCTCGTCTTCGCCATCTTGGAGCCGCGCGTTTCTGCCGTCCCGATTGAAAATACCAAGGAGCCTAGCTCAGTTGGTACACCAATCGACCTCAATGAATGGAATAAATAATTCTTTTGTTTAACTGTTGAAGCAATTGGTACTGTACTAGTGTTGTAAGTCTTCTGACCCCACCCACCCTCCACCCCACCCCCATGCCCGGTGGGGTTTTTTTTTTTTTTTTTTTTTTTTTTCCCGGACATGACGGGGCACAGACACCCCAGTCCGGATGGTCCGGGTCCGGTATGTTCGGAGGTCCGGATTATGTCCGGAAGTCCGGACGGTCCGGAGAGGTGCGAACGTGCGTCCGGCCAGACGCTCCGGTAGGTCCGAAGTCCGGGTCCGGCGCTACCATGGTTCATACTCGTTGAAGTAAACTTATTTAAATCTCGACTCATGGAAGATTATGTACTTGATATTATTTATCTGAGTTTATTCATCAATGACTAGCCACATGAGTTATCTATCTAATGTTATTTATTTAAAGACATGCCCTCTGAGTCTATTTATATAAGCAAGTCAATCTGAATTATTCATTTATATCTACTTTGTTCTGAATCTATATGCATGGGTTGACTTTCTAAAAGGGGTTTAGATCTTATGCAGAATCCACGTCCGATGCGGATTCGGAGGTGAATGGAGTGACCAGTTCCTTGGGAAAGTAAATTTCACGAGAAAATGGTCAAAGTGTGACATCTACCCCGAGAAAGCTGCAACCCTATGCTATTGTTTCCTGAAAGATGGTTTTGAAGAAGTTATAATCTTGTTTTGTAGGTAGTAGTGAGACCCACGCCGGAACTATGGTCCTGGTCCATAGTGGGGTGTTGTCATTTAATACCTTGTGGTAAAATGACTACATTACTACCGAATAGGAGGAAAGTGTTTGAACCGTGTCAGATCATGGCCTTTGAGGGAGGCGGCTACTGCCCGCCACAGAGAGGTAGAGGGTTAATCCCCAACGACTTTTGTGTCAAGTAGGTTCATCTGCATGCGAAGGGACAAATCATCTGAGACAGCGAGATGACAATTCCAGTCCACAACATCACATTGAAAGCCAGATAGTCACACTGTGCCCAGAAAGCAGCAATGCACCAATAATACATCAATGGAAGTTCGTAGCACTGAAAACCAATGTTCATGGAGAGCAAACTCTCACTCTTGGCGCTCAGCACCCAGCCTGCTCCTATACAGCTACTACAGACTACAAAAAGACAATGCAACTGTTGACATCAGCGGCAGCCCGAAGTACTTGAAGATGTCGCCCAAGCAGACTATCGCCAATACAAGGTATGTGCCCTCACATCATCATCATCATCATCATCATCCTTCACTCATCCCCTGACTACACCACACCTGTCCTCTCTTTGACCCGAAGACGACCCCTGCGCCTCACTGTAGTCCAAGCCCACCAGCTATGGTGGCTGGGCTATGGTGCTGCCTCAACAGCGCCCTCCTCCTCTGCACGACCTCACATGCTGCACCTCGCCTCTCAGCGCCAGTCAGCAGCCGCGAGCCCTTGCTCCAGCAGCACTGCCGCTAGCATGCGAGTGCCTGAATGAGGCTGCCTGGCCAGAGCTCTTTCCTTTATGGAAAAGAGCTGGCCAGCTCTTGCAGCCTGGCTGGGCTGGCCTGGGCCCAGAAGCTTCCGGAAGGCCCCAGGAGGCTGCCTGGATGCAGCAGCTACTGGGCTGCTGGGCCTGTTGCATACCGTATAGGTGCAGACCAGAACAAGAACCGACCTTTCAATACAAAGTATAAGATAGCACAGCGGAAGACTTAGATACCAGTGATCCGAACAATCAATGTTGTAATGCAGCCCTGAACATACATCATCATCRTCGTTTCATAGTGTGAATGGGTCTGGCGCTTCACACAGGAAGACAGCGCCAGCCCAGAACATGCACAGACGAGGAGGAAGGGGATAGACGAAGAGGAGGGAAAAGATGGGAATGTCGTCAACACCAAGTCTTTGGCACAAGCCCAAATAGTCCCTCGTCGAACTGTCGGAATCCCAGATGTTAAGTCTGGATCCAATGTCGTCAAGTCTCCAGTCACAACTCTGTCTCTCTCTGTCGTAGTCGGAGAAGTCAGGTGGCGAGAGGGTGAGAAGAGAAAGTGGACTTAGAAGAGGAAAAAGAAGAACTCTCTCTCTCTCTCTGTGTCCAGTACTAACCTGTGAAGTTGGCGCCTTGATGCAGGTACCGCGAAGATGGAGCTGGAGCGATGGCGCCACAGGTAAGTAACACTGGCCTC
>BFEA01000682.1:227835-241050 GCA_003427395.1 Chara braunii | reverse complement strand
GAAGTTTCCCTGTAGGGAAACAGCCTGGGGCCTGTAGGCCCTGTCAGAAGGAAGCTTCCAGGCAAGAGCCTGGAAGTTTCCTTGTAGGGAAACAGGCTGGGGCCTGTAGGCCCTGTCAGAAGGGAGCTTCCAGGCAAGAGCCTGGAAGTTTCCCTGTAGGGAAACAGGCTGGAGGTCCGGGACGGGCCCTGCAAGGCCCGTGTGGCTGCACAGTATGCCACAGCCTCGTTCGGTTGGGCGCCCAACTGTCTCTGTATGAGGCTGCGATTCACACCCAGGGCCTGCATTCTTTGGAAAGGCCCGGTAGGCCGTGGAAATGTCTTCGGTACTCGGCCTGTGTTTCTTTCAACCAACTGGCGCGTCGCAACTGCCTGGACCCCAAATATGAAATTGACAGTCGAGGGCCTCTTGCAAAAAGCCAGGCCCGCCTTCACTTAGGGCGGGCACCTCCACCTTCACTTAGGGCGGGTAAGGCTGCAGACAGGGCCCCATAGGCCTACCGAGGACCCTGATCCTCGCACATTGTTGACGACAGTCTTCACGATCGGGGTTCATTGCACTGCGCTGAGACATTCTGTCTTTTGACGTTAACGAGCTTCTCTCCTGACTGGGTTCATTGCACCTGCTCATGCAGAAATTCGAATTTGTATTTCAAAAGTAGGAAATTCGAACAATTCAGATTTGAAATTATAACATTTTCGTTACTGTTTTTAATTTTTAAATTTCTGAATAAAAAAAACGGAAATTCTTTAATTCTAGACTTCCGTACTTTTTTTTTCTCTCCTCTTGGACTACCTGACTGTCAGCGTGGTTTCCTACCTGCAAACTGACATTGCAGGAGAGACACCGCATAAACCCACATTCTCAACAAAAAAAAAAAAGACGTTTGTGCAATTTGGGGGGAGTATTTTACCTGCATAGGGAGGGGGTTTACAGTTCAGGTGCTTGGCCTGCCTGTGTTCCTTTTCTTCCCCTGCCACGCTTCATCTTGATCTTACCGGCTTGGTAAGTGCCACACCAGCAGAGTGCCAAGGCCGAATTAGCCTTGGACCAACCTCAAACTCACGGAGGAGCAGTTCCAGCTCCGACAAAATTGGGGTTGCTTTTTCTTGTGCAATAGCACCCAACACCCCCCCCACTCAATGACCCGACAACAAGGGCAAGGAGGATGTTCGCCCGAAGCCAAGCTCGGAAAACTGAGCGCCGCAGGAAGCGAGGCAACTCCACTTCCCATTCTGCCGGACACAGTTGCCTTGCTAGCAACCTCCTTCACATCCAGGGAGCATGCGGATGTTGTAAGTTCGCGTACTTCATACAACGACTATGCTGTCCAGTTGGTCCCTCTGTTGGACCTACCCCTCCACGTGCAAGACTCATGCCCATGTGCGGCTTCATCACCCTCAGCAAGCGATCTGACTTCTTCGTCGTAATTACTATCATTCGGGGATTTGTCAGTTTGGTTGAGACTTGAGGACCTCGACCCGTTGACTACGGAAGACTTCCAATGGTTGCCTCTTCACATGTCCGGCTCCTTGCCGAAAGCACATTGCAACACTTCAATGGCAGATTCGCGCAAGTATTTGCACGCTGCAGTACCAGCTCCGTTGACAGAAGATGAAGTAGCGGTGGTTGACCTTCGCGAGTACCTTGCAAGAGAGAGAGAGAGAGAGAGAGAGAGAGAGAGAGAGAGAGAGAGAGAGAGAGAGAGAGAGAGAGAGGTCCAGGTGTGTGGCATGGTCACTTGGCTGTATCTCTGGGTTAGATGTGATGTTTTAGAGACCAATCTTCCTACATTCAAATACACATCAAGCTGGGGGTGAATTGGGGGATTGGGGTGAAAAGATAGAAATCCCAACGCATGCTGCGCCATCATCAGGAGTTTTCCTTGGGATGTGAATGAGAGGATGGTCTTCTCATTATCTATAACGTACTACAAAGGTATCAAGAAAGATCCCCCTAGCAAGGTGGGCAAGCGATTTGGCAAGTTCTGCTAGCATTGTGGTTTTGATGAGAGCAGGATGCTCTGAAACTGGGGCTGTCTTTAAGACGAGTTCCCAGGAGGGTTCTTGGTCTGATCCTTTGCAAAATGAACTGAAATGAACGCCATGCAGAAGAAGATGATATGAGCTTTATTATCAAGACGCCATCAACTTCTCCTCCGCACAATCCCTCCACCGAAGTAGAGGTACTCAACCCTTCCACTCATACGTCACTCAGATTGAGGTAAGTGTTACTTCCCTAGTACTACTTTAAATAATACTTGATTGCACGACCCAACCATGCGAATTTGCGCGTCTACCCTCTTCTCGCGCCCCTCGAGTGAATTTGCCTCTCTAGCAAAGAAAAGTAAAATAAAAATAAATAAATAAATAAATAAATCCAATCCCCCTGATTCACTTATACCTTCAGGCTTCCTGATACAGCCTTTTTTCCCGCTCGGGTACTAACCCGACGGCTGACTCTTCCTAATTCCTGCCAGTATTCACCGCACAGCTTTTTGAAAAGGCCGCTGTGGCCCAAAATGCCAAAATTCCGAAATGCCAAAATAGCTGACGAAAGCCACCGAGTGCGGCCAATTCAGTCTGATATCTTGTCTCAGGCGCCGATATCCTGTTTCACAGACGCCGATTCCATCGGCCATACTTTGCCCGTGATCAGGGCTAGAGCTACACTTCACGTTTTTCCGAACGTCACCAGCAGGTTCAACATCCTACCCTAGAAGTCAGGATTTTCCCTCCTCTGTATCCATCTTACCCCTGCTCTCAGCACTTTGCCTGGGTACCTCAGTTTAAAGTTCTTCTGCTAAGGACAGAGTCCCCCAACATAGCATACCCCTGTCATTGCAGTTCTGCATGATTCTGAGAATTGTGTTGGCCACAGTGGCGTATTTAGCCTTCTTTGGGCCAAAAGACTGAAAATCTTTATAGGTCCGAAACTGCAGATCCCCTACTGTCCAGATCGAATTGGCGTTCTTGAACTTATGTGCCACCAGGATTCTTCCTTGTATCTCGGCGACAACCAACCGCGTCTCCAAGAAGTCCAGAACCCCGTCTCCCGGATCGATTCGTTCCAGCACCAGTCCGGCCGGATAACATGTTGCGATTTTATTGAGCCGCATTTCAGCAAGTTCCCTACCCTCAGGATCGTCCGTTTTGAAAAAGGGTGCTTCAAAACGAGTATGTGGTTCAATTGTACCTGGTTGAGCTATTACCATTCAAAAGGGCCTTTACCCGATATAGGCCTCAGGCCTTGTAAAAATAAAGCAGCACGGGCCTTGAAAAAGTAAAGCATTGTGAAAAGGTATCTCGCCAGAGCTCAGAAACGTGAAAGCAGGTCAAAGGTCAAGTTCTCTATCAACAGGCATATCTAAAGCTAAGGCAAAGGGCATTGTCAAAAGACTTACCTGTTCACCAGGAGATGTGTATGTCATGTCTGTTCGGGTAAGGGTGTGTCTGTACGTGCAGGCAGTGTACTTGTTGGTGCAAAATAAAGTGTCTGTTCAAGCAGTAAATGTCTGTTCGTTGAGAGTTGTGCCTGTCCGAAAGTAAAGTCAATAGGCACAGTCCCAGTTCTGGTCTAAGTCCAGGGGTCAGTCCAGATCTAGACTTTCAAATCCAAATTCRGGCCGGGAGGCCTCARCAGCAGTTGAACTTCATTGGGACTCTACTGGGACACATGCAATGCAGGGTCTGGGACAAAAGGAAGGCTGGATTGAGCCAATGCAGACCCAGCGAGGAGTATAAAGGAGGCAGCCAGCCTCATTCCTCGCCAGATCTCCACTGGCATTGTATGCGTGGAAGTGCTGGTGCACTTGTGCGTTGAGCCAGTAGGAGCAGCACTGGAAGGAGAGGATGCGCTGAGTGAAGGGAGAAGCCTGTATGCTGGAAGTGATGCAGCCATAGCTGCCCAGCAAGTTAGCATTAGTAGTAGTGGGTTAGTATGTAGCTATGAGTAGTATCCAGAGTAGATCCTCATGAGTGAAGAGTGTGTATTCATCGTAGGAGGAAGGRACTRAGGCTGAAAGTGTTCATTCAAGGTTCGGCTATGGARGATACTTACCTGGATTAGATGTGACCTGCAGAGGTGGCGCTGAAGAAGTAGTGACCACGTTGACGACTTGGAGATTGTCTGCAGATGTAGCGCTGATACATTGGAAGCCATATTGATGAGTTGATAAGAGATTGGTGTTGCGCTGATGAGCGCTGGTCTCAGGGGAACTTTGAAACACTTTGTATTCATATTTCTGATAATATAAGCTGTGAAACTCGGTCCTCTTCTTCTCTACCTTTGTCTATGGTTGATACTATTGATCACTGCGTGTGAAGATGATGCATGACATGTACACATTTACGTGAGATGGTCCCTAGGACCCATGCACATTCCTCTTTCTATATCTTTTTTCTCAATACCTCTTAATTCTTTGAATTTGATTGTGTGTGAATAACCTCACTCTAATTACATTCTCTTTTCTTGTGTCTAATGAAATTTATTCCGCGTACATACACATTACACACGGGAGTGGCGGGCTTGCCCTTCCACCCATTGGCAGGCCTTTTTTCTGCCTGAGTGTTTTATCTGCCACCAGGAACACCGTGTTTTCAAGCTGAAATCTTGTCATTGTGCTTAGTTTGTTCAGACGCACTGATTTCCAACCAACCTCCCCCCGTGCTTTCCCAAATTTTGCCATATGTTTCCTCTTATTGGTTCTTATCCATTTTGCCTAAAATTGTTCGACTATCCTTTCCATGGCACGACTGATTTCAGGGTGTGGAAGTTCCGTAAACATTTCCTTGATGTCATAGGTTCTAGCTATAACACCAAGTTTAGTGGCCTACCTGTAAGGACGACATAAAAAAGATGGTGGCCTACCTGTAAGATCCTTTTCATGGAAACAAAGAGGGATAAGGAGGACATAAAAAAGGACAAAACAGGTGGATGGTGGCCTACCTGTAAGATCACGTCTGGAGAAACCAGTGAATAGGCGTCCTTGCAAAGAATGATTTTATTGAAATGATGAATGACATGAAGGCGTGATGAGCTTCCGCTCTCCCCAACGTCCCCTGCTATCGCTTCTGGAATCTGTAGCCTCAGTCCAGATAAGACATCTGCCACAGTTGGCCAGCCTAGCTGTCGAGCAAGTGATGCTACTGACCATTGCTCCTTTTCATTTTGCAGGGATCCAACAATAAGCAATCCTCTCCTTGCTCCCCGCAGGAGATCAAGTACTTCCTTCACCTCTGAAGGGTTGACCTGGGCCAGGTGAGAGGGTGAAAGATAGTGTCTGGCTGCTCCTCCGGATGTATAGGTGGTAAAGGGTTTCCCACTGACCTTCCAGTGGCTCAGATGCGACATGCAGGCGTCCACTGACCAGGGCTCACTTCTGAGATCAAGAGGATCCCTGAATTGGCAGTTGATCTGCACTGGCCCGGGACAAGGACGCATGGAATAATTAACACCACTGTCGATTGTGGTGAGGACCACTCGAGCTGGAACTCTTTCACCTGGCGGAGGAAGATTGAACTGATATCGCACATAACCGCCAAAAAACTTAACCTGAGTCAAAAGTCATGCCAGTCAACATCCACTCAGTTAGAATACTGGCCACCTGAATAAGGTTGCACAGATCACCTGTTTTTTTTTTTTCTTTCGGGAAAACAACCCCAACACCCACTAGCGGTGCTGATACGAGCAGACACTGCTGGGGGAGACCTGGGGGAGACGCCATCTATTGGTGGGGTTCCTGCTGGAAACCGGGTCCAACATCCCAGATAAAAAAAATGCGAAGAAAGGATTCCTGATGGAGCCCGCCAGCATGGGCACTGCTCTTGGAGTATGTCCTTTCCTTTCCAAGGAGGGATAGCCCCTACCATTACTGTAGCATTGTGATCCCATCCAGGTGTGTAGTCATGATCTGTTTATCAAGGGTTACATGTGTGTACCATGCCACATAGGCTGAGTAGCTGGAGTCTGTTGAACAGTCAATAGACCTTGAAATTTGAGTTTTGATTGACTGCAATGATCCTTGTACGTTCCTTTAAACCACTGTACGTTTACCCGAGTGTTCGCCTGGGGGTTGGCAGTGCGGACATCAGAGTTCGGGCCGCTCGGCAGGCCACTGATAAAAAAAACATCAACGGCAGGCCCAGTCCCTGAAGGTCGCCACATGCACACCGCTAGTCAATAAACAAATGACTGGGAAATGTACTGGTGGTTTAAGAAAGAAACATCTTACACACATGCACATTTAGCACAATGCCACTGTGGCAAGGGGAGAGCGAATAGAGGAGTGATCCGAGAGGAAGGGGAGAAAAGAAGTGGATTTTGAGTTCTGAGTCTTTTGACAAAAAAAATGAATCAATGGCACCATGACTCCAAGAGCACAATTCCTCTTCTCCTCTTCAGGTCCTCCTACTCCTTCCATCATCTCCACTACTTATTCCGGGGGGCTCACTTTGAAGGTTTTATATGGTCATGGCTTTGTCTCTCCTTAGACTTCTATCGAGTCTTCCTCAGATATGAATACTAAGTAAACACCCTCTGTGTGCTGTTTCCAGTAGCTGTAGAAAGATTAGCACATGATCACCCATTGGACTTGTTAAAAAATTGTAACGTTGGAAAATCTTAGACTTCACATGAATCGGGACATATATGTGATGAAGACACGAACAAGTGGATAACCGACAAGAAGAAGAGAGAGCGACTCAAAGGAAAACACCACTTGGAATAGCACCTCAACTCGATCATCAGAAGTATACCTTCGTCATGGAAAGAGCTCCTGGTAGAGGACTTCACATGGAAAGTAGGGGAATGGGGTGTGGTAATTGAGAAGACCCCTCCAAGAACAATGTACAGGTTCTCTCGCAGACTCAATAGGGTAGACTATTTGTAGATTCTCTCACATACTCAATAGGATAGACTATCTGGCCAAGACAACCTCTTTCCCAATAAGTTGCGAGTAAGTAGGAGGGGCCTCGACTTTGACTGCAGATCCGGTGAAAGAGACACTGAAGTATTTCCGGCTCCGGCAAGTACGAGTCCTGGAAGTCAACCTCCAACCGATTTGTGAAATAGAAACATCGATTGAGTGGGCCTGGAAACCCCAGACAAATAGTAGGAAGTATTAGAAACAGAACACCGGTCCCGATCTATGAGTTCTCAGTTGAACAGGGTTGCCGTATGCTCTTAAAAACCAAGGATCCATTGCCAACAATCAAAAGGAGACGTACCATTCATACTGACCACTGAGGCAAGTTCATATGGAATAGGCATAGGAACGGAAGAAATTAAGATCTGTTCAGTTTATGACCAAAAACATCCCGCCAGCGAAGCTACTAGCGTCTATATAAGAGAGGGAGTTGTACTCCATAGACAGCATTAAAACACTGGAAATGGTTTAAGTTCAGTCAGACCATGTGCATCAAGACCCAAACACAATTCCTTACCCAGGCAAGAGGTGGTGAACGTACATCCCTTATACATTTGAAAGCTAAGTCTAGTGTAGCTGATGAAAGCTAGTTGTAAGGCAAAGGTGATCACATTGGCTGGTCGATGGAGGAAGAGACTGGGATTGAGCTTGATAATTATGGTTGTTGATTGGTCAAGGAGTGTCGAGGGTTGGTTTCTCTACCAAAAGATCTAATAATGTAAATATTTTGAACATGTGCGATCACTGCACTGTGGATTCTGCTGATTGCTTTGTCTGCGAGTCAATGCTGGTTCTTAAGAGCACAATGTGCTTCTGATTCGAGTTTCGCCTCCACCACATCCCTGGAATATCTTCCTTTTTTTTTTTCCGGCAAACGGCTCGAGTTGATGATAGGGGTGCTGATACGAGCAGGCACCTCTAGCACTCTCGGGGGCTCCATCTATTGGTGGGGAGCATCACCTGCTGGAAATCAGGTCCAGCGTCCCTGAACATCATATCAGTTTGATTGGATCGCCATGTGACCATGATAACTGCAGGCTGCAGGGCCCGCCCATAGACGGGTGGCGATTGACAATCAGAGCAACTCTGCAACCTTAGTCATTTGCCTACCTGACAGCCCGGGCTGAGTGCTGGCATACCCTTTTTGCATTGCTACTCCTAAGAGAACCCAATCTCCCAGCCAGTGCTCACTTCTCTTTGCTATTGTTGAACCTCTTACTCATGTAGGCAGGCTATCCTCCCATCCCACCAACCTCCGCCCAATCTCGTTATTATGAGCCGAGAGGATTGCCATACAGTCAACCTAGGGATCTACCGGTAGTCACCTGTATTCTATTGAAAGAGGATCCCTCCTTGTCGCTGTTCCCAGGACGGGGAGGGCCGTGGCTGCACATTCCAAAATGTGCCTCTCCCCATCCCAGGCGTCATTGTGTTTCAGCTGTTTTATATGCAGTTTGTCATCTTTCACTGGATGATATTGTGTAATGCCTGCTGCGTCTGCCAATTCCCTTACAAATGCCTGTCCAGCCGTTGTGGTCCCGAAGTGCTCCTCTCCCTTCCTGTTGCAGCCTTGTGTCCCTTTGTATCACTTGTGTTCTTTGCAGTCGCTCCGCTTCGTGGCCCTTCCTCACTTGAGCATGTCTGAGAAGGGGGTGTGGAGGTGGGGGAGAGAGGAGGGGAGGAGAGGGGGGAGGAGGGTAGAACAATGGGGGGCTGATATTGTGTAATGCCTGCCGCGCCTGCCAATTCCCTTACAAATGCCTGTCCAGCCTTTGTGGTCCCGCAGTGTTCCTCTCCCTTCCTGCTGCAGCTTTGTGTCCCTTTGTATCACTTGTGTTCTTTGCAGTTGCTCCGCTTAGTGGCCCTTCCTCACTTGAGCATGTCTGAGAAGGGGGTCGTGAAGGGGGGGAGAGAGGAGGGGAGGAGAGGGGGGAGGAGGGCGGAACAATGGGGGGAGGAAGGCAGAGGGACGGGAAGGGTGGGGAATGGGGGAATCAAGACGGGAAGGGATCGGGGCCATAATCGTAAGAGGTGCCCGGAGAGTATAACGCCTTTGAGGAGGGAGAGTCCTGCTGGAGCCATATCATGTTACCAGCACAAAGTTAGGTTGCAAGATGGGAACCTGGAAGCAGTGGGTGGGTCTCCTTTGCCATGAAGGCTCTGTGGTCCTCCACTGCTTCCAGCGAATGTTAAGCTCACTATCGTGCGGGTCCTGCCAAAGCTGTCGATACGCTGCCTTAAGAGGTTCCTGAACATTGGGATCTTTCTCCTCCCCATAGTCCCGTATGAATGCCTTCCAAGTTTCTTGCTTATGGGACCTGATTTCCTGACTTGTTGGGCTTGCTGCAGACCGAACTGGTGGTCTCTTCTTTCAAATGAGCATCTGGCTCTCCAGGCCACCATGAGGACCTGCAATCTCGTGTATGAGAAAGTTGCTTGTGACCAGAAATTGTACCTAAAGGTCCCAAACCTAGCTAAAGGGGCCAGATGTCTTCCAGGCCCTGGATCTGTCCTCGCTAAGATACAGATGTTGGGCGAGACAACATGTATGTCAGGGTGTGAGAAATAAAATCTTTGTAGTAAAATACTAAGGAATTGACATTTCGTCTGATGATCAGATGATGATGTATTACTCGTCAAAAAGGATCAGAAATATATGCTCGCTGCAAGTAGAAAGAACACAGCCGTGCCTGTTCTGGGTAATGACAAAGGAATGGAATCCAAATAGAGGGCACACAAATCAACGAAGAGGAACCGATCCAAATGAAGCCAGACCCCCTACACCATATTCGACTGCGTTGTTGTGGATATGGCGGGAAGTCATGCCAAGGAAAGTGGGTAGACCCAAATCCAAGGAAGAGGTAGTGTGGCAACCCCTGTTTGGTAATCCGTGGGTGAGGGATGAAAGTGATCACCAACTATCCCTTAAGCCTAAAGCAAGGAGATGGCTTTCATGGATCAAACATGGAGTTTGGAAGGTGAGCCATCTGCGAGGCATAAGGCCTCAATAAGCCCCACTGGGCTCAGCAAGGTCGGCCGCCCTAAGTGAAGGCAGGCCCGACCGAGGCCTATTTTGGACTACTACGCAACTGGGGGAAAATTCAGGCAGTTGCACTGCGCCAGTTGGTTGGAAGCAACCAGGCCCAGGCTGCCTTTCATCGCATGCAACTGAGGCAGGCCCTGGGCCGGATACACAACATGGACCGAACAAAGGCTGAGGGCAGTTGGGCGCTAGTAACCACCACAGGCCCTGGGCATGTTTCCTCTGGCCTGAGGCTCAGCCTCGTGGGGCCTACCAGAAGCTTCTGGGCCGGGGCCCAGTACCGCATTACCGCCCGCAGCAGCAGGCCACTTCGATATAGGGAAGGGCCTGCCCACGCATTAAACATTCGGGCACTGGCTGCATGCTGCACAAGCGCTGCTGCGCTAACGCTGGCTAGCGCTCACGCGCTCACGGGCGAGCTGGAAGGAGCAGGCAGCCATAGCCGAGCTGCACTGCTGTATGCTGGATGGGGCGCATGGTGGTTCTTGGGTGCATGTGGCATCTGTGAGTTGAGGAACGAGGTTGTGAGTGATAGGAGAGACATACCTGGTGCTTGAAGCGAACGACATTGGCCGAGATCTGCTCGTACTTCGTGGAGTTGTTGACGTCACCAGCGGCATTGTAGATAGGCTAGAGGGGATCTGCCATTTGTAGTCTGGGCGCCGAGCGCCAGATAGGAAGTCGACATTGGTTCTTTGTTGATGATGATGAGACTACTCGAACATTGTCACTTATGAGCTTTTGCTGTGCTATTATTTGGTGGGACTCATGATGAAATTCTGCTTTTGGTTCGAGGTCACGACTATCTGGTCTCGTATGTATGATGCTGCTTGGTTTCTGAAGTTCGCTGTCGCTCATTTTCATTGCGCATCTATGGAAAAAGGAGAAAAAGGATTGGGTGACAGAACAGGAACTTGCCTCCCAGCTCAAAAGATGTCACCGACGCGACGAGAATCTACAATCCATTATCAGCTGCATCCCAGAGGGCTGGAAGGAGTTGTTGAGCGAAGGCTCAACTTGGAAATCGGGTGATTGGGGAGTGAGGGTGCAGGATTTAACCCCCACAAGGGCCTATCAATTCTCCCATAAACAGCAAGGGTCGGATACTTTGGCAGTGTTTACCTCCTTCCCGATTACCCCCTCCATGCAAGGCCTCTCATCTATCATGAATAAGGAGGTGGAAAGAACAGTCCTAAACCCTTTGGTACTCAGAAAGGTCAGAGTGTTGGGTTCATGGCCAAAAACAATCTTCAGAATAGATACAGCGATTCAAGGCCTGGAATTTGATCCAGCAGAGTGGGCTTGGACACCACACCGAAGCAGAATCCTCAAAACTAAAGTCTCCATTCAGGAATACACAGTCAAGCTGGGATACAACTTACTCCTCAAAACGAAGGATCCTGAACCAACAATCAAGAACAGATGGCAGAAGCTAACAGGTCAAGACGCTAGACAGATCCCACAAATACCATGGAAAAAATTCGAGTCAATTCGCCCGGTTAAAATCAGAAGCTTACAATGGCTCATCTCATATGTAGCTATTCTGGTCAATCAGGGGCTGTATATTAGAAGAAGCAAGAATGACCCTAACAGTTCAGATTTATGCGCGGTGTGTTCAGAAAATGAACCAGAACATATGCTACATTGCCTGATACGATGTAGAGAGGCGACCAAATATTAGGCGAGGGCCTCGGATCTCTGGGACTCCCTCTTCTCGACTCCCCTCCCTGAACACCCCATCCAAATCCTCTTATGGACTAACATCCCAGCTCAATTCGACAAGACAGAGAAAAACTGGTTTGGAATGATCAGAAAGGTAACGCTTCGGTCCATCTGGAAGGAAAGGTGCTGTAGAACCATTGAGGGACTCTGAACTCCAAGGGAGAAGGTTTGGGCGGAGACAAGGACTTTGATTCAGGCGGAGATCCTTTGTAAATGACACAAGACGAGACAGTCCATGCCAGATGATGAAGCGCAAAAGAAAAGAATCAAGACAAAATTTACGAAGGTGTGGCTTGCAAGAAGCAAAGTGGCAGAGATAAATGTCTCTCACATACGATGGAAAGACTGGCACAACTCAGAAGCAGGGTGGAGAAGACAGAGATTCCAGCCAGCAGAAGGACAAGATCCATCACAGGTCACCTAATATTGGAGGGCAAATTCTGGGACTGTAACTTCCGTAGCTTCTCTTACCTTTCCTGCTCTTTATTAGTCATCCGACAGGTTTGTGCAATGGTCCTGAGAGGAAAGGTGGAAGTAAGGCAAGCTGACAGTCAATCCTCCATTATCAATCCTCCATTATGCAGGAGTAATCAATGCTGGTCAGGGTTCCGTCGGCCAGACGGAAGGAAGTGTGAGTGTGTTTCATGATGTAATATTTTATTCTGACTTGCCGGTGGAAAAGGAACCGGACTGATGCTCCCCAGAATGGAAATGGAGCCAGGGCCATAAGGACCTGTTTAATTAAAAAAACGAAAACAAAAAAAAAAAAAAAGTTTGAAAAACTGCGTACGGATCCGGGCCGCCCGGCCGACTGGCGCCTGCCCGGGGTAGGTCCCGGGCGGCCTGGCCGGGCGGGCGGCCCGGTTGGGGGCCGGGCCCCCCCAGCACACCTTGTTGGCCGAGGGTTCCTGACCCCGATTTGGGGAGATTTCGCCTCCCCAGGGCCTACCGGGTCCGACCACGCCCAGAAAACGGCGCATCGGGCCCGTGAGGCCTGTTTTTTTTTTTTGAATTTGGGACGGCCCTCTGCCCGTCGATCATCCATGATCAACGGCCAGAGGGCCGTTCGTTTTTGGAGGGAAAACGGAGGCCCCGTTTGAACAAGCCACTGGCTGGGGCGGCCTGCATTCGCTGTTCAAACGGGCGTCGACACCTGCTGTAGCCGGCTGCGTTCGTCGTCGAGTCGCCCGTCGTCGAAGTAGCTGCCCCTCGTCGCCATTGCCTGGGAGCTTTACTCGCCCGTCGTCGTCATTTCGCCCGTCGCCCGTCGCCAGCGTCCTCCATCGTGGTGCTCCTGCCTGCCGACAACCCCTGCCGCCCGTCGAGGTGGAGTGCCGGTCTGTTCTTCTTCTTCTTCTTCTTCTTCTTCTTCTTCTTCTTCTTCTTCTTCCCTCCTCCTCCTCCTCCGCTCATTCTTCTTCTTCTTCTTCTCTCCTCCTCCTCCTCCCCCTCTCGTCTTCTTCTTCTTCTTCTCTCCTTCTCCTCCTCCCCCTCTCTTCTTCTTCTTCTTCTTATACCTCTTCTG
>BFEA01000682.1:164869-187624 GCA_003427395.1 Chara braunii | reverse complement strand
CGAGGAGGAAGGGGATAGACGAAGAGGAGGGGGGAAGATGGGAATGTCGTCAACACCAAGTCTTCGGCACAAGCCCAAATAGTCCCTCGTCGAACTATCTAAATCCCAAATGTCAAGTCTGGATCCAATGTCGTCAAGTCTCAAGTCACAACTCTGTCTCTCTCTGTAGTGGTCTGAGAAGTCAGGTGGCGAGAGGGTGAGAAGAGAAGGTGGACTTAGAAGAGGAAGAAGAAGAACTCT
Source organism: Chara braunii (assembly GCA_003427395.1). NCBI lineage: Eukaryota > Viridiplantae > Streptophyta > Charophyceae > Charales > Characeae > Chara > Chara braunii. Next base: position 187,384 of record BFEA01000682.1, on the reverse strand, counting down.
CTCTCTCTCTGTGTCCAGTACTAACCTGTGAAGTTGGCGCCTTGATGCAGGTACCACGAAGATGGGGCTGGAGCGATGGCACCACAGGTAAGCAACACTGGCCTCCGCCAGTCTCTCTCCCACTCTGCAATCTACTACCTACCAGCGCCCAGCGCTGAAGACTACAGCTACAGCTATGGCACCCAGCGCCGAAGACTACAGCTAGCGCTACCACTACTGCCTAGCGCTGAAGACTACTGCAGCGCTCCTCCTGAGTGCTGCGGCCGAATCCTGAAGACTACCTCTGCCTACTGACYCCCTCCTGCAGGGCGGGCCAGTCCTTTATAGTGCTGGCCCGTAGTGCTGGCCCGTACAGGAGGCTGGCCGTGCCAATGCCTCCCTGGCCTAGACCCTGCGGAAGCTTCCAGGCAAGAGCCTGGAAGTTCCCTGAAGTTTCCCTGTAGGGAAACAGGCTGGGGCCTGTAGGCCCTGTCAGAAGGAAGCTTCCAGGCAAGAGCCTGGAAGTTCCCTGAAGTTTCCCTGTAGGGAAACAGGCTGGGGCCTGTAGGCCTTGTCAGAAGGAAGCTTCCAGGCAAGAGCCTGGAAGTTTCCCTGTAGGGAAACAGGCTGGAGGTCCGGGACGGGCCCTGCAGGGCCCGTGTGGCTGCACAATATGCCACAGTTAGAGATGGATGGATGAGACCAAATGGCCGTAGCAATAGAGAAAAGGCTGACTCAACGGAATGATGGAGGAAGGTTAAATGTAAAAAGGATCGCATATCACCCAAGGGGAACAGACATGTAGCCGCAAATCCCAGCCTAGAAGGGTCGGCAATGGCTACAGGATGAGGGTTTAGGGTTTAGGGTTTTAGTGACGCTTAAAAAGGTGGGGCAGGTAAAGTCGGACAGGGGATATCGGGACTCACGGGTAGGACGGATGAGTGGGAGTACACAGGCCAGCTTGAACAATGGGCGAGCTCTTTCTAGGTGACATAGAACTATTTGGCAGATCTGGCTTCCAGGTCTGAGAGGAAAGAGTAAGACATGGCAAGCTGACAGTTAATCCTCCACCAAGGTGGAGCAATCAATGTTGTTCAGGGGTCCTTTGGCCAAACGGAAGGAAGCGTGAGTGATTCTTAATGTAATGTATGTTCTGACTTGCCAGTGGAATAGGAACCGGACTGACGCTCCCCAGACTGGAAGGAGCCAGGACCATTAGGCCCTGTTTAAGAAAAAAGAAAAAAAAAAACAATAAAAAAAATGCTCGGGTCATGGACTTGTCCTGGCTGAACGTGTCACGGGTCAGCGCTATTTTCTTGCAGCGCTATCTTTCGCGCCACGCCGCAGCGCCATCGTTCCGAGTAGAGCCCCACGAGTGAGCCGCCCTCTGCGTGCAAATGCTGCGAGCTGTGTCACATGTGTGTGCGGGCGTAGCCTAGCGCCTAGGCGTGCAAGACGATTCTCGTGTGTAGCTGCATCCGGGGGAGAAAAATCCGACAGCTATCGCACCGCCCGCCCACCAGAACGGAAGGTGGAATAGCGCCTACAGGATCTTGGATCCTCATTGAGTCTAAGAATAGTACAAAAGAGGCGACAAGACGAGGGAGATTCGGACAGAATCTTGCTGCCTCAGGACTTACTCTAAGTTGCATACGGGAGACTCAGATTCGCGAGCTGCTACGGGAGCGAAGGAGAGCTAAGGAGTGAGCTACAAGACAAAGGCCTACAGGCACTACAGGACAAAAGCTACAACGACTTTTCTTCTGCGGACAACGAAGAGGAATAGGAGGGGGAATGCTATCCAACCGTTCACTCGACACGGATAAACGGTGGGATAGAGCCCACAGGAGTTAGATTCCTCTACGAGGAAGGCGAGGAGAGAAGTGAGAGGGAAAAAAGTGAGAGTGATTCAGCTAGGGGACAGGTCCTAAAAAGGAAAGGTGCTTTCTGCCCGTGAAGGATATTAGTATCGCTTTCTGCCCGTGAAGGGTAGTAGTATCCTACCGAAGAGTACCAGGGAGACATGACGAAATTGCAAGAAGACCGAAACATGCCTTTCCAATTATGGGAAAAGCGCGTTACGGCCACACGGAGCCCTAGTGTCTCACTGACACGAGGGGACATACGCATCAGATCTATCAAGGGCGACTTTCGACAAGGTTGTGCACTACGACAGCGAGTGAATGTGACTGCTTTAGCATCCAAGAGAAGACAAGTTGGCTTCATTTTTCACGTGAGATAAACCCAAACATCCATACTGACCATCCACAGCCCTAACTATCTACTCACAGCCTACCTTCCCCCTTACACTTCCTATCTGTTATCTTACATTTACTACACCCCATTTGACAACATCTCCATCCCCTTAGCCAAGAAAAAAGAAAAAAAAAAGGGAAAAAAAAAAGAAAATAAAAGGAAAATAAAAAGAGTCCACCGTCCGCCTACACCTCGATTTACTGCGCTGCTAACCCTCCCCTTCGGTGATTCCCGTACACCCAGCTTTCGATCTTGCGGTCTGTTCTGCTGACTATTAGCTACCCCCCCTTATTGGGAAGACATTCCTTTTCTCGATCTCAGCCCTCGCCCAGCCCTCGCCAGATAACCACTTATTTCCACACTGCCACTTCTGCTTTGCTACCAACCCGAACCTTCAGTGCTCACACCGACTGCTAACTATCTACTCACAGCCTACCTTCCTCCTCATATGACTGTCTACCTGCTATCTTACTTCTCCACCCCATTTGACTACTTGCTCCCCCCCCCTTTCTCCCAATGTGTTGGACAGCTATTTACTGCGCTGCTAACCGTCCTCTTCGGTGATTCCCGTACAGCCAGCTTCCAATCTTGCGGTCTGTTCTGCTGACTACTAGCTCCCCCCCCTTTTTGGGCAGATATTCCTTTTCTCGATCTCAGCCCTCACCCAGCCCTCGCCAGATAACCACTTATTTCCACACTGCCACTTCTACTTTGCTACCAACCCAAACGCTCACTGCTCACACTGACAGTCCATAGCCCTAACTATCTACTCACAGCCTAACTTCCTCCTCATATGACAGTCTACCTGCTATCTTACTTCTCCACCCCATTTGACTACTTGCTCCTCCCCCCCTCTCCCCCAATGTGGTGGACAGCTATCTTACTTCTCCACCTTATCTGACTACTTGCCCCCCCTCCCCCCCTCATGTGTTGGACAGCTATTATTTTCTCAATCTCAGCCCCTGCATAGCCCTCGCCAGATAAGCACCTCTTTCCACACTGCCACTCCTACTTTGCTAGCAACCCGAACGTCCAGTGATCACACTGACCATCCATAGCCCTAACCACCTACTCATAGCCTACCTTCCCCCTCCGCACGACCTTCTACCTGCTATCTTACCTCTTCACCCCTTACCTCTCCACCCCATCTGACAATACCTCCCTCTCCATAGCCACGTAAAAAAAAAAAAAAAGGAGAGAGTTCCACTGTCCGCCTAGACCCCAATTTACGGTGCCGACTCCCCTTCAGTCGTACACCCAGCTTTTTGTCTGACGATCTGCTTTGCAGACTATTTGCTTCCCCCCCCCACCCCAGACTGGTGCTGCTCTCATGGCCAGTCCAACTGCAGGCCGAGACGAGGCCTCTTTCAAACAAGCTGTTCAGAATGCACTCCCCATGCACCGCAACCAACAAACGGATAAGACAGCAATGAATATCATAGACAATGAAACACTCAAATTCTTGATCGAAAAAACAAAAGTTGAAGGCGAACCAATCACAGAAAAGCAAAAAACAGAAGGGAAAGAGGAAGAGGTGATTGTATGGAAGTACCCTGATAGGAAAGTACCCGAACTGGACGGCCTCCACGAAAGGCATGGAGTGGTTTTCAATTTTACTTGCAACGGAGCAGATCTCATGCCGGCAGAGAAGAGAAAATGGATTATAGAAACAATCAAGAAGGAAGCAAAACTCAAACACGTTGGGGAAGCCTTTTCTCTGCAGAATTTGGGTCGTAACAACATCATGGTGCTCTTCAACAATGACGATCATGCACGGATCGCAGCAGAAATCCAGTCCAGGAACTGCAACGGATTGATGTGTACGATCACCAAATGGAAGAAACTGACTGTTCAGAGGCAAAATCCGACTTTCACGGTTTTTTACAAACAAACACTGATGAACACAAATTTATGGGTACAATTCCACAACATTCGACGGGGATTCCATGGTCTGTTGGTGGACAGATTGGGGAGACTGTATCCAGCAAACAAAATCCTTAAATGGATCCTGCCAGCTCCATATTTTTTTGCACCTCACTGTGGCTCCATGACAGCCCTTACTAGAAGTCAAGACAGATGACCCCCCATTTTTTCCGCTGACGTGGAAATTCCAAATCGAGAACAGAGTACTGGAAGTCAAGGTCTCTACCAAGACTTCTCCGATCTATTTCAGATGCAGGGAACACGGTTACATGGGAACCGATCCGAACTGCCCAAAGTTCCCGAATCAGTCGAAGGAACGAAAACTCCATCCCAACATGCTAGTGGAAGTTGAGGATGCTCCGGGTACCTGGTTCATCGTAGATTCCAACTACGATGGTTGGGTGTTCGATGACAATTTGGATGACCTAGATTGGGCCTGGCACTGTGTTGATCAGGAACCTTCGGCCAACATTTCCCCCCCGGCAGACAGCAGGTGGCAGAAGAAAGCAACAGACAAAGTAACAGGAAATCCAACAAAGATAAATACCAACCCACTAAATGACTCACGTGTGATTAGAGAAGAAAAAGGCAGGGAAGATCTGTTGTGGGACTTGGACGCAGTCCAGGAACAGGCAGAACAGGAATACACCAAAGAACTGACAACTTTCAAGAAATGCTGAGACGGTTGGAACAAGAGGCCCAAGAAAGAAGGGCCAAGGCGCAAACAGTTAACAAATGAACGCTGGATGAAGTCGACTGTCAGGGGATGGCAAAGGTGGGTCTCAAAAAGAGAAAGGCAATGAACTCAGAAGAGAAGAAGGGAACAAAATAGACCTGTGAAGAAATGGAAAGAAAAATTACGGTTTTTGATTCCCCCAACGACGCTGCAGACAACAAAGCAAGCAACGACATGGAGGGGACAGGGGGGACAGCCACAGACAGTGCGTCTGAGGCCCAACGGTCTCTGCAATGGCTGAGGGAATACATTGAAAAGGCCAAGAGGGAGAGAGAACATGCGTTCGACATCAGAGCAGCCTGTTTGAAGCACATTGCTAGATCCCAGAAAAATGGGAAGAATGGGACAATCGCTGGCATTGAGAGGTCAAAAAATCAGTATGACAGGCTAAAGAAAGAGAAGGCAGAGGAGTTCTCTGAATACACTGCCTTCAGATATGCAGAAAAGAAGAGGGCGAGGGAACAAGGCGTAGCAGACAAGGACAAAACAGTTCTCAACACCAATGACCACTTTCAAGACCTGCGCCCAAAGAAATGGAATACTGGGAAAATCATAAAAAGAAGGAATCGAATTCAGATCAAACAGAGGCAGAAAAGAAATCAGCACGCTCACTTTTGGAAAAAGAAGTGGCTGTGGTGGTGGCCCAAACAGAACAGTTAATAAAGTGGAATGCAGACTACACACCAGAGTTCACTACCATTCAGCACATTGCAGATGGGGAGGCACCTCATGTAGTGGCCTCAGCCAAATCAGCACGTCTGACATTGATGGGCACCCGCCGGCTGATTGCGGCCAGGTACGTAGAGAAAGAGGGAGAATGGCAGATCGCCACAGATGTGTCCTTCACAATCCCAAGGATTGAGGAAGGAAAGAATGTGGCCAGTTTCTTCAAGAAAAGGCAACAGAGGGGTACCCACTGGCATGTACGAAACAGTTGCCCTGGACGATGATCAGGAGGACAGGTGCTCCCAAACAGGCCAAGAGGACCAGCAGGATCATCATATGGACCTAGAGAGACACTCCCCTCGTACCTTATCCCCTTTGATTGCAAAATGGTCAGAGGAAACCAAGTTGAAGAGTGGGATGATGTGGAGGCCTTGGAGAACCATGACAACGATTCCATATAGCGTGCTGGCGGGACCAGGCATTCCAGCGGAACTGTTGGCGGTCTCTGTGGCACACCTCCTGACCCATGGGATTCTGAAGGGAGACAACGATTTGGACTTAAGGGCGTTACAGAAGTGATTACTCCGAGAGTGATATGGATGAGTGGAAGGATGAGGACAAAGAAGTAGGATCAGAACCGGTCCTTGTCCCAGGACAGGGAACCAGTGGAATGTGGGGGAGTATAAGCTAGATGATTCTCTCACCATGGTGCTTCAGGACCCGCCGGGTGATGGGTCGTCAGAGATGGATGCAAGCGATCAGGCCCCCTCCTAGGACGTCTATACTATGATCGCACCCCCTGTCTCTTCACCACGACCTCAATGATGGAGATTTTCAGAAAGGGGACAAACGAAAAGGAAGACCGGGTGGAGCGATCAGGCCCCCTCCTAGAACGTCTATACTATGATCGCACCTCTGTCTCTTCACCACAGCCTCAATGATGGAGATTTTTAGAAAGGGGGCAAACGAAAAGGAAGACCAGGTGGACTAGAAGAAACAAGGGATAGTCATTAGGAGCTGGAATATTAATGGGCTCCTAAATATTATCGACAATGAAGAAAAAATGCAAGATATAATCAAAGATCTTACCGTTCACACAAACAAACTTGCAGATATCATATTGCTACAAGAAACTCACCTTACCTTCTCAACAAAACACAACAAAATTCAGAAACTCTTATCAAGGAAATTGGGAGGAATGAAAGATGAAATATGGTCATCAGACAATACGACAAGTACGAAAGGTACAACCATCCTTATACCCAAGTCATCCCGCTTATACACGACAGGGTCGATATTGGGCAAAGAGGCGGCCACGGTAGAAGGTAGGTGGTGCCTTATGGATGCAAAGTGGAAGGACGAAGAGTTTAGAATAATCGATGTTTACTCACCGAACAACTCCTCAGACATATCAACTTTTATAACAAACATCGGCCATCGGATCCCCCCCTATCGCCCTGTATTTTGGTCGGTGATTGAAACGCAACTATAGACCCCACCACGGATCGCATATCTAGGTTTGCAGCTCGTCAGCATACACGGGAGGCGGTGCCCATCCAAAAGTTGATGATGGACTACAATCTAGTTGAACCATACCGGACTTTGCATTCAGGGACAAGAGCCTTCACATTGGTAAAAAAGAACCATGCTCACTATACCGCTTTCTCCTTCATTGACTATTTCCTGATTTTAGGGACACTAATGGGGATAGCCAAAAGCGTCGAGATCCTGGCTCTCGCACCAGACCCGAGGCTGGATCATAAACCCATCGAACTAATAATCAGCTTCGAACAATATGTTAAAAAGGGGTCCAACTTTCACAAACTCAACAACTCCCTCCTACTCAGCCGGAACTTTCAAGTAGGAATTCACGATTGTTGGCAGAATTTAAAGGGCACCGACCTACCCATACAAGATCGGTGGGAGTGGTTTCAGGAAAGCTACTCCACAATATCACAAACGGTAGCTAAAATCTCAAGGAAATTAGCGGCCGACAGGAAACAGAGGAATCAAGCATTGGAAACAGCCCTGAAGATCGCAGAGACACAATCTGATCAATAACCCCTCTTCGACACTTTGCAGAGACATTTAAAAAACCGCAAGAGAATAACTCACTACGTGGAGATGGTGGGAACTAAAGGGACTACAAATAAGAGCCAGAATGAACGAATATGAGTTAAGCGAGTCAATGTCAAAACACTTCTTCGCAATAATCAAAGAAACTCAAGGGCCAATGCTATAAAAGGCCCGGAAACCCTCTCCAATCCAAACGAAACAACGAGAGATAGCGAAGGAATGTTGAACGTAGCAAAGGAATTCTGCGAAGAGCTCTACCACACGAAGACCCCTATGCCTACTCTGCCCAGCACCTGAGAGGCACGGACTGGGATGCTGCAAGCTAAACTTCTACAACGACAACTTGCTCAATGGGGGACTGGGAAACCTACTAAGTAGTAGCGTCGTCACTTTGTTGTACAAAAAAGGAGAGAGAGAAGATATCAGGAATTACAGACCCATCTCGCTTCTAACACTTCCCCATAAGATCCTTGCCAAAGCTCTTGCCTTTCGGATCCTAGACCTGACGGATAAATGCTTTCATATAGATCAAACAGGCTTCATCCCTGGGAGGTACATCCTGTATAACGTACTGACTCTCAGTGAAGCGGCTAATAAAGTCAAAGAAAAAAGGATAAGCACAACAATCCTCTACTTCGAGTTTGAAAAGGCCTATGACCAGGTCAATTGGGCCTTTCTCAATGCAAGCATGGAAAAGATGGGAGTGGGCCTGAATTTCAGGAAGTGGGTGCGCATTTTGTATACTGACGCCATAGGATGCGTCCAAGTCAACGACTTTCTCTCTGACTGCTATCCAATCTCTCGGTCAGTGCGCCAAGGGGACCCGCTGACTCCCCCAATCTTCCTCTTCGTTATGGAAGCAATAGCCTCATTCCTACACAAAGACCCCTCCATACACAGACTACCAGAGGTCAGTGTAGGATCAACCCACCACTTATAGTTCCCGACGGTAATAATGTTTGCAGACGATCTCACGGTCCTCATAAGAGCTTCAAATTCGTCGTTCAGCGTGTTAGTAAGAGCAATGGAAGCGTTCAGACTGACATCAGAAATGAAGATTAACTGGAAGAAAACAATCGGCTGGTGGCTATCGGAGGAGGAGGTTCCCCAACGTCTAGGACCTGAGGCAGACATGACACCGGAGACACCTACGCGATATCTAGGCATCTTGCTGACAAAGGATGGCCTCACCCCTCAAATGGCCCAAAATATACTTCCAAACAAATTAACAAACTGGGCAAATGGGGTAATACATTCACATCACTGTTGGGGTGTGCACTAGCCATTATACATCTATTTTTTCTATGATGTGGTACATAGCGACAATCTGGACCGTTCCTGACCATACAATCAAGGAACTTAACCGTAAAGCAAGAGCGAGCATACTTGTGGTCGGGTGACCCAAACAAAGAGAACTGCATACCAAAGATAGCTTGGCATTACGTCACAAGGAAACCAGTCGAAGAAGGTCTTGGTATCATAGACCCCGAACAGGAAACCAAAGCCTTACAAGTCAAACGGATAGTCAAACTACTAACTAAACCTGGCACGACATGGAATAAACTGGCCTTGGATAGCATTAGGGCCCTAGCACCTACAGCCACACCAGCAAATATGTACGGACTGTTCTGGGTAATGACCAAGGAATGGAGTCGAAGAACAGGGCGCAGAAATCAACGAAGAGGAACCGAGTCAAATGAAGTCAGACCCCCTACACCATATTGGACTGCATTGTTACGGATATGGCGGGAAGTCATGCCAAGGAAAGTGGGTAGACCCAAATCCAAAGAAGAGGTATTGAGGCAACCCTTGTTTGGTAATCCGTGGGAGAGAGATGAAAGTGATCACCAACTATCCCTTAAGCCTAGAGGAAGGAGATGGTTATCATGGATCAAACATGTTTGGAAAGAGAGCCATCTGTGGAACGAGGAGAAAAAGGACTGGATGACAGGCCAGGAACTTTGCCTCCCATCTCAATGGATGTCACCAACGAGATGAGAACTTACAATCTATTGTCAATTGCATCCCAGAAGGCTGGAAGGATTTGTTAAGCGAAGTCTCAACTTGGAAATCGGGTGAAGGGGGAGTGAGGGTGCAGGATTCAACCCCCACAAGGGTCGGATACTTTGGCAGGGTTTACCTCCTTCCCAATTACCCCTTCCACGCAAGGCCTCTCATCTATCATGAATAAGGAGGTGGAAAGAACAGTCCTAAACCCTTTGGTACTCAGAAAGGTCAGAGTGTTGGGTTCATGGCCAAAAACAATCTTCAGAATAGATATGGCGATTCAAGGCTTGGAATTTGATCCAACAGAGTGGGCTTGGACACCAGACCGAAGCAGAAGCCTCAAAACTAAAGTCTCCATTCAGGAATACACAGTCAAGCTGGGATCAGAATAGATACGGCGATTCAAGACTTGGAATTTGATCCAACAGAGTGGGCTTGGACACCAGACCGAAGCAGAAGCCTCAAAACTAAAGTCTCCATTCAGGAATACACAGTCAAGCTAAGATACAACTTACTCCTCAAAACGAAGGATCCTGAACCAATCATCAAGAACAGATGGCAGAGGCTAATAGGTCAAGAAGCTAGACAGATCCCACAAATACCATGGAAATAATTCAAGTCAATTCACTCGGTTAAAATCAGAAGCTTACAATGGCTCATCTCATACATAGCTATACCGGTCAATCAGTGGCTGCATATCAGAAGAAGCAAGAATGACCCTAACAGTTCAGATTTATGCGCGGTATGTTCAGAAAATGAACCCGGAGATATGCTACACTGCCTGATACGCTGTAGAGAGGCGACCGAATACTGGGCGAGGGCCTCGGATCTCTGGGATTCCCTGTTTTCGTCTCCCCTCCCTGAACATCCCATCTAACTACTCCTATGGACTAACATCCCACCTCAATTCCACAAGACAGAGAAAACGTGGTTTGGAATGATCAGAAAGGTAACGCTTTGGTCCATCTGGAAGGAAAGGTGCTGTAGAACCATTGAGGGACTCTCAACTCCAAGGGAGAAGGTATGGACGGAGACACAGACTTTGATTCAGTCGGAGATCCTTTGCAAGTGGCACAAGACGAGACAGTCCATGCCAGATGACGAAGAGCAACAGAGAAGAGTCAAGGCAAAATTCACTAAAGTGTTGCTTGCAAGGGGCAAAGTTGCAGAGATAAATGACTTCCACATACGATGCAAAGACTGGCACAACTCAGAAACAGGGTGGAAAAGGCAGAGATCCCAACCAGCAGAAGGACAACATCCAGCACACGTCACATAACTTCGGAGGGCGAATCCCAAGACTGCAACTTCCATAGCTTCTCTTACCTTTCTTGCTCTTTATTATTTATATGGCAGGCTGACAAAAATCTCATGATCTCATGTAGTGGACCTGTGAGGAAAGGTGCAAGTAAGGCAAGCTGACAGTCAATCCTCCACAATGTGGGAGTAATCAATGCTGGTCAGGGTCCGTTCGGCCAGACGGAAGGAAGCATGAGTGTGTGTCATGATGTAATATTTATTTCTGACTTGCCGGTGGAATAGGAACTGGACTGATGCTCCCCAGAATGGAAATGGAGCCAGGTCCGTAAGGACCTGTTCAAAAAAAAAAGAAAAAAGAAAAAAAAAACAAACACAAAAAAAACTGCTCGGGTCATTCCAAAACCCAAAAAGGCAAAAAATACCCACAGAATATTTTCACCTACAGCAGGATATAGATTGGCAACAGCAGTTCCTGAAGTCACTATGACCACTGCTGGAATGTTCCTTGCGCGTCCATAGCCGATTGCATGGAATGCCAACGATCTCTCGTCAATACAAATGATTGAGTTCACATGAGGATGAGATATAGCAGCAGCTGCCAATGGTGTTGACCTTGAACCAGGAGAAATGCAAAAGTACTGCACACAGTTTGGCAACATAACAGCCACAAGTCAAAGATTTCAGCAATGGATTTGGTGCAAGTTCAGTCAAGGCATCTGCCCCAGATAAACTACCCACCATGCAAGGTTCTACCAAACCAATTGTTTTGGCAGTTAGACACCTTTAGATGAAAGAGTGGTATTTCAAGCTTGGTAGTCACTGATGACCACCGACCACCTATCCTACACATTCAATCAAGGTTGTCAATGCAAAGCTATAGTAAAGGTGCACAGGGTCTTACCGTCTAGCCGCTGGTACTCCGCATCTTCACGGAGAATTCAATTTCACTGAGCCCAGTTACAGGTTCACCCTTATTATACATCCCTCAAAGGTGGAAGGCTACAAAAAGTTTTTTTTTTTTTTTTTTTTTTTTTTTTCAAACACAACAGAACCTTACGGTTTTGGATCCATGCCCTTTCCCGGTTCTTATTCCACCGGCAAGTCAAAAGGATGCTAGCTTCACCATAATAGGAGTTACCAATTTCCTTCACCTTCAGGCACTGGGCAGGCTTCAGCCCCCATACGTAGTCTTACGACTTCGCTGAGACCTGTGATTCTGGTAAACAGGCGCCTGGGCCTGGTCATTGTGACCTCCTGTATAAGGAGGTACCCCTTCTCGTGAAGTTATGAGGCTATTTTGCCCAATTCCTTAGAGAGAGTTGTCTCGCGCCCCTAGGTATTCTCTACCTTGAGGTGCAGGCACCCATTTATTATTAGTCTTTCGAGATTCCTTGGAAGCATGGCATGGATTACTTCAGCGCCGTAGCACCTAGTACTAGGATGTTAGCATGGAGCGTTTCCTCCACTCCTTCTAACCTTGCATCCTTGAACTGGTCAACATTTTCCGGCTAATCTAGCCTTCTCCGTCCCTCGGAACAAATAAGGGGTGGTACATGAATATTCGCCTGTTGACCATCAACTGCGACTTTCAGCCTAATCTTAGGCCCTGACTGACCCTCGTGGACGAACCATGCGGAGGAACCCTTAGGTTTTCGGGGCATCGGATTCTCACCAATTATGTTTACACTGATGCTTCTCCCTGGAGCGGAACACTCCCCCACCGATGTTATTTTATATCCCACAGCTTCAGCAGACCTACTCACCCTGCGCTCATCCCCATATGGTTGGAAGGCCTGAGTGGACGACATTGATTATATCCCATGGGAAGGATATTACCCCCCTCACCCCTGCCTAATCTGTCCTCGATGACTTACACCGGGGTCCCTGAATCTACTGGACTTGTGTCTGTAATGCTAATTGGTTTTCTGTCTCGTACTTGCTCCTCTCAGCTTCTGGGCCATCAGATGCACTTGAACAGCTAGAGCGGTACAGTCTTTCTGTTTTCTGGCACTCTTTTCTTAGCAGACCCTGCTGCTACTGCAAGGAAAATGAGCAATAGCGAGATGACAATATCCAGAATGCACAATCACATTGAAAGCCAGAAAGTATCACAGTGTCCAGAAAGCAGCATTGCACCAATATGACACCAATGGAGAATCGTAACACTGAAAACCAACGTCAATGAGAGCTTGCTCTCGCCACCACCAACACAAAGTCCAGGACCTTCTCCCTACTTGGCGGTCGGCGCCCAGCCTACTTTCTACACAGCTACTATCTGCCTACTAATTGACAATGCAACTGTTGACGTCAGCAGCCCACAAAGTACTTGAAGATGTCGTCCGATGCAGACCATCGCCAATACCAGGTATGTGCCCTCACATCATCATCATCCTTCTCTCTCCCCCTTGACTTACACCCACGTCTTCCCTCTGTACACCCGAAGACCACCCCCTGCGCCTCACTGTAGACCAAGCCCGAGACAGCTATGTAGGCTGGGATATGGCGCTGCCCCCAGCAGCGCCCTGACTCGCACACGACCGCACATGCTTGCACCTTGCCTCTCAGCGCCAGCAGCAGCCCACGAGCGTCCGCTCCAGCAGCGCTGCCGCTCGCATGGAAGTGCTGAATGAGAGCCCAGGCAGCGAGCTCTTTCCTATATGGAAAGAGCCTGCCTCGATTGGCGGCCTCGCTGGCCCGGGCCTCTGCCCAGAAGCTTCCGGTAGGCCCCAGGAGGCTGTGCCTCCGATACAGCTGCTGGGCCTCCGTTCGGTTGGGCCTCCCAACTGTTTGTGTATGAGGCTGCGATTCTTGCCCAGGGCCTACATTTTCGGAAAGGCCTGGAAGGCCGTGGAATGTCTTTGCTGCTTGGCCTGTGTTTCCCTCAACCAACTGGTATGTCACAACTGCCTGGACCCCAAATACGAAATTGACAGCCGAGGGCCTCTTGTGATTTGTTAGGCCCGCCTTCACTTAGGGCGGGCACATCTGCAACACGGCCCCTTAGGCCTGCCGAGGACCCAGATCCTCGCACTACCCTCAAGCCCAGAATGACCGTGGACTGTAACCAACCTTGGCAGACTGTAAAATCCCTAAACATTAGGCAGCCTTCGTCCTATCCTATTAGCTCGAGTCCTTGGTTGTGTGGGAGTGAAGATGTCGGGTGACCGGGCATCATTCTACATTAACCCAGCTACCTATTGCGGTTTTGGATCAAAACACGGGGATAGTACTTGAGTAGGGTTTATGATTTTAGCGAATAAATTAGGCAACATAGACCAGCTGGGTAGACACAACACGGTGCTGGGAGAGTGAGAAATCTGGGGCCGGTGGGGCAAGGTCGGGGTGTATCCAGTTATGGGCTCCATAGCAGTTCTTCTCTATTATTGCAGGTTCAGCTTGCTACCTTTCTTTTGGGTTTGGATTGCTGCCTCTTCTCTGTTGGTTCAGTGCTGGAATGATCTAACGGTGAGATCCGAGTTGCCACTGGGAAGGTAATCAGATTCTCGTTGTTTCGTCCTGGTATGACAAGCCATTCTTTGAGAACTACCGTCTTCACCCGGATACAGTACCCAGCCATTATGGCTGCATTCGGGGTAACTACCCATCCAAATACAGCGATAATGACTGGTGTTGTATTCGGGGCAAGACGGTAGCCTGCCACCAGCAATTGAACCTAGAGTTCCAGTGTTAGCTCCAAAGTAGTGAATTAAACTGAATTTGTTTATAATCTCTGTTTTTTTTTTAATCTGGTAGTTCTTGAAGCAGTTCCTTTGTTTTGTTCCAGAGGGCGTCAATCTCAGTTTCGAGGATCTGCTTGATGATGTTGAGGGGATTCTCAGGGTTATTGCTGAGATCTTTGAAAGTTATTGCCCATCTCCTTTTCCAGATGGCCCAAAGGATCTGAAACGGTTTTCACCTTTCAGTAACAGATGCAGATCCCAGGGCTCGATCCCTAGACCTTACCTCACCCGTGTACAGTATCAAGTCGACCCTTGTGTGTTTTGAACCCGTGACCTGTGTTTCGATAGCTGACTGTTGCCTGTCATAGGTCTGTGTAGGTGCCGGGTCTTGAACCGTAGGTCTGTCAAGTAGGGATCATAGCTGTGTAGAGGTCATAGCAGTTGCAACTCTGAAAGGTCAAGGTCGTAGCTGCTACAGTCCGGAAAGGTCAAGGTCATAGCTGCTACAACTCCGAAAGGCCAAGTCCACAGACTTCCGGAAGGTCTGGAAGTGGACTTTCGAGTGTTGCTCACGTTGAGGCAAGTGGGCAAGTGGGTAGTCCAACTTTGCTTAGTCAGCGGTACCCGGTCCCAGTCTCACTTTGCCCAGTCAGCATGTACCATGTGGGACTGTGAGCACCATGGGCTGGTGGAAAAGGGGCAGACCAGCGACCAACAGAAGTATAAATCAAGAGGCAGCGTCCAGCCATTCATGTGTTATGATTCTGGTTGTCAATTGTCTGAAGACCAACACTCACTCACATAGACTCCCAGGTATGCCCATACATACACAGAAGGAAGGGGAGAGGATAGGAGTATCACACCGCACAGGGAGATAAACACAGCGGAAGACTTGACCATGCGATATGACAGGGTACACTGAAAGTGCAATTCACTCCACTCAATCCTCACAACCAGTCATAAACGAAAAGCCGAGTAGATCACATCCAAGAAACAATGAAACGATGATAGTTTGGACACAATATCAACACTGCTTATTAACTCAGAGTCTCGAATTGTCAGAATAACCCCAGTACTATGGTGCGCTGTTCAGAAATGAGCAGCGCTTCACTCCCCAACCCTGATGAACCGCTATCACCACCCCTGAGTCCCTGAAACATCAAGTGCCACCCATGTACAGCCTCCAGAGGGAAGTGCCACCCTGAAACAGGCCTCTGAGGCCAAGCGCCACTCAGAGGATGAAGAAGAAGACCAGTGCCATAGTATCTCATGATGACGAAGTGTCGGAAGACTTCCCGGGTGGAAGTCTGCAGCAGCGCCACCACTCCTGACAAGATGACCTCTGAGGAAGAAGCTGCAGCTATGGCTGCGGCGCCACAACCCTGTAACCCTACTCCGGAGGAGGGTCCAGCAGCGCACCAACTTCTCTCGCCTCCAGCAGACCTCGAATAGATGATGAAACAGTAGATGCCTTGGATGAAAGGGTCGCCGCGAAAGCTGATCTGACCAGGAATGTGCTGATAACGAAGATGATATCAGGAAAGGTAAGCGGAGGAGGGGGGAGATGACGAAGAGGGTAGAGAAGAGGAGGAAGAGAAGGAAGAGGAGGAAGAAGAAGCACAAGAAGGGGACGAAGACACAGCAGTAGAGGATGGGTATGATGGCTGGGAGGATGATGTAAAAGAAGATCTCGGCGGGGATGATGATGGTGGCAGGGATGCCGGTGGAAATGGTGGTGGGGATCCCGGTGGTGGTGGTGGCGGCGGTGGTGGGGGAGGAGGTGGTAGTGGTAATGGTGGTGGTGGAGGAGGTGGTGGCGGTGGTGATGATGGCGACAGTGATGAGGGAGGCAGCATTTCGGAACAATAGCCGCATTGGTAGGATGCTGGCCTTCATCGCCTACAGCAACCTCAGCAGCGTATACATTACTTGTAGCTGTTGGACCATTCTCTGGCTGGGCTGGCGTATCCACATTGGTGTTTGCCAGTTCAGCAGGAGTAAGGGGAGGGGGAAGACCTGCTGTGTCGTGCTGTGTGGAGGGCTGATGGTCTGCTGCATGTGGTCGGGTGGAGGCTCTGTATGCCGAGTGTGCATTCAGCAATGGGTGAGCAATGGCCCAACGCACCATACAACAAAACCAATTTGAGAGCCGTGTAACATGAGTGGGTAGCCGGCGCTGTTGGCCACACACATATGTCGTCCAGCCTTTGGCCATGACACTAGGAGGATGGCCCTTAAAAGCATACGTCGTGTGTGTGTGTGNTGTGTGTGTGTGTGTGTGTGTGTGTGTGTGTGTGTGTGTGTGTGTGTGTGTGTGTGTGTGTGTGTGTGTGTGTGTGTTACTCTCCTCACCGTCTTGCTATCATTCTCTCTCTCACACATCTTGGGTGTTTTGCATTTGATGTGTTTGCCTAACCATTTGTGTGTGTGAATATAAACAAGGCTTCACTGCAATTATCTGTGGCGGATAAACCATGCACCGGCACCATCACACACCAGGCAACCCACCACTATACACCCTGCCTGACCCGTCCTTGCTTTGTTTTCAGCGGCAAGTTCGATGCTTCTGCACCACTGCCCATCAGCATCCTTCTTCACAACAGTCCCTTTTGCATCTGATATGCACTACAAGGCAACTCAGTATTTCACTTTTGTCCTCAGTGACACAATTGAAAAGCTCCCTCGCTCGAACAAATTTTTGTATCACCCACTGACTTGCTTCCACTTCGCCGGCTGTTCTTTGATCAAACAAGACCCCCCGATTAACACGTGCAGAGCCATGTTGGCACGTCTTGTCTCTGCTAAATCTAACCTGACACAGAAACACATAGACGAAGCCCAATGATGGCTTCTCTTTAACTAAACGACGAAACCACTGAAACAACAAAATCCTCGGCAAAATGAACTTCCACAATTTCACGAACATCACCGATGAAACTCGTAATTTATGGCACTGGGAGGACTGTGCAAACAGTGGCGAACTGCAGAGGTGCAAGAAAGAATCATTGGTCTTACCGTAATCCCCAAACGGACACATTCTTCAATGATCATCCGCGCCCACAGCTCATTCACATTCACACTGTCTTCCAAGGGTCTCACTGGGGCAAGCAAAGCTTGAAACTTGTACATATAGACAGTCAATAAGACACAAAACATGGATACCACATGCCACATGCTTGTGAATACCTTCCTTCTGATTCTGAAGCTCTCGATGAACAGGGCTCATGACCAGTACTCAAATCAATTTGTGAGAATCCACGGTCCAAACCAGGAATGCAACAGTCTTTGGGGTTTAGCTTTCGGCCAAGACAAAGTTCTGGGGTCAAAGATCATGCTGTAGGGTAATAGCTGCAAATCCAGAAGGTCCTGATGTGAGTAGCTTTGGGGCACATAGCTCCCAGGTCGAAGGAAGAGGAGGAGGAGGAGGAGGAGAGGAGAAGAAGAAGAAGAAGAAGAAGAAGAAGAAGAAGAAGAAGAAGAAGAAGGAGGAGGGGAGGAGGAGGAGGAGGAGAAGAAGAAGAGGAGGGGGAGGAGGGGAAGGAGGGGAAGGAGGGGGAGGAGAAGGGAGGAGAAGGGAGGAGAAGGAAGGAGAAGGAAGGAGAAGGAAGGAGAAGGAAGAAGAAGAAAGAAGATGTACACCAGGATAGACAAATGATAATGCTCTTCTTCTTCGCCAACCACTCTCCTCCTTATCTCTTCCTCTCTTACTCACACAAGATAGAATAATGTTGAATGGCTGAACCAGAATCAATGTCCGAATCCCTCTTCTACTGCAGGTATCACATGAGGTCCACCATAGCCATGGCCACTTTTCCTCTTCCTTCGTACAATGCCGAGGCTATGGCGGCATACTCGAGCCTTGCCCTGATGTCCAAAGGACAACACAAAGCAGCTATCGCTGCTCTAGCCAGGCCGCCATGCCCGACTCTGCCTCAAAGCTTCTTGGTGTCGCTCAACCCCAGCTGGGGCCTTCCTGCTGCAGCGCCCACCAAGGTGAAGAAGATGGCATCCACCATAAGTACCTCTGGAGCTCCTCCCTCTTAGTCCTGGTCTTCTTCCTCCTCCTGTCCTTGCTCCTCCCCAGCACCGCTGCTCCTTGCTAGCACTGCTCCAGCCAGCGCTCCAACCAGTGTGTCGCCAAACTTGCACACCAACAATGAGGCTGATCTCTTCGCTCAGCCTGGAGATATAGTGGCCTACTTGCCTCTTGGGTGGTGACTTTCAGGCCACTCGGCCTTCCAAGCAACCGGTACCTCATCCCTTTTGGAGGGAAATATTGCCCGTACAGGCCCTAGACTCAGACTGGTTGGACTGGTACCCACCTAGACCTAGCCTACTACTACTGGGCCTCTAAAAATGCTAACTTTTGTCTTCTTCTGCTCAGCCTCGAGTACCCGGCACATCTACCTCTAACTGGTGTCGTACCGGCCTACCTGCTACTTGAGTGTTTCCCGCTGCTTCAAGTGTCGCGGGCCTCTTTCCCCGCCACTTGAGTGTTTTCTCTGATGCAATCCTCAATGTCACGGCCACTGGTAAGTACCGGCCCTTCGGGCCCAATGAACGACAAATGCCCTTGTGGGTCACACACACACGCACTCAAGCCGACAAGCACTCAGACAGATGCAATAAATCGCAGTTTCCCAGTGGGGCTGTACACTAAGTGTTTGGCTTTGTAGTTTGTTTTCTTGTGTTGAGCCCTATGGTACTTGATCCCTGAGTATATCACTAGCAGTCTCTGTTTGGTAGCCTTAGGCCATTCGGCCTTTTCCTTTTCCCTTGTCATAGGTCTAGGTCCCCTTTTCCCCCTGTTTCCAGCTAAATGCAGATGAGTATTCGGTTGTTGCCTTTGGAGTCCGTCTATGTCTAGGCAGAGGGTAGAAGTAGCGGGCTGGAAATTTGGTTTGGGTCTTTTCACGTTTTCGTGGGCTGGGGAAACTCTGCTCGTTCGTTGTGGGAGTGCTGCAGCTCTATCTCGGGTGAGGTCATCTTCTTCCTCAATGCCCAGCCATAGCTGGGGTCGGGAAACGAAGTTGAAGATCGCACTGCTGCTATTTCGCAGCTCTGCATGACAGCCTCCACAGGACTGTGTTGTTGGGTTCGGGTGCTGCCATCTTCCACTTGGCAGCCATATCTGCTGTTCCTCCTCTCGACGAACTTTGTCTTCTTCGAAGTGCTGGATAGGATGTCTCCTTCCTCATCAGGACTTCCAGCGCTGCACTTCCGTGCGGGTGCTGAGCTGGCACTGTTATCATTAGGGTTGCTGGTTCAGATTGGCACGCTGTGACAGCTGTGGGGTTACTGCAGCTACGGCAGCCATAGCGAGGGATATGAGGTGTCGAGGAGGAAGAAGAAGACTCCTGCATACTTCATTGAACACTTGTTTCTGGTTGTTCAGTGTTTGTTGTAAACAGTTGTGATTCTTGGAACAAGTACTGTGGATTGATTGGAGGAGGACTCCTGCATACTTCGTTGAACACTTGTTTCTGGTTGTTCAGTGTTTGTTGTAAACACGGTTGTGATTCTTGTGTGGTTTGAGCTTCCGCTGTGCATATCTTCTCTCCAGTTTTGTGTGGATTTGCCTCCTTCGAGTCTACTCTGCAAATGCATACGCGTATGGAAACGTGTGAATTTGTTGTGAATTGAAGTTCAATCGGGTACATAACACAGCCATGCAGACCAGCAAGAGTGCACAGACACAGACTTACAGATAGCAAGCGAGAAACTCAGCAAGGCATTCAGTCCATGAGAAGAACTCAGAGATACAGCTGGGTCTCAGTCCGTGTTTGGTCAGGTCATTACAATTTATGTGTGTCATCCTTGTGCACGGGCCATGCTGATCTTCTCTGTATCGTTCCAATTTTAACGGATGTCCTGAAGGGCCAGGTCAGGAATAGTTTAACCCAGGTACGTCAACAGTCAGGCTCTACCTGGCCAAGCGGATCAATGGTCAAAGATTTCTCCAGAACTCGACCATGGCCACAGATCACACACAAACTGAAGGGCTCAAAGATTGTTTCCAGATGAATTGAGGGCCTACTGTGTCCAGGCAACATCTGACTACACCTGCATGTCAGCCGCTCAGCTACACAAATCTCATCCTTCATTTCAGCCCAGAGGAGGCAGTCCAGGGCGGGCAACAAAGTGTAAGCTGGCCTCCTTCCCGGTGCTCGGCATTCTGCATGGTACCTTTTTGCTGAAATGCTGCTGAGCACCAGTACTACCAGACGTGCCAGCACTGGAAAAAGAGAGTGGGTGAGAGTGCAAGCATACCTGGAAAAGGGAGAGCGAGTGCGAGCCATAACTAGCTGGAACAAGGTGCTGAACTGTCAAAGATAGATAGGAAAGATTGAGATGTCATTCATTTGAACTCTGTAAGTGCATGCATGATGAGGATGATGTGATCATGGTGGGCGTCGGCAGTGGCAGGGCTGGATGGACAAGAGGCACGTCACGGTCACAGAGAGCCGTGCCACGAAGGGGGAAAGAGACGGTGCGCACTGCTTGTGATGTAGGCAAACGGACAACATATTAAGGAAGGATACACATTGGAAGAAACAAAATAGGGGGAAGTGACAGACTGTTTCGTCGGACTTGCACCGACTCATCAGGAGGCTGGAGCAACAATCTATAGAATCCCCATATTGCCCTGTTGTAGGTGGAAGGACGACAGGTAACATCGCAAGCAGCATGGCAAAGGTGAGGCAACAATGCAGCAAGTCGCAGGGAACGATGATGAGCAGCAAGACGATACGCAGCAGGGCCAAACGACATGGCGAGCAGCAGAGCAGCACGTTCAGCAGCAATGCAACAAGGTAGCAGGGCAAGCAGTACGCAACACGTTAAATCAGCACAGCAGCAAGGCAATAAGCCAAGCAACAGCAAGGCGTAGGGGGGCACGTGGGACGAGTGTGGGTAGCCAGGCACGATGAGCACCAAGGCAGAAAAGACCGCAAGGTCTACACGACCATGAAAGTAGCAGGGCAGCGTCAGCAAGATGGCGCCAAGAAGATATTCCAGTCATACAGCATGGACCGAAGCAGATCATAAACCTCTCATACCACAAGTACAAATCGTTGGTTCACACGACTATCGGAGCCTGGGACCCAGCAAATGCACAGACACAGACATCCCAAAGGACCCAGAGAGAGAGAGAGAGAGAGAGAGAGAGAGAGAGAGAGAGAGAGAGAGAGAGAGAGAGAGAGAGAGAGCAATAAGGTGTGGACGAGATGATGGCAAAGTTAAGGGAAAAGAATGTTATGATATACCTGGCTAATCTTGAGATCAAGTTCTTTCCATTCAGAGGCGGCATCAGAACCTTGCACCACTCCTACGCCAGCATACAAAATTGCTTGATTCCCCTGCATCCAGAACAATGTGAGCTGCTTCTGAGCTTGTATTCAATTCATCTCTAGTGTCTAACCTTAATGGGTGCATGAGGAGCGCTGAGGTTATTATTTGGTGCAATCACTATGGTATGTGACAATGCCACATATGAATGGTCATTCGTGGAATCTTCTGGGATCAAGGAGTAGAGGTTCACTCCAGAAATCATAAGAAAGTTGGATAGACATCACACAAGGCAAAAGCTAAAAGAACAGAGTGTCAAGAGGGGACAATAAAATACAAAAAGGAAATTTATATTACAACAATGGTCCACCTCCTTGCAATACTCCTATGCCAGCACACAAAATTGCTTGATTCCCCTGGATCCAGAACAATGCGAGCTGCTTCTGAGCTTGTATTTAATTCATCTCTAGTGTCTAACCTTGTTGGGTGCATGAGGAGCGCCTATGTTATTATTTGGAGCAATCACTATGTGACAATGCCACATGTGAAATGTAATGACCCGCCAAAAACACAGACTGAGAACACTGCTGATTTCTGGGATTTGCCGCTGGAATGAATGCCTTGCTGAGATTCCTGCATTCTGCT
>BFEA01000682.1:135347-155225 GCA_003427395.1 Chara braunii | reverse complement strand
GAGAACTGGTACGAGACTGGTCCCCGTACCGTACGGGGAGCCGGTATAAGTACCGGTGACACGTACGGTACCAGGGGCATTTCTGCAAACGCCCCGAGGGCAGAACTGAAAAATGCAGTATTTGAAAGTGGCGCCCGGATTGCAGCATGGCGCCAGTTGTCCAAAATCCTACGGTATGAAAGGAGGGGTTTGGAAAAAGGGTGCCAGGCCGAAAACGGAATGCAGCCGAAACAGCAAAAGATAGACCAGGGATCGAGCCCTGGCGAAGTCCGTAACATCTGCGGTCTTGGTTGTGTGTGTGAGCTTGTGGATTGCTTTCTCACCTGATGGATGGATGGATGATGTATCTTGTTCTCGATGAAATACCCTTCTACGGTGGATTGTCTTTTCATTTCTGAACGGTTGTAGGAGTAAGTTTTTGCTGAAAGTTGTTTTTTCCTTTTCAGTACGGTAGAGGCAGTTTGGGACTAACTTGGTACACCTATCTCGTTGGTCCTAGTCCACGACCTACTTGAGACCTTCGGGAATCAGTGGGACCAGGCCCAACGGGACAGGACCTTTAGGGCCCAAATCTGTTGCCGTCAATGCATCTCTTTGTTGTGCTGAATTTGGGGGACATATGGCTAGTAAGGGCATTCCTTTCAAGGGGATCTTGACTGGTCTTACTGCATGTTCTCACATACTGCCCCGCATTTGGCTCGGCGACCGTCTGCACCCCTCGAAATCTCCATTGCTGCAGTTAGTTTTTTTCGGCTGACTTATTGTGGTACATGCTCCTTGTCAGATTAGACAAGAGGGGATCTCCAGCTAATCTGATCAGGCCCGTTCGATAAGTCAATCCTCTCTTTCGTTTTTTATTTATTATTTAATTATTTATCTTTATTCTGCTGCGTGAATGTCATTCTCTAAGTCTCCGGCTAGGAGTTCTACCTTCTACTCTTGGTGATTTACTGTTTTTCTTTTATCTGAACTATCTATGTCTGGTATTTAGACGCATGCGCAGAAAGCGGAAAGAGAGAGAAGGGAGAGAGAAGGTGTTCGTCCAAAAGCGAGCAAAGTGCGGACCCCTCTTGAGAGATCTACTGACGCCCTATCCTCCAGCATGGCAGACATCACATCCGAGCAATGGAAGGCCATGCTGGACGCAGCAGCCGAGAACGAGAAACCTTTCTTTCAGAAACTTTATGAGGATGCATTGCACAGAGAGAGGGAGGCAGAGCTGCAGCCAAAGCCACAAGTATTGTTGCACAAGTGGCCCTCCTCGAGGTTCCGGAATCGAATGGACCGGTTCCAAGAGAAGCTAGCTGCTGCTGTAGCAGCCTTGGTTCGACTGCAGACCTTGGAAGATATAGAGTCCCGTGTGACAACTTTGGAGCAGCGGAACCAAGAGCTGCAGACTAAGATAGTCAGCCTCAAACAGTCCCAACCGTCTGCCTCCCATCTTCCTAATCCTCGACCTGTTGTAGTCCAGTCTCTCACCCTAACACAGTCCTCATGTCGAGAACAAGTGGAACTATGTCGAGCGCAGGAACCGGTGCCAGCTCCTCAAGCGGCAGCGCCGACAGTTTTACATTGGTCCTAGTTCCAAATGCAGGAACATCAGCCCAAAATGTCGTAGTTCTTACTGGCGTACAATACAGCGGTCCCGTAGTGGACAAGAGGCCGGCCACTCTGCCGTCCAAGTACAACGGAAAGGGGGACATCACCTCTTGGATTAGCTCCATGCACTTAGACTTCAAGGTACTGCGAACGCCGCAGGACGACCGAAGCATGATCATGGGCACAAATACTGAGCCCGCCGTACGGAGTTTCATAGAACTCCAAGCTGTTACGGCCGGTTATGAGAGAATTGATCTAACTGAGTGGCTGGAAGTAACTCATGTACGTACTCTTGAGGACCTCCTCATTGCGTAGTATCAAGATAAGCACGCTGCACTCAAGGCAAGGCTAAAGCTTGAGGCCCTCAAGGGCCAAAAGTGGAGGACTTCCATGCACGCTTTGGAGCAGCACTTGACTGGTTTGTTCACCACTCCAAACCTGGGATGGACTGACGTGTCTTGCATGGATGTAGTTATGGGAGTGGCCCCTGAAGGTTATGTCTCCCGGCTAGGACTCAAGGACCATACGACTTGGCGTGGGCTACTGACGCATCTAGTCAATCCAGAAGCCAAGGACCTCGCCAGGCGTGCGAAAACACCCGCTGCAGGTAGAACCTCACAACGCAAGCGGTACGGAAGCAACCACCAGCTTGCCCTGCATGAACATCGGGAAGCTGAGGATCAGTCCTATGCGGATGATCTGTCTCTAGATGACGATCTAGAGCCGGACTCCGGCGTGAGTTGTTCTACATCAGCCCTTGAGTATGACATAAGTACTGAAGAAAAATGCAATGCCTTTAAAAAGACTGCTATACCACACCTCCCCAAGAATGCAAAGATCCCTGAGAAACCGGAGGATGCTTCCACCAAACCGTGGGAAGCCCTCTGCACTAGCCAAAAGGAATGGGAGAGAAGATCCAAATTGCGTGTGTGCTTGCATTGTCAAAAGCCTGGCACGCTGTGCAAGAATGTTATCGTCTGCAGGGAAACAAGCAAAGAGCGTAGAAGAGTCATCAACACTCTACAACAAGGGAAGCTGAACAGTCAGTTGCAGGCCCCTCCAAGGAACCTGAATCTGATCAACGGCCTGCTCTTGAAGCCCGAACTCATGTTGAATCCAAGGTTGCTGATCCTTGTGAGGAGACTAAGGAAGTTGACTTCCACTCTCACCTGGAACATTGGCTGCAACTCGAGCAGTAACGCCATGTTCAATGGAGTGTGGAACTGACCTTCTTTAAGTTGCTCATTAACCACCGATACATCCGCGTGCTGATTGATAGTGGCTCAACGACTCACCTATTGACTAACTTATTTTATCCTAACGGGATTCGTAAGGCGGGCCTGGGAATGAAGCAAGTGGAATTGCAGAACCCTTGTCAATTCCAGGTAGGCAACCAAGAGGTTGTCACCTCAACACATGTTGTCAAAGGTGTGCGCGTCACCTTTGACAAGGATCGCACAGTCACACATGAGCTGAACTTTTACATACTGGACAAGTGTCCTTTCGACACGGTCATTGGCTTGGGCTGGTTAAAGGCTCATTGTCTAAGGACCACGTGGGCGGATACTCAGTTCGTGGTGCGTGATGCCAAGGGGAACGAGCGTACCGTTCTATTAGACAAGACGCGCGAGTCCCCTGTGACTCTTTTGAGTGCAAACCAATTCTGCAAATCACTGCGCAGGCGCAAGGAAGCTGAGCATGTGCATGTAGCTCTTGTAAAGCCTCTCCATGTGCCTTCTACTTTTGCTGCATTTTCTACCTCGGAAAGTAATTCTACTTCTACTACCTCAACTTTTGTTCCATCTACTTCTACTGTAAAAAATCAGTCCACTTCTGATCCAAGTACTTCGAATTCGGTTGTAATTGCTGTAAATTCTCAATCCGATTTTCTCTCTCCTGATGAGGATGATCCTCCACCGGAAGTCCCAACAAACATTCGTCGTCTATTAGATCGATTTCTTGAAGTTCTGGTTGAACCTTGTGGAATTCCCGAGCGCCCGATCAAACACAAGATCGAGATAATAAAAGGGAGTGTTCCTCCAAAGGAATCCGTCAACCGTATGAGACAAGGCGAGTTGGAGGAGTTGAGGAGACAAATTGATGACATGATTGATCGTGGATGGATTAGGCCTAGTGAGTCTGAGTTCGGTGCACCTTTCCTGTTTATGCCGAAAGAAAGGAGGCAAACTCCAGGTAAGATGTTGCAGGTGGGTGCAAGGTCTTCTCCAAGATCGACCTCAAGTCTAGCTACCACCAGATTGAAGTTGATTTGAATGACCAGCACAAAACTGCATTCAAAACACGCAATGGGCTGTACGAATTCATCGTTATGCCCTTCGGTCTTACGAATGCACCAGCCACGTTTCTGTGCCTCATGGACTAGGTTGTCCGCCATCAGCTTAACAAGTTTGTTGTTGTTTACCTTGACGACATCCTGATTTTCAGCAAGTCCATGGAAGAGCACGTCCAACACCTTGAGGAGGTTTTGCAGGTCCTCAAGGAGGCACGTTTGCACCTCAACTTAGAGAAATCAAAGTTTGGAAGGGATAGCGTTATCAATATCGGGCACCGGTTGTCTGCAAACGGCCTTGAGCCGGAGGCAACCATGGTTGAGGTCATACGAAAGTGGCCTCAACCGACGAACGTGTGCGAATTGCGTTCTTTCCTTGGTTTGGCTTCGTATTACCGGAAGTTTGTGCCCAAATTTTATGTCATTGCTCACCCACTCTCAAGACTAACAAGCAAAAATGTTGCCTATGCGTGGCGTGAGAAATGCGAGAATGCGTTACAGGCCTTGAAAGAGGCTTTGGTAAGTCATCCAGTGCTCCGCATTGCGGATCCCAACCTCACATTCGTAGTTACTTCGGATGCGAGCTCGTATGGGATTGGTGCAGTGCTGCAACAAGATGATGGCGATGGCCTGCGTCCGCTCGAGTATTACAACAAATGCATGTCCAGCCACAAGGTAGCTACATCCACATATATGTGTGAGCTCTATGCCTTGCGAGAAGCGCTCACACATTGGAAGCACTACCTCTTGGGTCACCACTTCAAGGTCTACTCAGATCATCAGACATTGCAGTGATGCTTTGTCGCGCCATCCTGAGTTTTCGACTTGCCTTATGGGCTCATATGACCTCCGAAGAAAACTGAAGGAAGATCTGGTCGAACACACTGCCAAGGATCCGGACGTTAGTCCCATCCTTGAGCAGCTCAAGGGTGACCCTAGAAGTCAGCCTGATTTTCATGAGTGTGAGGGTCTTGTATTCCGCTGGTCTAGGAAGTTTGATCGTTTGTGTGTACCCAACCATGCACCTCTCCGGAGTCGTTTCTTGGATTTGGCACATGGTCGGAGTGGACACTTCGGCTTTGAGAAGACTCATGTAAGTCTTTTGCAACAGTTTGATTGGTCGGGAATGAAGGGATCTGCTGGGAAATTTATTGTTGAATGTCAAGTTTATCAAAGAACCAAGGTCCATAGGCATAAGCCTTATGGCCTGCTGAAACCCCTCCCAATCCCTGATGGGCCCGGTGAGTCGATCTCTATCGATTTCATGGACATGGGGAAAGTGAGCGAGGGAGGACATTCACAAGCCATGGTCATTGTGGATCGTTTTTCCAAATTTTTGAATTTGATTCATCTACCTCCTCATGCACCAACTGAACTTGTGATCGAAGAATTCACCAGCAGTACATTCTGCAGTATGGACCCCCGAAAACTTTTGTGAGTGATCGGGACACCAGGTTCATTAGTGCTGATTGAAAGGACTTCACTTCGCAAATCTACGACATTAAACTCAACAAGACTTCTGGTCAACACCCCGAAGCCAATGAATTGGCTGAGGAAATCAACCAGACTGTCATTCAATTAACGCGAGCGTTAGTTGTTCCAGATTCAGAACACGTGGGACAAGGAGTTACATAAAGGGGTTGCACAACAACTCCATTCACTCTGCAACTGGCGTGACACCGAATTAGCTGCAATATGGTTGGCGGTTGCACAATCCTCTTTCCTATTTGTTCCCCGAACAGTCCCCTGGTTAAGCGCCCGACATGCCTGGCTACAATGCCAAGTATGCACGCCTGCTCAAACCTGCTATCCCAGCAATGAACAAGCGTCAGCATGCCATGATCAAACATGCTAACAAGTCTGCGCAAAGACGGGAACTTCAAAATAGGGAGTTATGTCTGGGTCAAAATTTCTGAGTTTTCTGACGAAGAGGGCGTATCACGGAAGCTTCTTCCATTGTACTGTGGCCCTTGGCAGGTTGTAAAGGTGATTGGGGATGATTTTGGTCCTTCGTATGTGATTGACGTGCCTCCTCATCTACGCACATATCCAGTCTTTCACGCCCCAAATTGTTTCCACACATCGATGACGAGACTTTTCCCTTCCGAGATCCTATGATACCCCGTCCTGTCGACGGCGGCCATGAGATAGACAGAATTGTTTCCCATGAAGGAAGAGGGAGGAACAAACAGTACAAGGTTCACTTCCTTTATCACCCGTTGAACGAGTTTTTTTATGGATCGACCGAGACGAACTGCTAAAGAATGCTCCACGTGTTGTTAACGCTTATGAACGACAGATTGTTGATGGACAGACTGCTAAGTTTTCTGCAAAACTCACTCCTTACGGTCTTACTAAATCTCTCTTTCTGATCTACACCTACGATGCATTTTGTGTCGACTCTGAATGAGTTACTCGCTCAAAAGGACCTCGCTCTTGAGAGGGGGGTAGTGTAATGACCCGCCAAAAACACAGACTAAGAACAATGCTGATTTATGGGATTTGCCGCTGGAATGAATGCCTTGCTGAGATTCCCGCATTCTGCTGTGGTTTCCAAGTCTGTGTGTGTGTGCGTGCCTGCTGGTTTGCATGCCTGTCTGAGTGCTTGTCGGCTGAGTGTGTGTGTGACCCGCAAGGGTGCTTGTTGGTTGAAAGGCCCCGAAGGGCCGTTACTTACCTGTGGCCGTGACTTCGAGGGTTGCAGCGGGGAAAACACTCAAGTAGCGGGGGTAGGCCCGCGACACTTAGAGCAGCGGGAAGAACACTCAAGTAGCAGGTAGGCCGGTACCACTCAAGTAGTGGTAGGAGTGTCGGGTACTGGAGGCCGAGCAGAAGAAGACAAAAAGTTGGCATTTTTAGAGGCCAAGTAGCGGTAGGTTAGAGGTAGGCTGGTAGCAGTCAAAGTAGCCCGAGTCTAGGGCCTGTCCGGATGATAGCAGAGCCTGCAATGATGTTTCCCTCCGAAAGGAAGGGAGGTACCAGTTGCTGGGAGGCCGCTCGGCCCAGGAAGTCACCGCCCAAGAGGACAGTAGGCCGCTATATCTTCCGGAGGAGCAAGTAGCTCCTCCTCATTTGCGGTATGCAAGGATTGGCGACATGCTGCTGAGCCAAGCGCTGGACTTGTACAGCGCCGCCTGGTGGTGAAGGGCAGCTGGGCGCTCGGCCTGGCTATGGAGAGCAGCCCAGCCTGAGGAAGAGGAATAAGGGGGCAAAGGAGGAGAGTGGCGAGGTACCTACCTGGCTATGGTGGACACCATCTTCATCACCTTGTTGGGCGCTGCATCTGGAAGGCCCCAGTTTGGGTAGTGCCGCACCAAGGAAGCTCGAGGCAGAGTCAGGCATGGCGGTTTAGTCAGCAGCGGCATAGCTGCTTTGGGTTGTCCTTTGGACAGGACTGCAGCGCCATAGCTGCTCTGTGTTGTCCTTTGCACAGAGAAGGGCAGAGCCCACAGTTGTATGCCATAGCTTAAGCTTGTGAGAGGTGAAAGAAGGGGGGAAGCCATAGCTATGGTGGACCTGCTGTTGTTGTTGTTGTGTCAGCAGTAAGAGGGAACTTCGGATATTGATTCTGGTTCATCCACTCATTGCAATTATTATTATTGGGAAGAAGAATAAGATTGGAGAAGTTAAGGAAGAGGAGGAAGGTGGAGAGAGAAGGGGGTTTTGTCATTGGTCTTGCTGGTGTACATCTTCTTCTTCTTCTTCTTCTTCTTTCCCTCTTCTCTGGTCTCCATATCTTTGCAAGTGCTTTCATTTCTTTCGCAAATGGTTGGCATTGTCTTTCATTGTGAATTTGCACTTTGGGAATGACCAGGATCGTATCAGAACGGTCATTCGTGCAATCTTCTGGGACTAAGGAGTAGAGGTTCACTCCAGAAATCATAAGAAAGTTGGATAGACACGGATGATTCGATCATTACCCTTCTTGGGAAAAGGTTAAAGAACAGAGTGTTAAGAGGGTATCTGGGACTCTGGGCCCGATTCCCAGCAGGTGCAGCTCCCCACCAATAGATTGGGGCAGCCAGCACTGGGCCTACTAGGGGAGCCTGCTCATATCACCCCCACTAGCAGCCTGTGGCTCGCTTCTTTTTAAATAAAAAACAGGGTTGGTCTCCCATTGGAGGGGGCCCTCCCCTGATCAGGAGCCTGCCGGTTGGACCGGGCGTTGGTGCCAGCCCGACAGACCCCCGGTCGAACCCGGCGCATCACGCTGAGGGAAGGGTACCCGGGAGTCACGGCATCCCCGCGATTGCCCAGCCCCCACGAGGCCGCTGCCTCCTTAGAACAGAAAATTGGGGCTTTTTGGACCCACATCTTGAAAAGAACAGGTGGAGAATCTCCGGTGCTGATTTTTATTTTTATTTTTTATGCGTGTCGTCCTCGCACAGGGGCCATGCTAATCTTCTCTGTATCGTTCCAATTTTACCAGATGTCCCAAAGGACACGGCATGTTTTTCATCCTTGCACAGGGGCCATGCTAGTCTTCTCTGTATCGTTCCAACTTTAACGGATGTCCCGAAGGACGCGGCATGTATTTTCAAGACGCAGGGTCCAATAGGCCCCGTTTTTCAATTTGGCATCGTGTGGCCCGATGGACCACATACCAGATGTAATTTGCAGGTCCTGATACTCATCTACCTTGAGCCAGGAGGAAAACAACATGCTGTTGTAGAGGCTTTGCTGAGATTATATGCTTCTGCGGCGTCCCTACGCTCTGGGCGAAAAGGTAATGAGGGACTTCGGCTCATGAAAGAGTAACAATGCTGTCCGAGGTGCAGGCCCAAGAATGGACCTCACTCCACTACACATATCTGAACAGAATGCCAAGCAAGATACTTTCGGACTGATGACCCACCGTATGTAGAAGGAAACAAACATTAAACGCTCTGCCTGCATGATCTGGAACCTGACCCCTTAACATCTTTGCTGTCGAGCTATACTCTAGAAGAGCTATGATCATACATGCGGCGCATCACGTGCACGGAAGTTGCGCACGCGCACGCATGCATGCGCACGTGATGCGGCACAAGTACGGAAAATAGTGTCGATCAAAAAGGGCAGGCTGTGGTAGCCAAATGTGCCTCTCCCTTCTGAGAATTGTAAGTGCACAGAAAAAATAAATTAGGGCCACATCGTACCCTTCATTGGATCTGGTCTCTTTTCCAAAGGGCCCCAGCGAAGGTCCCATTTCTTTGGAGAGACGTTCATCGAAATGCTGGTGAGACACGAGCAGGAAAACTAGATTTCCTGGGGCGCCCGCCCAGGCAGGTACCTCACCCAGGGTACCCCGGGAATGAAAAAAATCCACTGAATTTTTTTATTTTTTATTTTTAGCCTGGAGGACCTTGCTGCGCTCTCCGAATACAGCCGAAATCCGGCCTCATTTCTTTTTTTCAGACATGTTGGTTTATGTGTGTTGGGGGGGGTAGGGGGGGGTGGGAAGAGGGCGTGCAGGAGCGAGGAAGCCTATGGAGGGAGCCTATGGAGGGAGGAGTAAGGGGAATGGAGCCTATGGAAGGAGGACGGTGGGTATGGCGAACACAGCCGAACCGTTGGAAAAAAAAAAAAAGATGCTGATTCGTTGGTGAAGCAAACAGGAAGCAAGAAGAGGAGAACCTGGAGAAGGGACAACAAGAAGAAAGACAACAAGAAAAAGAAAAAGAAGACAAAAAAGAAGAGCCGAAGAAGAGGAAGAAGAAGAAGATAAACGATAAAGAATAATAAGGAGAAGAAGAAGACGTGACAAAGAAGAAGAAGAAGAAGAAGAAGAAGAAGAAAAGAAAAAGAACAACCTGGAGAGCGGCAGGGCAACGACTGCACAAGCAGCCGATGCGTGGCTGGAGGGCCATGAAGGGCAATGGGGCGGCTGGAGGGCGACGACGATGGCGCAGGAAGGGGAAGGAAGCCTATGGAGGGAGGAGGGCGGCTATGACGATGAGAGCCGGACCGTTGAAAAAAAAAAAAAGATGCTGATTCGTTGATGAAGCAAACAGGAAGGAAGAAGAGGAGAAGGGACAACAAGAAGATCGTCGTCGACCGTGTCGTAAAAACACCTGCAAAGATAGAAGCAATTGTTGCTCAGTATCCAAACCTTTTCGAGGAGCCTCGGGGTGTAGCCGAGAGGGGGTAGAAAGGTACTTAGAGGCCAGATATATAGGATGTCTCCTACAGAGTAAGATGAGCTCCCTCGACAACTCAAGGAGCTCACACAGAAGGGCTGGATCCGGCCAAGTACGTCCCCCAGCGGTGCGCCAGTACTGTTCGTTCCCAAGAAAGGGGGAACCCTGAGGATGTGCATTGACTATAGGGGCCTCAATGTCATCACCATTAAGAACGCAGAGCCCGGACCCCGCATTGACGACCTCTTGGATAGGGTGAAGGGATGTCGGTACTTCACCAAGATAGATTTGAACTCAGGATACCATCAGATTGCCGAGGATCAACACAAAATCGTCTTTCAAACCTCGTAAGGTTAGTACGATTTTGTGGTGATGCCTTTCGGTCTTTGCAATGCTCCTGGGACATTCCAGCACGCGATGAATAGGATTTGTCATGACTACTTAGATAGTTTATCGTCGTACCTTGACAACATCGTTATCTTAAGTAGGACTGTAGAGGAGCACATTGAGCACGTGAAGATAGTGTTAGGGCTCCTAAGATGGCGCCAGTACAAGGTCAACTTGGAAAAATGCGCGTTCGGTCGCACCAAGATCTTGTATTTAGGTCATGAAATTTCAGCGGATGGACAGAGGACAGACAATGCCAAGCTGGCCAGCATACATGACTGGCGTGGACCTCAGTCTGTGACTGAGGTGAGGTCTTTCTTGGGGATGCCGGGTAGACCTCATGTGCCTTGACACCTTATGGGAGTGGACAGATGAGTGTGAGGCAGCCTTCAAGAGATCGAAGTATGCCCTCATGCACCATGAAGTCTTGAAGCTTCCCAATCCTAAGAAACCTTTCATCGTGACCACAAATGCCAGTCAATATAGCATTGGAGCAGTCCTTGCGCAGTAGGAAGGAAAAAAGTTGAGGCCGATCGAGTACATAACCAAGAAGATGTCGTCTCAAAAGCTGGTAAGTCCACCTATGAGTGAGAGTTGTACGCCCTGTACAAAGCGTTGATTCATTGGAGGCACTGCCTCTCGGCATATTTTTCTATGTGAGATCTGACCATTAGACTGTTTGCTGGATCAAAACGCAACCTACTCTCTCTGACGCACTGAAACGATGGATTGAAGTCATGGTATGTATGACTTCAAACTCGATCATCTCAAGGGAGAGTATGATCAGGTAGCGGATGTGTTGTCTAGAAGGGCGGACTATCTGAGCGCACTAGTGGCTGAGTTTGGAATATCTGATGATGTGACTCGATCCATGGTGGAAGCCTACCAAGAGGATCCTATCATGTATGGGATCATGCGCAAACTCAAGGCCAAGGATAAGGCCACATCGAATGAGTTTGTGCTAGTCAATGGCTTGCTGTTTCTCGAGAAGGCAGGAAATAAAGGTTTGTGTGTTCCATCCGGAGAGTCTTTGCGTAGTTTGTTTCTACAACGCAACCGGTCATTTTGGGTTTAAGAAAACATCAGCGAACGTAGTGCAATGTTTTTGGTGGCCCACGATGATGGATGATGCCGAGAAGTATGTTGAGACTTGTCACGTTTGTATGCGTGACAATGCCGCGGACACAGGCAACGCTTGGGCTTATCAAGTCATTGCCTATCCCTGCAGGTCCTGGTCGGAGTGTTTCCATGGACTTCATGGATACTCTCATGACCAGCAACAGCGGTACACGCCACATCTTCGTCATTGTGGACAGATTCAGCAAGCATGCTAGACTGATCGCTATGCCAGAGACTGCTAAGACTGACTACGTGATCAAGCTGTTTATGGACTGGGTACGTGACTTCGATCTACCAAGTCCATCGTTAGGGACAAAAATGTCAGATTCATTAGCGAGCTGTGGCAAAGAACGGCCCAGCAGATGGGAACCCAACTGCAGATGACATCAGGGAATCACCCCAAGTCCAATGGCCAAGCTGAGCAAATGAACCGTGTAGTGCAGCACTTGCTGACGGCATTACATCAAGGCGAGCCAATATGACTCGGATGAGAAGTTACCTCTCATCACCAGCCTGAACAACAACGTTCTGCATAGCAATACCGGCATGACTCCCAACTAGCTGCATCTTGGTTGGAAGCCCAGATCTGCTCTTGATTTTCTGTTGCCTGAGAACCAGCCCACCCGAGCATGACGCAGCATAGAGTTTGCTGTCAAATACAGGGTTGCGTACCCGGCGACCGCCTACCCCGACCGCTGACTGTATTGAAGCCGACCAGTAGGGCCGACCGGTCCGCGGTCTGCCGACCAGTCAAAAACCAGCCACCCACCTTTTTCTTTTTTCAAATCTGAGTTGCGGGCTGTACTGCGCTTGCTGACTACAGCCCAAATCCACTGAGAAACTTTTGGGGATGAGGGGGGGTTGGGGGGGAAGTATAGGGGGATATAGGGGTCGTATAGGGGGTATTTGGGGGGTTGGGGAGGTTGGGGGGGTTGGGGGGGTGTATGGGTTATTGGGGGCGGGTATGGGGGTGTTGGGGGGGGGGTATTAGGGGTTCTGGACCCAAAAAAAAAACAAAGATTTTTATTTTTTATTTTTTTGCGGGGTGCTGACAACCCCCGACCAGTAGGTGCCGACCAGCCAACCAGTCGGCATCCGACCAGTCAAGGGCCACCGGCCGTCGGGGTATGCAACACTGGTCAAATATGAACAGCTGCTGCAGCAGGCTGTCAAGCACATAAAGAAGGTTCAGGATGCCATAATTTCATCCGAGAATAGGCACAGACAACCTTCTGCATTTCAGGTAGGTGACCGGGTCTGGGTTAATTCATCTGAACTGGGACAGGAACTGGGAATATCTACAAAACTGATGCCACAGTACTGTGGTCCTGGGGAAGTCCTAAACGTAGTGGGGGATGCACCGGACGGGCCATCTTATGTCATTCAAATCCCTAGTAACTTACGCACACACCCTGTATTCCATGCCTCCAAACTGGCTCCTTTTGCTGAAACCGAGAGGTTCCCTTCAAGGAGATCTATGCTGTGCCCCCAACCATGGATGGACACGTGGACATTGACAATATAGTTGAGCACAAGCTGATGCCTGTGCCCAAGCCTCCAGGGAGGGGACACCCTTTGAAACCACAGATGCAGTACCGAGTTGCGGGGTGCTGACAACCCTCGACCAATAGTTGCCGACAAGCCAACCGGTCGGCATCGGACCAGTCAAGGGCCGCCGACCGTCGGGGTATGCAACACTGGTCAAATATGAACAGCTGCTGCAGCAGGCTGTCAAACACATAAAGAAGGTTCAGGATGCCATGGTTGCATCCGAGAATAGGCACAGACGACATTCTGCATTTCAGGTAGGTGAACGGGTCTGGGTTAACTCATCTGAACTGGGACAGGAACTGGGAATATCTAGAAAACTGATGCCACAGTATTGTGGTCCTTGGGAAGTCCTAGATGTTACGATTCTGGTTGTTCGTTGCCTGTAGGCCAACACTCACTCACATAGACTTCCGCATATGCCCATACACACACAGAAGGAAGGGGAGAGGATAGGAGTATCACACCGCACAGGGAGAGATAAACACAGCGGAAGACTTGACCATGCGATATGRCAGKGTACACTGMAAGTGYAATTCACTCCACTCAATCCTCACWACCAGTCATAGAGAAAAGCCGAGCAGATCACATCCAGGGAACAATGAAACGATGATAGTCCAAACACAGTATCACACTGTTTATTAAACTCAGAGTCTCGAATTGTCAGGATAACTTCCGTACTACAGTGCGCTGCTCAGAAATGAGCAGCGCTTCACTCCCCAACCCTGAATAACACCCTAAACACCCCTGAGCCCCTGAAACATCATGCGCCACCCAATTACAGGCTCCTGGGGGCAGCGCCGCCCTGAAACAGGCCTCTAAGGCCAAGCACTACACAGAGGATGAAGAAGAAGACCAGCGCCACAGTATCTGATGATGACGAAGTGTCGGAAGACTTCCCGGGTGGAAGTCTGCAGCAGCGCCACCAAACCCTGACAAGATGACCTCTGAGATCAAGAAGCTGCAGCTATGGCTGCAGTGCAAACCCTCTGGGACCCCACTCCGGAGGAGGGTCCAGCAGGGGCACCAATCTCTCTCGCCTTCAGCAGACCTCGATAACCCAGACCTCTGTTAGCCCCTGCGAGCTGGCAGAGTACAACGCAGGTCCCAACTATGGCCTGCACTCTGAAGGTCTGGCTATGCCCATCTTCTTCCACGCTGAGCTGTCACCACTTCCGATTCACGCATAGCGAACCGATGTGCCCATCCTACTTCTAGCCTACACCGACCTAGACCGGACTGACTGACCGACCGGTACCGTTTCTGTTTCGGCCTCTTGGCCTCTACCGGACCCGGCTATAGGCTATAGGACCATCTATCAGAATAGACCCTTGGGGCCTGTCTGTCCTAGGGTAGCCCGGGCCTGCTATGCGCAGTTAGGTAGCTGTACGGAAACCTGTTAGTACCGGGCCTGTATTTCCCGGATTTGCAGGTATGTCCCTCAAGAATTTCCCTCACAGGTAGGTCTCTCGGTTAGCCCTCAGCCAAACAAAATTACGAATCTGTCCTACCTATAGTACAGCCTCGACAGAGAGAGGCTACAGGCGACCAAAAAACAGCAAGTCATTGCAGACCTACCCTCCCCCGGAGCGAGGACCTCCAAGCTAGGGGCATAGGCGTGTAGAGCGCCGAAGGGATACCCCCTTTTGTGCTGCCTCATATTTGAGGATGACAGACTTGGCTGTCTTCAGGAGTTCCTTGCGAGTAAACCAGCGGTCTTCAGTGTGTGGCTGGTACAAGAACTTCACAAGATACTCCTTATCTGGACCTGCCCCTGACTCATCCTCCACAGATTCGACCTCATACCCTTTATCAGGGATAGGGGGACCGAATTGAGGAGGCCTGTCTTGAAATGCATCAGCTGGCGTAAATGGCAACAACTTAGATGCATGAAAGACAGGGCAGGTTTGTAGATGCAGAGGGACGTCCACATTGTAGGACGGTCCAAATGGATCAGCTCCCACTGTATCTAACACCTGCCATGAACCCATGTATCGTGGCAGCAGCTTAGGCGAAATGTCCTCCTCTCGTGACAGCTCAGAACTACGTACCCACACCCAGTCACTTGTGCGAATAGTAGAAGGACGGCTGTGCTTATTAGCCTGCTGAATCATAGCCTTTTGGGCTTTCAACAGGTTAGCACGGGCACGCTCTATGTCCACACGGTAACGCCTGGTGAATTCTGCAGTTCCAGGTGTCATCGTAGGGGTAGCCTTATCGATGATGTCATCGAGAGGATGCCGTGGTTCACGACCCCAGTGTAACCGGTAGGGTGTGAAACCAGTAAAGGAGTGTACAGACGTGTTATACACAAGTTGTGCACGACTCAGATGGATATCCCAATACTGCTGATCTGGACTGATCACAGGACGCAGCAATTGGAACAGAATCTGGTTCATCACTTCAGCCTGACTATTGGCTTTAGGATGACGACCAAATGTCATATCCAATCTGGAATGAAGGTAATCCCTGTAGTAGGATTGCCATTCATTGCTGCAAAACCGGGGATCTATGTCACTGACAATAGAGGTGGGTGGTCCATGATGTGTGACCCACCTATCAGCAAAAGCCGCCTGAACGGCTGGCACACGAGCCTCAACTGGTAAGTGGATGAACTCTGCATATTTGGAGAACCGGTCCACACATACCATGACCTGACGCATACCTCGTGGTGTAGTCCTACCCAAGTCAGTGAAATCGATAGATACTGACTGTCCAGGGGCGTCAGGGATAGGTAGGGGTTTGAGTAGACCAAGAGGAGGTCGAAGTACAACCTTGTTCCTTTGGCATAACTCACAGGTTTCCACATAGTGCAGCATGTCACTCCTCATCTCCTTCCAGAAGAAGCGCTGCGACAGGGCTGCATAAGATTTGAGGGCCCCAAAGTGACCACGAGCATCATGGCACTCTGACATCAGAAGTGTCCTCAGCTTGTGATCTTAGGGAATAAACAGGCGCTCCTCACCTCGGCTGCATGTGTACAACAGTCTTGAGACCAGAGTATATCCTGGTTCAGAGGCAGGATCGTCCTGAAGATTCGTCACAATAGGCCCAAAGATCTCATCGTGGGGCAGCAACTGGGCAATGGTCTGACGCGTCCTCTCCCTAAATGAGTGAGTAAAGGAGATCAGGAACAGAGCGTCAGACCTACGAGAAAAGGGCGGCTGCTACTCTATTGTAGCATCCCTTCTTGTGTCTCAGTTCAAAGTCAAACATGTCAATGAACTGAATGTAGTGAGCAAGCTTGTCATTCAGCTCTCCCCGGGACTTCAGCCGCTGGAGGGTGGAGTGATCTGAAAAGATCTTAAAGTGTCTGCCTAGGAGAAAGTGTTTCCAATGCTTGAGCGTTGACACAAGAGCGTACAGCTCTTTCTCATAGGTAGAGTCCTGCAGCTTCTTGGTCTTGATCTTCTTGCTCATGTACTCAATGGGCTGCAGACCATTCCCATCATCCTGCTGAAGTACCGCTCCTACCCCATACTGACTAGCATCAGTAGTAAGCACAAAAGGGAGGGTAGGGTCAGGTAGCTTCAGAACAAGGGCACGAATCAAGGCCTCCTTGAGACGTGTAAAGGCCTCTTGACATTCTGATGTCCAAAGAAAGGAAGTGTCTTTCTCTGTGAGTTCAGTCAATGGCACTGCAATCGCAGAGAAGATCGTGATGAACTTCCTGTAGTAGGATGCAAGCCCCAGGAAAGACCGGACATCACGAATGTTAGCAGGTCGCGCGGCCAGTCCTGAACTGCAGCAACTTTCGTTGCTTCAGGAGCCAACCCCTCCCCAGAAATCACGTGCCCCAGATAGACTACAAAGGGAACCCCCAAAGAGGACTTCTCCCTGTTGATCTTATACTGGTTAGCACGTAAGGTCTGGAGGACCAGAGCCAGATGCTGCGCATGCTCCTAGACAGAGCGACTGAATACCAAGATGTCATCAAGGTAGACAACTACAAACTTGTCCAGGTAAGGCCTCAGTATGCGGTGCATCTCTGTTTGGAAGTTGCCTGGCGCATTGCAAAGACTGAATGGCATAACCAGGTATTCATAAGTGCCATACCTGGTTTTAAAGGTTGTCTTGTGGACATCGCCTTCAGCCATTTCAATCTGGTGGTAGCCAGATTTAAGGTCGATATTGCTGAAAATGGTACAGCCCTGCACCATGTCCAACACGTCATCAATACGAGGAAGAGGCTCTGCAGACTTCCTCGTGATCTTATTGAGACCACGGTAATCCACGCACATCCTGAACTCACCATTCCCCTTTGGGACAAAGAGGACTGGTGCCCCAAACTCAGATGTGCTGGGTCTGATCCAGCCCTAGGTCTCTAACTGTTTCCTGAGCTCTTCAAGTTCAGCAAGAGACATCTTGTAGACCCGGCCCTTGGGAGAAACTGAGTCAGGCAGAATCTCAATCTTATGCTTGGTCTGCCTCTGGACAAGTCCAGTAGGCTCCTCCATAAGATCTGAGAAACTGTCAACAACCTGCTAAATCAGAGAGGGACAGGGAGCAGTCTCCACGTCAGTCTGTTTGACATATGCCACAAACAGACGGGCGAGGTCAGTCTGGCGTGAGAAGAGCAGAAACCTGCGAGCACTCATACAATAGCAGTTGCTGGCCAGATGGTACTCGTCAGCGAGCATGCAAGGGCGATATACCCCATGCTGGTCAGGCAGCTCAACCCTAGGGATCCGCCAGTCGATCCTAGGATTGGTGGCACCAAGCCACTGCATAGAGAAGACAAGGTCAAAGGGAACATTAGGAAACACGTAGAAGTTCAGGCGGTGCCTGACTTCTCCCTGCTTGATAAAGGACACAGGTAGGCCCTTGACAGCAGTAGTAATCCTGACTGTGGAGGAGTCTCCAATGCGGACCTCGAAAGGTTG
Source organism: Chara braunii (assembly GCA_003427395.1). Classification (NCBI taxonomy): domain Eukaryota; kingdom Viridiplantae; phylum Streptophyta; class Charophyceae; order Charales; family Characeae; genus Chara; species Chara braunii. Next base: position 137,280 of record BFEA01000682.1, on the reverse strand, counting down.
TCGCAATTTCACCAACTTGTGGTCCAAGTGCAGCTTGCTGACTGCCTTGGGAGAGATGAAGTTGCGAGTGGCCCCACAGTCCAAAAACCCTTTGATCTTGGCTCCCAGGATGAAGGGTCGAAGTAGGATGTGTTCAAACTTGTGCTTCTTCTTCTCCTCCAAGGACAGGAAAAGATCAGCAATAGTCTGAGCATCGTCCTCCTCCCACGTCTCATCCAATTCAGAGTCTTCAAAAGTGAAAGACCCTCAAGATGCAACTCCGGAAAGAGAAGAACCAGCGAGAGAATGTGACGATCCACCTCCATCTGAATGTGAATCAGCACTGGTGGAAGGAGCTGCTACTTCCACCTCTCTCTGCTCTAGTTTTTTTAACTAGAGCTGCCTGTAGACCTGCGAGGCATGCTGGGACAGTCCTTGAGAAAGTGGTCCCCCTCGCATCTCAGGCAGACCCCCTTGTCCTTCCTCTTCCTCCAAACCCCCTCTTGGATCCTGAGTGCATGCCAGGGGAAGGTGGAAGGATCAAGTGGGTCAGCTGGCCAGCGAATGTCTCGTGGTAAAGGTACTCTCTGGGCACCAGGGGAAGAGGCACGTCCCTTTCCCCTGTCTACTGGTTGATGCTTTCTGGGCTGGGGCTTTGCCCTTTGTCAAGCCCATCAAAGCATCAGCCAGGTCAAGAACAATAGAATCTGCAGCAGATGATGATGCAGTCCCAGGTGGAGGGCTCCCACCCTGGGATGCTGCGTCACTATCTGATCCGGATGCTGCAGCAGCAAACAAGGCACCCTTTCTCCTTCTTCGCCCTTTGGAGGAGGGTCCCTTCCTTCCTTCAGAAGGTGCTTCCTGGACATGGAGTTTGGACTCCAAGTCCAAGGCTGCTCTGCCAAAAGACCGCCAGTCCTTGTGGCCCCGAGAGAAAAGAGCAAGCTGGAATTGCTCAGGCGCTGCCCTTAGGAAATGAATGAGCAGATCCTGCTCACTCATCTCCAACCCAGGAGTCGATGTCAGACTCTCAAAGGTGGAATACAGTTTGGACAAGGAGCCATCAAACTTTTTTTGGCCCAGGCGCATGATTTTGTCTGCTGCCTTCCTGGCTTGCTCCTTGTCTGCAAACCGGTCCTGCAGGGCCTGCAGAAATCGAGCCACCCCCAACCTCTGCGCCCAGTCAGCCATCTCCATACCTTGCTTGCTGGAGGTAGAGGTGCACCATTTCAGTGTTGATCGCTCCACGCGAGCAAGGATGGCTGACACCTTCACATCCTCATCACATTTGAACCCACTCAGGTAGGTCCTCTGTGCAACAACCCAGTCTGCCACATCCACCTTTGGGTCCTCACCTGAGAACATGGGTGGCAGTGTCAACTTAGTCCGCTGAAACTCAAATGGTGACGAGGGTTGTGAAGCTGTTGTTGATCTGGGTGTAGAGGTTGGAGTTGCAGGTCTGGATTGTGGGGTCTTTTGGGGGAGTTGCATGTCTGGATTGTGCGGTCTTCAATGTATGCAGCTGACTGCTGATGGTGGTGGTCGGCGCAGCGAACGTGCTGATGTCGCCGAGCATTGCCACGACGTGGTCAACGCGGTCCTCCAGTTGGCGGCTAGAGGGTGCACTGCTGGAAGCCCCAACAGCTGGTCCTGGTACAGCCTGTTCCAGGTCCAGCAATCGGGCATTGAGTGCCCGAGTTGCATCCTCGTGGCTTTGCACCATGCGGCGGAGCTGTGCCAACTCCTGATGCTGTTGCGTCAGGTCCTGGTACTGTCTCTCCAACTCTGACCGTTGGTAGTTGCAAGCATACAACAACTGCGTCACGAGTTTGGAGAGGAACTCCTTGTGCTTCTCTTCCGGTGTTGCCTCGTCGCCGTTCGGTTCAAAATGCCAGTACTTGAGTCTGTCGATGCTGTTGGCTTCATGCCGCTGCAGCAGATCCTGGGCTTCCTT
>BFEA01000682.1:104161-121552 GCA_003427395.1 Chara braunii | reverse complement strand
CACACACACACACACACACACACACACACACACACACACATTTCAAAAAAAGAAATGAAAACGGACAAAATGATCCAGCCATGTGGCGGGCCTTGAAACCCCCTTGCCCCCTCGACTTCCCCCTAACCCTCCCCACGTGGCGCAACTTGTGTTCCTTTACCCACTCCGTTCCTCAACTGGTGCACTCATCCTCGTTTCCCGTCTCAATATTCTGATGTCGTTATTGTCTTACCTTGTCCTTGTAAATCATGCTCATGCTCCTTATCTTCCTCATCGTCTTCATCAATCAGCGTAGTTATTGAGGGGTGCTCTCTCTCTCTCTCTCTCTCTCTCTCTCTCTCTCTCTCTCTCTCTCTCTCTCTCTCTCTCTCTCTCTCTCTCTCGTGCGCGCGCGCGCGCGCGTGCATTCGTGTATGCCTGTGTTGTCATGTTCGCTATCGACAACTACACAAAAGGGAGCATGACTGTGCAAGACTGTTTCATCGGATTTTCACCGACTCATCAGGAGGTTGAACCCGACAGTCTGCCCGAGATGCATTTGCGTGCGTGTGTGTGATGTCACATTCGATGTACACATTTGAGAGAGAGAGCGCACCAAGCCCGTAGCACCCAGCACGTGACACCGAGCACCAAGCACTTAACACCAAGCACGTAGCACCGAGCACGTAGCACCGAGCACGTAGCACCGACCACCAAGGACAAACCACGATGCACGCTGACCACCAAGCACCGACCACGACTCGATGCACCAAAGCAGGAGAGAGAGTAGGCGGTAGTATGCACGGGAGTAGGCACGTCAAGCAGCTGCGAGTGTACGCACTGCAAGTAGGCTCAGGTGTAGGAGCGTCGAGAAGCCCCGTGCGTCGAGCAGGTGTGGGAATAGAGCGGGTGCCCACAAAAAGAGTGAAAATGTGGGCCGTTTGGGAGTTTTGAGGGCTGGGTGGCCCGACCGGTTGTCCAAAGATCCTGCGGCGATCCAGGCCGTTCCCTGCCCGACGGGCCCGATTGCCCAGCGGGGCAATCCGGGCCGTCCGGCCGGTAGGACCGCGAACGACCTGGATCGCCGCACAATCTTAAAATCTTAAGATCGTGGGCAGTCTGGGCCGTCAGGCCGGTAGGTCCACGGACGGCCCGGATGCCAAAATTCTCACATTAGCGATTTTAGCAGTGTAGGGTGGAAAAGGAAAAAACAAACACAGATATAAACAGAGATGACGTGCAGTGAGAGGAGAGGAGGTTTAGAGGCAAGGAGGTGAAGAATGCCATTCACACACATAAACATGCCATTCACACACATAAACATGCGTACCGCTCTCTTGGATTGATTGAAAAGCCACATGTTTAGGATGGCCACAAACAGCTGCAGTAGGATGAAGCTCCATCAGAAGTTTGAACTGCACACGCAATCAGAGGACAAGCCACCGACAAATGCAAAACAACCAAAACATGCAACAGCACCCTGAATTATTGCAGAGAGGCTACTGCGTCAGGCATATTTGCAGATTAAGCATCAATCACCTACTGGCTAATGAAGTTAAAGAAAGGCGAGCCCTAATGACTAGTGGAGTGGCCAGGAGTGCATAATTGTCAGTGGATACGCCCCACAAAAAACCCTGGACATGCAGACATCCACCGGCAGAAACGCCCAGTAGACAAAAGCCCACACATTGGCTATGAGCTCCCTACTTGCAACTTTGACCATGCAGACATATTCGTTGGACACAACTGCAACAGTGACAGACACCCAGAGGAGGCTTGCAGACCGTCTCAAGGCAGGGTGCATTGGAAGACACTTTATGCACAAGGAGGGCGAGAGAAGAACTAACCAGAACCTAATTCAGCCAGTGAGAGAAGAACTACGAATATGGAGATAATGGACTGCAGATCAGAGCGCAAATGACTGAATATGAACTTGATTCATGAATGACTAAGCACTTCTTTGCACGGAGCAAGGCTAACAACAGATCCAATACTATTCGAGGTCTATAGGAAGGAGAAGACCAGAATACAGTCACAAGAAATACCAAGTCTATGCTTGAGATAGCGAAACAATTCCACGGAAAATTGTAACAATCTAGAACACCAATACGAACTCCATACCAACATAGAGCTTACAGGGAATAGATGCAGCAATGTTTAGAAAGAACCATCACAAAACAACAGGCTGAGGAATCAGACAAAAAAATTACAAAAGAAGAACTGTGGTTTCCAGCCAATCTCGGGCAACAACAAAACACCAGGGACAGATGGGTGAACAGAGGAGTTTTGTGAGGATTTCTGCCCAATCTTGAGCAATAAACTGTTGCATTGTTACATGGATAGCTGTGGGGCATATGAGGTCTAGGTGAATTCCTTAGCACACGTGTGGTGACGCTTCTCTATAAAAAAAGTAGAAAGACAGGATAACAGGAACTACACACCCGCTGTTAGGACGATGGGGTAACACATTTACCTCACTGTTAGGAAGGGCCCTAACCATCAACACATTTTTTTTTGTCCATGATGTGGTATGCCCAGGGTAGTTTTGGCGCCTACTGCCGACGCCTACCAATCAGGCCGACCCGTAGGCAGTTGGGAGACTGCCTTGCAATTTTGTTTTTTTTCTGATTACATGGTCGTGCGCGGCTTGAGGAGAGCAGCCCAAATCCGCAATAATTTTTTTTCGGGGGTGGTGGGGTTTATAGGGGGAGGTATAGGGGGTTTACATGAGGGTTGTAGGGGGTTAAGCGGGGGGTGTGAGAGTGTTAGGGGGCGGTATGCAGGTGTTTGGGGGTGTACAGGGGTGTTGGGGGGGGCTATGGGGGTGTTGATGGGGTTATTTGGGGTTCTGGACCCTTTCTTTTTTTTATTTTTTTTTCCTTTTTTTTTTGCAGGGTGCCAACCGAACCCCCACCGGTAGGTGCCGACCAGTCTGACATTCGGCTGGTCAGCCCCCGACCAATCCAGGGGCGCCAACCATCGGCGTGACTACTCGGACCATACCCGACCACACCACCAAGGAATTGAACCGCAGAGCCAGGGCATACCTATGGTCAGGCAACCCCAACAAACAAAATACATACCAAAGAAAGCCTGGCACTATATAACAAGGAGACCGTCCAAAAGGGGACTACGAATTATCGACCCCAAGCAGGAAACCAAAGCTCTCCAGATCAAATGGATAATCAACCTATTAACCCAACCCATGCTGGCCTGGCACAAACTAGCGCTTGACAGGATCAGATCTTTAGCGCATGTCGGGCCTATTCTGGGTGATGAATAAGCAGTGGATCTTGAAAACTGGGCGGACAAGACGAGCAGCTAACGCTTCCCCGAACGGTACACGCCCCCTACTCCCTACTGGACTTCTCTCATCCACATATGTAAGGAGACTATGCCTTAAAAAATCAAGAAACTTAAATCAAAGGAGGAAGTCCAACATCATCCCCTGGTTGGAGACCCATGTGTGAGGGACTCACCGGACCACTCACTCTCACTCTCACTCTCAAGCGGCCAGCGATGCCTCTCATGGGTCAAGCATGGTGAATGGCGGGTAAGTCACGTTTGGAACGAAGATAGGAAATCAAATCAGGCCTGAAGGGCTGCCACCACCGAGATAAGAGCCTGTTAACAGTCATTAACAGTATCCTGGACAGTTGGAAGGACCTACTTAAAGAGGACTTCTCATGGAAGCCAGGTGAGTGGGGAATTCTGACCCAGTAGACAGTGGCAAGAAGGGCATACCAAGCTGACAGTCAATCCTGCATCAACTGGAGTAATCCATGTTGTGCGTGAGTGGGTATATGATGTAATACTGTTTCTTTTGACTGGCCGGGGGAATAGGAACCCAACTGATGCTACCCCTAATGGAGCCAGGCCCATAAGGGCCCGTTTCATCAGATAAAAAAAGAAAAAAGAACTACGCACCCATCTCTTTCCTAACTCTACCACAGAAGATCCTGGGTAAAGTGCTGGCATTCAGAATCTTGAATACGCTGGACAAATGCTTACACACAGATCAGACCGTCTTTGTCCCTGGTTGATATATCCTTGACAATGTTATGACACTCAATGAAGCAGCGGAAAAGGCTCAAGAACTCAATGAAAACAGCACTTCATTTTTGATTTCGAGAAGGTGTATGACCAAGTGAACTGGGCCTTCCTCAATGCAAGCATGGAAAAAACGGATGTTCAGGAAATGGATAAGGATACTTTTTAACGATCCTCCATCCCCAATCCATGTCTAAGACCATATGGAAGGGTAGGCCTTCTTCCACCAAGCGGGTCGAAGAGTGCAACAACCTTCTGTGTACCCTCGAATCGCAAGTATACCGTAACTCCTTCAGCGTACTGTCCCACACTGATCAGACTATTGTTGGCCATTCTAGAGACTACTGGCTTATTCAGATCCTGAAATTTCATCCCTAAATGCAATCAGTTCTAACTGTTATACAGGAGATAAAACTCCTGGTGGACCCCTTGTCTACCATTGCTCCTATCCTTACTTTGCCAACCTCTACATCTGCTATCACTAACTGCCCTGGTGTTTTCTTTTGAGATATCCAGTATTTTCTTTAACTGCCCTGGTGTTTTCTTTTGAGATACCCAGTATTTTCGTTTCAGCAGCCCAGAACTCGTGAAGAGTGATCAGTTCCTCGTCTAGGTATGTTAGGGGACCACTCAAAAAGTCCCTACAACAAACGATCTCCGGAGAACTATCTGGACAGTTGGCTACTTCGAACCTCTGCCTTGGCCTGCGAGTGGGAAGGGTTTTCCTCCGTGCACACCTTTTCTCCACTCTAACACAGCCCCAATAGAAGTGGTTGCTACTTCTATTGACCATTCTCTTTTGATTGTTGATGCCCTTGTTATTGCTGTGGTACCGGCTCGTTCCACAGCACGCAGTAAGCAATGATGTGCCCTATCGTGCCACACTTGAAACATTGCCACCACCAGGACTCCAACTGGTTCAGTTGTTTCCAAAGTTGACCTTCCTCACACCCTGGGCGTGGTGGAAACCTCCTTGGACCGCAAATTTTAGGAGTTTGCAAAACTTCACTTCTTTCCATGTGCAGCACTCAAACAAACTGAAGTGAACACCAATCATTGAGATGGCAATTGGAGAGAAGCTTTTAACACCCTGGCTATGGCTGCACCCAAACCCTCTCCTTCAGCTGCAAAGATTGGTGCTGCTGCTGCTCCTCTTCACTCCACCAAAATCAAGAACTGAAAAATGAATGAACTGTAGTCCTAGCTCGTCACTTTTTGCTATACCAATTTTGCCTGGGCGTACAGGGTCCTACCGGGCTCAGGCCTGGAGGTGTAGGTCCTATAGGGTCCTGTGTGTCCAAGATCAGCTAACAGTATGCTTACGTGGAGGTCCCAGGTCAGAATCTGACCGGCAGAAAACTTGAGAAACAAAACAAAAAGTTAAAAACAACTTGTTTTTGTTTCACACTTGGGCCAAGTCTCTGGTTCAAATCCCCCTCAGCCCAACACTCCCTCCACCTCAGTTTTGAAGTCCCTTGAGAACCTATTAGCAAGTCTGTGAACTGAGAGTGGATTCTATGAATAATACAAACATCAGGTATAAAAATATGCAGTATCTCGGACTGCAGTCATCCTCTTCTTCTCCTTTGCTGTTGGAGGCTTCTCTCATAATCTGGTACGATTCGAGGTGCTGTCTCCATCTGAGTACTTCTGTCTGTCAACCCACTCGTCTTCTTCCTCTTCCGGGTAGTATTCGAACTTGACTGAACTCTGTTGTTCCAGGAGGATATTTCTGCTGCCGATCTGGGACCAAGAAATCAACTGGTGTACGTGGCTTCCATCCAAAATGAAGAGCATAAGGTGTCCGCATGGTGGTGGCTGGGTGTACTGAGGAATTGTAAACACTCTCCACCATAGCCAGGTTTCGATCCCAATCAATCTGATCAGGCCTGATTACGTGACGCAGCACCTGCTAAACGGTGCGGTTCATGTGTTCAGTCTGTCCATCTGTTTGGGGGTGATTGGCATAACTCATCTTGAGTTTTGTACCAACGAGCTCCATCAAATTGCCCCACACCGCACTAGTGAAGCGAGAATCCCTGTCGCTGATGATCTCAATTGGGAACCCGAATTTTGAACACCAATGGCCCCAAAATAACTCAGCCACTTCCTTTGCTGAAGAATGTCATTTTTGCATAGCTATCAAGTACTATCAACCTTATAAACTTGGAAAAGCGATCAACGATGACGAAGAGCATGTCGTTTTATCCTTTGACACTGGCAGCCCACTCATGAAGTCCATGGAGATTAACTGCCCAGGCCCTCTCAGTATAGGCAATGGTTGGAAAAGTCCATACGGCTGATGACTTCGGCTTTTTGTTCGTTCGCAAACAGCACAACTCTTGACATATTACACTGCACCATGCCTTATGAAAGACGAATAGAAATGCTCCACTAACCTCATAAAGGTCTTCTTGAAACCAAAAATGCCCTTAAGTGTCGTGAAATTCGCCAAACATGTTCACCCTCAGTTCTTGTGGCATGCAAAGTCTTCGCACGCACTTGCTTTCCACGAACAACAAACCCCTCTCCAATGTATAATCCGGTGTTGAACTCAGAGTCACACCTCCTTGAGAATGCATCCGCGACTTCATTATACTTCCCCATCTTGTGCTTCAAGTCAAAGTCGAAGGTATCAATGTAGGCAGACCAGAGCGTTTTCAGCCATTGAAGCGTTTGATGATCATAATGAATCTTGAAGGGGCGCCCTAGAAAGTAATGTCTCCATATCCTCAGGACATAATACAAAACATAAAGCTCTCTCTTGTACGTACGAGATGCAACTCTCTTTGAAGGCAACCTCTTCAAGAAATACTCCATAGACTAGCATCGGTGGTCAGCACAAATGACACTGCCGGATCTGGAACCTTCAAAATGGGATGTCTAACGAAGCGATCCTTGAGAGTTTGAAAGGACCTCTCACACTCGTTTGTCCACTCAAATGGGACATCCTTCTAAGTCCATCGTTTCAAGGGTGCGACGATGATGGCTCTGCCTTCAATAAACTTCTTGTAGTACTTTACCATGCCCAAGAATGACCGCATATCTCTCATATTTTGTGGTGTTGGCAACTTTGCAACAGCCTAGAGTTCCTTGGCTTCCAACAGAACTCCAGAACCATCAATCACCTTCTCAAGGTACAATATCTCTTCCTTCCCAAATTCGTTTCTCTTTGCATTGATCTTGTACTTCGCCTTTCTCAATGCCTCAAACACCGCCTTCAGATGCTCTGTGTGCTCCTCAACAGTGCGGCTGAATGCGAGGATGTCATCACAGTAGACCCCTACAAACTGATCCAAATAGTCCCTGAGCAAGTCAGTCATAGCCCGTTGAAACGTGGCAGGAGCATTGGTTAGTCTGAACAACATAATAGTTTACTCGTAGCTGTTCTATCGAGTCCTGAACATTGTCTTGTGCTGATTTGCAGGTTCCACCTTGATCTGGTGATAGCCACTCTTCGGGTCGATCTTGGAGAAAATTCTACAGCATTGCACTTTGTCCAGCAAGTCATCGATGTGTGGCAACGGCTCCACGTTCTTGATGGTGATGTTATTCAAACTGTGGTAGTCGATGCCATCCATACTCCACCATCCTTCTTTGGCACGAATAACAATGGCGCTCCGTATGGCGAAGTACTGGGCTTGATCCATCCTTTCTCTATGAGTTCTGCCAGCTGCTTCTTTAACTCTTCGAGATCTGCAGGCGATATACGAAAGGCATGCCCCTTTGGAGGTAGAACACCTTGTACTATATGGATGGGATGCTTCACCTCTCTCTCCACAGTTCCAGCTGGCTCTTCTTGCAGATCTTTGTACTCCTCTATAAGTTGCTGCAATCTTCCGAAGTCGTTGTTGCTACCCAGAGTCCCTCGCTGTGATGCTGGCGCAAATAATTGAGGGAGGCTGGTGTTGGCATGCACTTCTTCCTTCACTCATCCTTTGCTGCTCCCTTTGCGTATCCCCTCATGCAAACCACATAATTGCCTACTGCATCAGGTATTTAAACCATCTGCGTAACGCAAATGATCACTACTCTCGCTGCTCTCATCCATCTCAGGCCAAGAAACCATTTGAAATGGTAATCCGTCCAAGATGAAGAAAGACACAGTATGACGTATCTTTCCATCAATATTAAACGTGACGGGAATGTCCCTGACACATTGTCTCACTTTCCCATCTGCAACTTTGACTTCCACAAGCGTAGTGAGGTCATGCACCTTCATTCCCAGATGTAATGATCGCCTTATGGGAAAGATAATTTTGGGAGGAGCCATTATCCAACATTGTCTCCAACACTCGGCAATTTAAAACAATGTTGATCAAGGTCACCTCCTCTTCTTCACCGCCATATGCAAGCGGTTCCCCTGTGTACGCCTTCTTGACAGCAGCACACACGCACATCACCCTCTACACTAGTTGGGTTGTGTTGTCTCCGGCAGTGGAACAACGCAGACGAAAGCATTGTATCGACGGTTGCTCTCACCCTGCAGCTTGCAAAATTGTTCTCCCCAACCTGTGTAGATGCGGTTGCGCCATCTACTGGCTCTACTCTTTTACTGGTCTTCTTGCGCTGCAGCCTCAACCCGAGTGTACCCTGCAGCTGCATTTCACACATAGGCCGTTCTCCACTTTGTTTATTTATGCCTCCTTTGTCACTCCAACAATCCTGTCCCACAATGGTACCCATGCTCGGTTTTCTCCCGCTGGGACATCCTCTCGCCCACTCTGCTGTTTCATTCTCCCTTGCTGCTGCTACGACTGTTTTCCTTTAACAACTTTTATCATGCAGCGCAACAAGAATTGTTTGATCCGTCTCTCCCAGTGAACCAGACCTGAGCTCTCCTCTTCTCTTTTGGGGGCTCTCTTCTCTCTCATCCTCTGAACTTCCTCTGTTGTTGTTGTCACTGTCGTATGTCGGCCCCTCAGTGACTGCAGTATACGTCTGATTTTAAAGCCCCCTCTACCATCTTGCGGTAGGTCTTCAACTCCTGGCATTGGGGACCCAGGTGGCTCACAATCCCCTTGGGAAGAGCCCTCATAAAAGCATACATAATGGGGCCCTCCCCAATGTCATGTTCCGATGTCTGCAAGATCTGATCAAACTCCTGGATCAGATCCTGCACGCTGCAGCGGTAAATTTGTGTGGAGTCTGTGGACAGCTCAACATATCAGGCCCATACACGATCTTGACGGGTAACCGCTGTGTACCACCCCCTCCACTTTCGGGAAAATTCCAACCATGTAGCATGCTTGGCGTACTCAGCAATATCTCCACCTGCCTGCAACACTTCGCTGTCCGCACACTCTCTCGCTGCATCCAACATTGCGGAAAACGCAAAATGGATTGTGTCGCTGTCCCTGATAAGCTCATAATAATCTAGCTGCCCATTGATGGCGCACAACCAGGGATCCACGTCCGCCTCTAGATTTGGGTGGCGCCTCCAGTTTGGGCTTTGATATATGCTCCTTAATATTTGCTTCTGCAAGTTTCTTGGGGGAAGAAGGCAGTGTGCTTGGACCTGCTTGACCTTGCAGCTTGGCCACAACAGTGTCCAGCTTGCTGCTGATGGACGTCATCTCTTTCTTCATTGTGAACAGCGCATCCGCATGAGCAGATTGCAATGTGGGAGGGCTGTCAATCTATCTCCCACATCGGCGGTTTGCTCTGCCACAATCCGCTTGGAGTCTACTATGCCTTTCTTCTTCATTTCCTATTCCTTCGTTCTCGTCCTTTCTTCTAAGTGTGCTCTCTTTGCCTCTAGCGCTACAAGCCCGTCCTTTGCACTTGTCGCCATAGCTGGTTTCTTCTTTGCAACCCTCTTCTTCTTTTTAGGGGTGGACAACCGCCAATGTATGTGGGGCTTCTTTCTCGCCTGTGAGCATATGAACATGAATGCCCTCCGTCTCTTTTCCAACTACCTTTCTTCAATTCCACTGGTCTCTTCTTTTTCTCGAAGATTATTATCCTGGCAGTAAACCATGCTAAAAAAGGTACGACAATAGGTAGATGCCCACTGGTGGAAGGTAATTGCTAATGTGGCAATGGCTGACGCGTCAAAGATGCTGATGTGGCAGCTTGGAGTTCCGAATCCCTTGGCCGATGTTCAGATCGTTGCCAGCGTCGATACCAGTGTTAGGAATTTGCAAAACTTCTTCTTTCCATGCGCAGCACTCAAACAAACTAAAGTGAAGTTAGTGAACACCAATCTTGAAGATGGCAATTGGAGAGAAGCTTTACAACAATCTCATATTGCTCAATCACACCAGCACACTTGATGAAAATAAGAAAAGGTGATGCCTACTTGAGGGCCAGGCTGCACTGAGCAGTCTGCAACAAACGGCACTCAAAAGTGTGCAGTATAGAGCCAGAACACACTAGCTATGGCTGCGCCCAAACCCTCTCCTTCAGCTGCCAAGATTGAAGCTGCTGCTCCTCTTCACTCCACCAAAACCACGAGCTGAAAACTAAATGAACTGTAGTCCTAGCTCGTCATTTTTCGCTATGCCAATTTTCTCTGGGTCTACAGGGTCCTACCGGGCTCTGGCCTAGAGAACTTTAGAGGTCTAGGTCCTATAGGGTCCTATATGTCCAAGATCAGCTAACAGTATGCTTCCGTGGAGGTCCCAGGTCAGAATCTGACTGGCAGAAAACTTGACAAACAAAATAAACACTTGTTTTTGTTTCACACTTGGGCCAGGTGGAGGTCCCAGGTCAGAATCTGACTGGCAGGAAACTTGAAAAACAAAATAAACACTTGTTTTTGTTTCACACTTGGGCCAGGTCTTGGGTTCAAATCTCCCTGAGCCCAACAGCGAGGCCCAAACCTGCCACCTCCTCCTCGTTGTGGTGGCCAATGCAAAAGGACCACCTCATCCTTGTGGTTGTGGCCCTCCTCCTCTACCACCTCCTTCTTGTAGCCCACCCTACGGGTCACAACGGGGGCGTAGTTCCATCCCTGAGTGTACCTGCCGTGGTTGTTGTCCTGTATTTCTTCTACGAACTAACTTCACATTTCCTCTAAACATATTTCCCTTTTGCCTCAGAGGCAAGAGGAGGACCGCCAAGTTGGTGCAGTGTTGTGAAATGTCGGGCCAGCTCACTATATTTGCTACAATTGAAACCTTCATGGCTCATCTCTGCGGCTAGCAACGAGCTAATGGATTCAAGTGTAAAGCGGTGAATCTGATATGATTGCTACACTAGGTGAGCCCATGACCCCACTGCCCAATTTGGCTATTCATCCGGTGGAACAAGGCTTCTACACTGCACCACTTGGTCCTATGAACCTCCATAATCTGAAAATCTGCTCTGATTCCTTCGTGCTAGTCGTTGAATGTATGCCTTCAGCTCATCGAGGAGGTCGGGAGTAGCTTGCTAGCACTAGTCGGTCTCCAAATCTGCTCTCTACCACTTGCTGCGTTACCCAAGGTTTTGCATCACTCTCCAGTGCAACACGACTACCTGACAATCTTGCGGATTCTGTCCTATAAACATTAATGTCCGTATCTCGAAAATCCACACATCTATATTTTCATCGTTGTTCCCGTGATAGGGATCTTCATCTTGTAGCGGAATATGTCCTCACATGCTACATAATGGGGTTCCTCCTGCATCCGCCTCTCATCCCACTGCCTTCTTGCCTTCCCCCTGGCCTCCGTTTGTCTAGCTTTTGTGAACAACACCAAATCTGCGAATTCTACCGTGAAGGCTTGCTGTCCTCTCCCCTCTATATTGTTATTCAAGGTGTTAGGCTATCAGGGAGCTAAAATGTTGGATCACTTGCATCATGTCCTCTCCATTAGCTTCGCTACACCTCCCATTGTCTTTTGCAACTCCTCAATCACCGCCTGATTATTGAGACCCATGATTGCTGCATGAGTAACCTCCACCAGCTGCTGTCCTTCTGCTCTTTTATGTCGGAGGACAACAATTATTATTTTGACAACTCTGTTCGCCAACTTCTGCATCTCTTCCTCCTCTTCCTTCATCTTCCGCATTGCCGCCTCCAAATCCTCCTTTCTCTTTTGCGTGTCTTTCTGCATTCGTGCTGCTTCAGCCAAGCGAGCATCTACCTTGGAAAGGCCGTATACAATTCCTCCTAGGTCTGTGTTCTGCTGTTGCGAGTCTCTCCTGTTCCTCCTCTTTTCTCCTCTCCATCATCTTCTTAACTCTCCTCTTCCCCTTCATCTCCTTCTCTGGCGCAGGGCGCCCACTCAAAGCTTAGAGATATGGAAATCAAGAACACAGTTCAGATGCAAGGTCTCTTCAACAGGCTATGGCGCATCAGCGCCTGAACATCCCAACCTTCATCACTGTGTCCAACCCCACTGTTCACACACGGTCACTCTGGATCACCCTGAATACCACCACACACATACACTATCTCTAACTTCCTCCTACAGCGGCTATGGCCGCACTACCACTACTGACTATGGCTACGATCTCCCTTCAGCCCACTTCATCTTCGGGCAACCTGCAGACCACCTTCGCACAAGACACTGTATTAGCGCTTCCGCATGGCTTACGCAGCGAATGAATGAATGGCTGGGCGCTGCCGCTTGATTTATACTGTAACTCGTTGGTCTGCCCCTTTCCCAGGCCCTTGGTGCACACAGTCCCACACGGTACTTGCTTGACTGGACTCTGACTGACTGGGACTGGTGCCGCTGACTGCATGGGTTTGCACTGCCAACTCGATGCAGTCGCACAGCCGACGTAACGCAGTTGGCTTACCACTTGCCCACTTGCCTCTGACTAAACGTGGGACACTTCGAAAAGCCACTTCCGGACCTTCCGGAAGGCTGTGGACTTGGCCTTTCGGGTACTGTAGCAGCTGCGACCTTTACCTTTAAGGACTGTAGCAGCTACGACCTGGACCTTTCAGAGCATCTACAGCCACGACCTTTACAGAGCTGTGACTCCTAATCGACAGACCTACAGATCAAACCCCTACCGCTACACGGACCTACGACAGACGACAAACAACTACCAAAACACAGATCACGGGTTAAAACACTCAGGGGTCGACTCGATACTGTACATCGGCAAAGTGAGGTCTGGGGATCGAACTTAGGGCCCGTATCCGTGACTGCTGAAAGGTGAAAACCGTTTCATCATCCCCCGGCTGTAATATCTCTTCCCCACTACGGTGCTCCATCACCACTAAGCGCACACAGCGCCTGAATCCCGGAGGGAACAGAATCCGAAAGAGGGTTGTACAGCAAACATGGGATAGTCATCCATTTTAAGGTACTCGTACAGCAGTCAGCCTGGATGGGCCCGCTCCACAGCCCCCTAAATTTAGACTTACCGCTCACTTAAACTTCTACGCCCGCTGACTCTTAGCCCATTTGACACTACATTAATCTACTTAATGCTGATTTACTGCGGATTGACTCAACTACTGGGTTATGAAAGATTCCCGTTGACTGGCCACAGACTGTTTAAGGACAGCCTGGAGGTCCTCAAAACTTATTTACCGCCGCGGACAGGATAATGAGTCCAGGCAGTATCTCCACTTCCCTTGACTGGTCAGCGCCTATGCGCAGATGGTTCTCTTGCACATCGGTCAGTACCGGCCCTTGGACTCAGGTTGCTTAACGAGCGCTTGCCGCTCACGTGCATGGAGCTAATCAACATGACATTGTCATCGACAGGCTGACCCTCAACACTCGTATGCACGCGGTTCACTTGAACGCCGGTTAGTACCAGCCCCTGGTCTAGACAGGTTGTTAACAAACGCCGCTGCTCATATCGGTGCAGCTACTTCATGAGGTATTGCAGTCGGCAGGCTGATCCTGCCTATGTAGTCATGCAGATTGCTATTGACCTACAAGGCTACAACCTACTTCACATCGAAAAGATCGATGATGACTGCAGCTGAATCTAGGGAATACCAACAAACAGGGAATCTAGGTCATGCACGCGCTCATACAAGGTTTTCGGTGGTGTAATGCTTCACTTCCAGCTCGCTGAAGACTTCTCCATGCTCGCTCACACCAGTAAGGTGCCAGATCAAAGATCAATCTCCACTGCAGGTATGTGCTTTTTCAGCCAGTTCACAGGTCGCAAGGGCCTGAAGCAGTGGGCCTGGCTGTCCTCTTAGTGCAAGGACGATGAGAAGCGGGCACAGGCTAAATGTGTTGACACTGACATATCATGCACGTTTATGTCTGCAGATCAGGGTCCATTCTAACAGTGGCAATCTTGGCATTCCCAACAGTTATACGCGGATGATTTCTCCGTGGTACTTAAATCGGTGGTGAACATTCTGCAAGGAAGATGAGCAATAGCGAACTTCAGCAATCAAACAGCATCATATACACAAGACCAGATAGTCGTGACCTCGAACCAACAGCAGAATTGCGTCACGAGTTTCACCAAATAAGAACACACCAAGAGCTCATAATTGACAATGCTGGTAAAGTCTCATCATCATCATCAACGAAGAACCAATGTTGATATCCTATCTGGCGCTCGGCGCCCAGACTACAGATGGCAGATCCTATCTAGCCTAGACTACAATGCCGAAGATGACATCAACAGCTTTCCCGAAGTACGAGCACACAGCGACCAATGTCGCGCGCTTCCAGCACCAGGTATGTCTCTCGCCTCACTCACAACCTCGTTCCCCAACACACAGATGCCACTTGCACCCAAGGACCACCCTGCACCACACCTAGCTTACAACAGCGCAGCTCGGCTATGGCTGCCTGCTCATTCCTGCTCGCCCGTGAGTGCGTGAGTGCCAGCGAGCTACAGCGCAGCAGCGCTTGCGCAGCATGCAGCCAGCACCCGAATGACGAATCTGGAGAAAGGCCCTTTGCTATATCAAAGTGGCCTGCCTGCGTTCAGTCCCTGGAAGCTTCCAGTAGGCCCCGGTAGTCTGAGGCCCAGCACGATAGAGAACAGGCCTTGGGCCTGAGGTGGTTGCATGTACCCAACTGCATTTGGCCTGTGTTTGGCCAAGTACCCGTATCCAGCCCAGGGCCTGCTTTCCATACATTCACACAGGCCTGGGTTCTCTCAACCAACTGGCGCTGCGCAACTGCCTGAGTTTCCTTAGTTGCGCAGTGGTCAAAATAGGGCCCTGAGCGCCTCGTCGAGCCTGCCTTCACTTAGGGCGGCCGACTTGCTCCAAAAAGGGGCCGAATGGGGCTCATAGAGGCGTTGGCCTCGCAATTCCATTTGGATGAAGTGAATGATGGCAGTTTAACACAAGGTTAGGCTTTCTTTTTTTTTTTTTTACTTTTTTTTTTTATAAATACAGCTGTCCTCTCTCAAATACGGGGGACAAGCTGTATATTTACTACCCTATTTTCTTCTCTCAATCTAGTGTCCACCTCACACTACCTACCTACCTACCATACATTATCTACTCACATATCTAGTACAGAGACTTACCTTGTCGTTTTCTCACACTACCTGATATACCCTAGGCCAAGGAGATAATCCTTAGGGTTATGGGCCTACCAGGTGCTACCTACTTTGCAGCCAGAAGAGAGTATTAAGCTATCCTAATGTTATGGGTCTACGTCTACCTATCTCTGATCTCTGCCGGGAGCAGTACCCAAGCTCCTAACACCCGGCGCGGGCTGGAAAGAATCCCTTGCACAACAAGCCAGGAGGCCCAAGCCAACAATCTCCGCTGGTGAACCCGAAAGCCTACCCCTAGAGGCCCGGGAGATTGAAAGGATGGCATTGGATATCAAACTCAAGACCTCCTGAGTCCCACTTATGTGCTCAGCCAACTGAGCTAGCCCGCTTGGGCCACATGGTTAGGCTTTCTATCTAACACAGAAAAGAAAAAGGGGCGTCTTGGTCTTTGCTCTATTCTATTCTGGGGCACATCACTCTCATTCATATTCCAACCGCAAGCCAGGAAGAACAATGACTCAGTCAGTAACGCTTCCCCCCTTTACAGCCAGAGGAACCAACCGACAGCATTGCTTGCAAGGACCAAGAGTGGTTTTGTTAAGGGGGGTCCCGGGTCCAAAATAAACCACTATTTCATTGTAAGACTGCCCCTTGTTACCAGGAGGTCAGTCCTTTTTCAGGCTGTCGGTTGCACTGGCCATATCAGTGCTTTTTTCTCCGTGCACAGTGGTGGGACTGACCTTTTAGGAGGGGGTAGTCATGGTGTCAGAGAGCAAGGCAGCCTGAGCTAAGGAGAGCGAGAAACAGGATGGGCAGTCCAATTCATGCCACCATGGGGGGAGGTTCTATGGAGGTGCCACATGTTTGTGTTAAGATTGGTTCCCTACCTCTCCTTGTTTGTCATGGAGTGTGCCATTCAATCGTCCATAAAGATGTTGAACCCATTCCTGCTTCAAAACTTTCTTGTGTTCCTCCACACTAACAGATTTACACACTCTCTGCATACCAAAGACCATACGACACTTGTCAATTGAATCTGAGATGAAAGAAATAAGGACGACATTACCTCCATATGCTCGTCAATGGGCAGCTCTTGCGCCCATCAGATTGACAAGCAGAGGGACCGTTGATGCAACCTTGCACTTAAATCTCACTCACAGAAACCAACATGCAAAAAATGTCAGCATCCCTCACTCCACAGTACAGACTTACAGCAGACAGACAGTGCAGCAGATCAACTCAGCATGGAAATCCAAAACTGTTTATAATTTTATATGTCTCCCTCATTTGTTACGTGTAAGATGTTCCTCAAACAGTGTGCTCGATGTCCACTCAATGCACCAAAGCTCTTAGCTTGAGTAAAGCACAAGACTCGGACAGACGTGTGTGATCAGTGCAGACACCTTGGAACTTCCTAAGGGCCAGGATGGTGTTACATGCCCAGATAGGCGATGTACATAATAACCGAGGATCCGCAATGTGATAAAAAGGACTGAATGTACAATGCAGTGCAAGTAGAATCTCAACAAGCAATGTGCATTCTGATACATACACAACGGTGCTGAATAGCGCAGGGAAGACTTAGATACAAATCCTGACCTGGCCGGGACTGACCTCATTCACGTAGTACAATATAGTGAAGCAGAATGCTAGAATGCTAATGACTAGCCCACTCAATGTTTAAACGCAGAGCAAACATACATCGTGTCCATCACAAGGTGTGAAGGAGCCTGGCGCTATACACAGGAAGGAAGCGCCAGGTCCAGACATACACAGACGAAGAGGAGGGGATCAGACGAAGAAGAGGGGGGAGAGATGGGAGTGTCGTCAACACCAAGTCTTTGTCACAAGTCCCAAATAATCCCTYGTCGAAATGTCTGAAGCCCAAAASTCGAGTCTGGATCCAATGTCACCAAGCTCTCTACAATATAGTGAAGCAGAATGCTAGAATGCTAATGACTAGCCCACTCAATGTTTAAATGCAGA
>BFEA01000682.1:67587-77673 GCA_003427395.1 Chara braunii | reverse complement strand
TTTCAGCATTGCTTCATGATTTTTGGCAGCCGGGACATTGCCTTCTAGAGGGAGGGGATAGTGTTACGGACTCCGCCAGGGCTCGATCCCTGGTCTATCTTTTTGCTGTTTCGGCTGCATCCCTTTTTTTTTTCTTTTTTTTTTCTTGGTTCTGGCTCCTGCCATTCTGGGGAGCAACAGTCCAGTTCCTCTTCCCCCGGCAAGTCAAAATAATTACAATGAATACGCACCCACGCTCCTCTCCATTATGGTTGAGAGGCCCGAGCAGCCAGCATTGATTACTTCCCTCGGGAAGGATGTACCGTCTCCCACCCCTGCCTAAGTTAGCCTGCCCCTACTGATTCTGAGATTTGAGAGCCTTCTAATACTTAGTTCCTCTGTGCGCAGTGCTGTCTGGAGACTCTGTGAAGTTTCGGTCCTTTCTTACTGAGTGCTGTCAGCTGAACCTGGGTACTAGGGTCTTAGATAGGATACTATGTTTAAGAGTTTCCTACACTAGGCTACATCGGGGGCTCATCTCATCTCTTCTAACTAACTAGTCTCATCCCTTTCCCCTTGTTTCTGAGTTGCGTGGCACCCTTATGCTTAAACCCTACCGTTGTCCCCTCCTCTTTAATCTCATAAACCCTAAACCCTAGCTTTCCTATTCCTTGGTGTACAACGTTGTTGCGTCCTTCCTCTGTGGTTTTAGTTCTAACCCATCTGGACTGTTGTAGTTTTAGAACCGGCCTAGCGTTATGTCTGTCAGCTGGGTTCTGTTTCTTGGTGTTTCTAGCAATTGGGAGGCAGGTGCGCGTGAGTATCTCCAGTGTCCAAACTGGATTCTGTTCTGATGTATTGTTGCTATTTTCTCTTCTCCTAGTATTTGTTTTTTGAAATTTTCTATTATTTTGTCCCTGTCCAGTGGGTTATCTTCTATTTTTCTTCTTACCCTTTTCCATTTTCCTCTGTATTCGATCTCTATTAGATTGAGGCCTCCTTCCCATGCTACCTGAGCCATCAGCGCGGAGTGGTCCATTGTTTCCTGGCATCTGCGCTTCCATATCATCMAAAGTGTTGCCAGTCTTAATATGTGGAAGAAACAGGATTCGAACCCTTGCCCTGCTTGATAGGAGTGTAGACCTCCCCGGATAGATTTTTGCTAAGCAGGCTTGTAGTTGATCCAGGGCTTTCGATCAGGTAGATGTCGCAGACCATCCATTTTCCTCCCGGTCCTTCCCTTGAGCGAAACTGATAGGCCGAAGAGGGAGTGTTGTCCGTTGTTCTTGTCGCCCATTCTCCTCCCTTCCATGAGCTTGGTTGGTTGAGTAGCTGTCGCCAGTTCTCTGGAATGGAGATTAGTACATTATTCAAGTTTTCTTACAGGTTATGGCATCCTTTCAAGGTCTCCCTTAGCTCTGCCACCCTTTTCCATCTCTTTTCCTCGTCGTGCCACAGGTGCTTGACTTGCCACACTCCTTTTTCTAACCATGTACCCCATTTTGTGTCTTTACCAGTCAGAGTCCAGGGTTTGCCCCGTGTGTCCAGAATCCATTGATTGCAGAAGAGTGGTTGTCGGAGGACTTCTTCTTTGATTGTAGGTTCCCTCACTTTGGCAGTTAGGATTTCCCTCCATGTTCTCATTAGTTGTCTCCAAAAGTCTTCTCCTTGTTGACCTACCCCTTCCTCTACTCCTGGGACCTGCACTGTTCCCTTTATTGCCCAAGATTTGGCCATAATCCAGAAATCGCCCCTCATGTTGACCGGTGTTTTGTATTTGGCTAGCTGCTGTATCCTGTAAACTCCTAATTGGGACCAAGGTAGATTGTGGTTAGTTATCATCCTGAGGATCCATTTGGTTTGCAGTGCCTTGATTTGTGTTTCTGGGTCCAGTATTCCTAGGCCGCCCTTTGTCTTCCCGAGTGTGACGTATCTCCACGCCACCTTGGAGATGAAATTGGTCTTAGAAGGGTCGCCCGACCAAAGGTAAGCTGCTGCTCTCCTTCTGAGTTGGTGTCTTATGTTTGTTGKCGGGCTCCACACTGTTGCTGCATACCATAGCATTGAGAAAATAGACGCATTAATGATCAGCGCTCTGCCGAAKASTGAGGTGTATACTTTGGACCRACTAGTTARTTTGGCTATCATCTTGTTCATTATTGCTGGTGCCATGGCTGGATTGGGGCYGTATTTGGACATCTGAATCCCTAAGAACCTTAATGGTTCATTGCCCCGGGTCCAGGTCATGCCCTCAGGGGTGCTTGGCGGAGTATCGGTATGCAGGCTTGTGAGCCACCAACCAACTGTTTTGCACCAGTTGATTTTCATTTATGATGCTATTTGGAAAGCCTGCATTGCCCTTGTCAGTGCCTGAAATGACGAATCCGTGGCCCGTATTAGGACCGTTAGGTCGTCTGCAAACATAATAGTGGTAGGAAGAGGGATCGGGTGTTGACTGTTGTCCACTAGCCTTTCTATTGAAGGGTCCTTCCTCAGGAAGGAGGCGATAGCTTCCATGATGAAGAGGAAGATAGGGGCCGCTAGAGGGTCCCCCTGCCTGACAGACCGGGACATACGATATGTGTAGGAGAGATGGCCATTGACTTGAACTCTGCCATGGGCATCTGCGTATAGAATCCTAACCCAATTCCGAAAGTTTGGGCCTACCCCCATTTTTTCCATGCTTTGTTGTAAGAAGTTCCAGTTTAGTTTCGGCTGCATCCCGTTTTCGGCCTGGCACCCTTTTTCCAAACCCCTCCTTTGGTACCGTAGAATTTTGGACAACTGGCGCCATGTTGCAATTCGGGCGCCACTTTCAAATACCGCATTTTTCAGTTCTGCCCTCGGGGCCTTTGCAGAAATGCCCCTGGTACCGTACGTGTCACCGGTACTTATACCGGCTCCCCGTACGGTACGGGGACCAGTCTCGTACCAGTTTTCTGCTGCTGTACTCGTACTCAGTCTGACTTGCTGTTTCGGCATTCAGAATCCAAGACTTCGACTTTGTGCCTTGCCACTGTGTCTGCGTTCGACCCTCAGTTCGAGTCAGTCGTGTCGAGTGAGTGTGTGTGTGTGCTCTCACTCTCTCCCTCTCTCTCTCCTCTCCCTCAGCTCACCCTCAGCCTCACGCCCGTCACAGGCACCCAGCAAACAGTCACATCTTAGAGGCAAGAGTCACGTCTCATAATGAAAAGTCATATTGAAGAGTCACATCCCACGAGTAAAAGGGCAGTACCACAGGCAAGAGTCGTGACCTAGAGGCAGGAGTCACTGTCCATAGTCAAAAGTCAAGTTCACAAGTGAAAACTCATGACTAAAAGGCCCAAGCAGCAGCAGTCCAATGGAAATTCGGGACGGTTCCAGGCCTTGACATTCAGAAGCAGACAGGCCGTGGGGATGTGGTACCGGAACCAGTCAGGACCCAAGAAACAGAGGCTGGCTGCAAACCAAGACTACAAAAGGACTGGCCAACCTCCCATTTGGGAAGATTGCTCATGCGCACGCTTACTTAGATGCAAACCAAGAATCAAAGGGCTGACTTTTTCGGTGCCATTGCCACATACTTAGATGCAAGCACCAAACTACAAGAAAAGATTAAGTCTGCCTACACAAGAGATCCAGTCTATAGCCAGTTGATTGGCAAGGTGCAGACGACACCTCACGAAGTCCCGGACTATAGAGTAACACAGGGACTGCTGTTTGAAAAAACAAATGTCCATGACGGACTATGTGTTCCAAACAGCGAGGACATTTGTAGCATAATACTTGGGGAAAACCACGATACTGAGGGGCACTTTGGATGGAGGAAGACTTATGCTAACCTCCTACGCTCCTACATGTGGCCAGGAATGAAGCATGATTGCATCTCCTATGTGCAAGGCTGTCAGGTTTGTCAAAGGAACAAAAGTTCCACACAGCCTCCCCTTGGATTACTCGCACCGCTACCTATTCCGTCGGGACTCGGGGACTCTGTCTATAGACTTTATGGATACTAAGATAAAGAGCAGAAACAGGAAAAGTCAGGTTATGGTAATAGTAGACCGGTTTAGCAAGTTTGCTGTGTTTGTTCCACTCCCTGGAGAAGCAAGAACTGAATTGGTGATTAGGGAATTCTTTAATCATTGGGTGAAAGATTTTGGGCATCCCTTGACTATTGTAAGTGATAGGGACTCGCAGTTCACAGGTGAGCAGTGGCAGCAACTAATGCAGGTAACGGGTCCAAACTGACTATGTCTTCAGGTAGACACCCTAAGACAAATGGACAAACTGAGCAGATGAACAAGCTGCTGCAGCAAGTGGTATTGACTGGGATGAACATCCGCCAAAAGTTGCAAGTGCCTATAATAACTCTGTGCATCTAGCTACATCAAGAACTCCTACTGAACTGCATCTTGGGTGGCGCCCTCGAAGACCCATTGACTGTCTAAACCCTGATCACGTATAGAGACTTCCGCCGGGAACTAGGGAATTTGCTGTTCAATATCAGCAAGATTTGGAAAAAGTTGAAGAAAACATCAGTACAGCACAACATCAAATGATCAAACAGGCTAATAACCACTGCAGACCCTCACAATTTTCTGTACGAGATTTGGTCTGGTGAAGTCAAAAGAATTCCTCCCTGAGGAGAACATATCCCAAAAGTTATTACCTGCATATAGAGGTCTGTGGCAAATTCTGGATGCCATAGGTGATGTGGATGGCCCCTCGTATGTTGTTGAAATTCCTCCACATTTGCACACGTATCCGGTGTTTCATGCACCAAAGTTGCTCCCTTGCGTAAGTAATAACATGTTTCCATCACGCAGATCTATGATTCCCCCTGTTATGGATGGTAAGTATGAAGTGGATAGGATTGTTGGGGAAGATGTTTACAGATCTGGATGCCGGGTACACCACATCGACAATATAAGGTCAGATTTGCCTATCAAGAACCTACAGAGGATGCTGGTTATCGAGAGATGAACTGACAGAAACAGCACCACATATTGTGTCATATTATGAAAGAGCTAAGAGAGGAGTTGAACATAGTAGATAAATAAAATTGGTAATTTTCTCGGAGGACCTCGGAATTAGGCCGGCGAGAGTGAAAGGCCTTCCATGATTCAGACCCCAAATTCGGGTCTCAGGGCCAGAGGCCCTGGTCAAGAGCGGCCGAGTTCGTCAAATTCAGAAAAGTCACAGTCAGGTACCTCAGCAGTCTAATCCAACAGGCACCCAGCAAACAGTCACATCTTAGGGCCAAGAGTCACGTCTCATAATGAAAAGTCATATTGAAGAGTCACATCCCACGAGTAAAAGGGCAGTACCACAGGCAAGAGTTGTGACCCAGACGCAGGAGTCACTGTCCTTAGTCAAAAGTCAAGTTCACAAGTGAAAAGTCATCACTAAAGGCCCAATGTTATATGCCAAGTTGGGCGATGTACACATATAACCGAGGATCCGCAATGTGATAAAAAGGACTGAATGGACAATGCAGTGCAAGTAGAATCTCAACAAGCAATGTGCATTCTGATACATACAAAGATGGTGCTTTATAGCGCAGGGAAGACTTAGATACAAGTCCTGACCTGACCGGGACTATCACGTAGTGCAAGACAGCGCAGCAGAATGCTAGAATACCAATGTCTAGCCCAATCAACATTGCAACGCAGACCCAACATACATCATTCTCATCACAAGGTGTGAAGGGGCCAGGCGCCAGGTCCAGATCATGCACAGACGAAGAGGAGGGGAACAGACAAAGAAGAAGGGGAGAGATGGGAATGTCGTCAACACCAAGTCTTTGTTACAAGTCCCAAATAATCCCTCGTCAAAATGTCTGAAGCCCAAATGTCGAGTCTGGATCCAAATGTCACCAAGCTCTCTCTTTCTCTTGTAGTCTGCTGATGCAGTGAAGTCAGGTAGCGAGAGGGTGAGAGGGAGATGGTGGACTGAGAAGAGGAAGAAGAAGAAGAATCTCTCTCTCTCTACCGTGCCACGTACTAACCTGTGAAGTTGGTGCTGTGCTGCAGGTACCTCGAAGACGGAGCTGGAGCTATGGCGCTGTAGGTAAGTATCCCTGGCCTCCGCCCAATCTCTCTCTCTCTAGTACTACTCTAGCTCCTAAGAGCGCCCAGCGCTGAAAACTACTGCTAACGCTACCAGCACTGAAGACTACTGCTAGCGCTGCTACCACTCCTGCAGCGCTCCTCCAGGAGTGCTGCTGCCGAATCCTGAAGACTACCTCCTGCCTCCTGAACTGCACGTGAAGTGCCTGGGAAGTACCTAGGAACTACCTGCCGGCCTGCAGGGCAGGCTAGTCCTATATAGTGCTGGCCCGTCCAGGAGGCTGCTCTTGCCAATGCCGAAACGTGCCAGACCCTGGCGTTGAAGCTCAACGAGGGGTTGTCTTGAACCGGAAAGGCCCTGATTTAGCCTGAAACGACACAGGGCCTGTAGGCCCTTGTTTTCAGGTTTTCAGGCTGAAACGACACGGGGCCTGTAGGCCCTTGTTTTCAGGCTTTTGGCCTGAAAACGTCACGGGCCTGAAAGTGGCCCGTGCAGCCTGTTGCAGACGCAGCATGTAACACCCAAGCAGCAGTCGGCCAAGTGAAATTCGGGAAGGTTCCAGGCCTTGACATTCAGAAGCAGACAGGCCGTGGGGATGTGGTACCGGAACCAGTCAGGACCCAAGAAACAGACACGGCACGAGTTGAAGTGCAAACCAAGACTACAAAAGAACTGGCCAGCCACCCATTCGGGAAGATTGCTCATTCGCAAGAAGTGCAGAAGTGCTGGTGCACTTGTGCGCTGTAGCGAAGGGCAGAGTGCTGAAGCCAGAGTGCTGCACTAAGGGAGAGAGAGAGAGTGGGGAAGTGTTAGCGCTGGCAGGGAGAAGGCAGCCATAGCTGCGCCAGCGCAGAGTGTTAGTAGTAGACTTCAGATAGTTAGTAGGCTTATCAGTGGGGGTATTCAGAGTAGATCTTTGAGTAGAAGTTAGTGAGTGTGCATGCATGTAGGAAGAGAAGATACAGCGAGGACATAGCTAGACAGGAGACCAGTAAGGAGAGGGGTTACGCAAGAGAGAGAAGAGAAAACAGGAAGAGATACTTACCTGAGAGTTTATGCTGGTTGCTGGTTACCTTCAATATGCGCTGATGAGCGCTGGTGACTTGAACTCTTATTGCTCTTGTATAACTTGTTGGAATTCATAAGCTGCGTTATCTGGTCGTAATCTCTCTGGTCCTCAGTCTGAAATTCGCGTGATCTCATATATGCATGAGGTGTGAATATGTGCGCTCATTGGTGTTGAACTAAGAGGTTGGGCCAAAGGCCACGCCCAAGTCATAGAAAATTGCCTGATACAAGGCCTGCTGCTGTGGGTACTCTAAGCACGGCCTAAACATGGGTCCCAGAGGCCCTGCGTGCAACAGTTGACCAGGGAAAGCCAAAGGTCAACAGCAGCTCGGAAATGCAGGCTCACGCTCTGCGCTGGCTTGACATTGGACGGCGACGCGAGACTGCTCTGTGTTTACTTCAGCGCCAGCTGGATCAGAGACTATACTGACGTGGCGCTGGCCACACTGTCTGTTACCGAGACTTTACTGACGTGGCATTGGCCATACTGTCTAGTTGGGAATTCGCGAGCAGGAGAAGGATCAGGGTCGAAGGGGAGCTAACCTGTTGATGACGTGTAAACATTGCGCGCTGCTGATCGTCTTCACGAGGTATCTGCGCTGACAAGCGCTACAATGAGATCTGCTCTTTGTCAGATTGCGTCAGAGGAGACTGTTTGCCGATGTGGAGAGGGGAGATGCCCAAAGAAGAAGAGGGAAACTGAGGGTGTTCTATCTGCTACGCTGATGGATACTTTCTCTTCCACCCTCACAGTCTCATCTCCCTCCCTCCATCTTCTTCTCTGGTGACCAGACATTGGGCTACTTGATGATGTATACGATTATTTGGAGACATTGAGACCACGCTGAGACATTCTGTATTTTGACACTGACGAGCTTCTCTCCTGACTGGGTTCATTGCAAATAAGTCACAGATCACAGTGCAAAGTTGGAAACATGATTTTCTCTGATTACCCTTCACACAAATGATGGATATTGCTGCACATGAATGCTTAACACATTTCACTACAGGTAGCAGAAGAGGAAGATGTTGAAACGAATCATTAAAAAAGGACACAGAGAGGCAAACAGAAATACCAAAAAGTGGTCCTTCGGGACATCCGTTAATATTGGAACGATACAGAGAAGATTAGCATGGCCCCTGGGCAAGGATGACACACATAAGTCGACAAATGGTCCCCCCCCCCAAAAAAAAAAAGAAGAAAAAAAAAAAGAAAAAAAAAGAAAAAGAAAAAGAAATACTGAAAAGTGTGTGATCACTGATCATTAATGAAACAACACCATCACACTTACCTCCATGCTGGAGCGTACAGTCTCTCTGACGATTGCGAACTCATTATGATCCTTCTGACTGGCACAGAAACAAAAAAGACCCAGAAACGAAAGGGGAGTCAGGTTCCATTAGTTCCACTGACCACAGATCAGAACTCTATTGAGGGCATTATCTCTGAGTTAACCCACAAACTGTTGATCACACTTGGCAGATAGTTGGGGATGCCAAGCCTTGTTCTTTTTTCCCTTTTGCACAAAGGAGATTAACCCGTAGCATTATCTTGTCCGCCTGATTCCATCGGCAATCGAAC
Organism: Chara braunii; assembly: GCA_003427395.1. NCBI lineage: Eukaryota > Viridiplantae > Streptophyta > Charophyceae > Charales > Characeae > Chara > Chara braunii. Next base: position 68,996 of record BFEA01000682.1, on the reverse strand, counting down.
ACATGATCTGTTTACTAGCAGTCACATTTATGTGGACACAACGCCGAACTCAAGGCCCTGGGTCAAATCTCTCTCAATCTCTTCTTCTGGTTCCATTCATGATTCTTGATTCTGTTACGAAATTGACGGGAGAAGTTCTGGGAGAGGTGGCAAGACAGGGAAGAGACTCGTTTCCATTAAACCACCAGTGCTTGGTCCATACATCGGCCACAGGCCCCTCACCGCGAGTTTTGGAGGCCCGAAATGCGACCCCAGCCATTGATGAAAATGATCGAGGCGCGGCAACCCCGGAAGTTGCGCCCGTAAACAAGCCGCATTTTTTTTTTCAAGCGGGGCCAAGCACTAATGGTTGAATGTGTCTTGACAATATCATTGTGAAACCGTCAACGCCACCACCCACACGATGGAGCAGATTCCTTCATCCATGGCGACAAGTCAGAGAACGACTGCTAAAAGGTGAGAGCTCGCTGACAGGTTCCCCCCATCTTACCTGAAGAGAAACTCCAACGCTAACTCCAGGTCTTCTTTGTCATTGCCAGTGACAGCTCTTGTTGCTGCAACTGCTTCACTTGTGCAGGCAAGGTTCTCCCTCACAAAAAGACGTTCTGGCTGCAAACAATAGGATTTCAAAGTACAGAAAACGGTAAGAGGCTCAAATTCTTTGGAGGTAAAACAAGGCCCCAGCCCGCTGTCTTGCACTGCTGCTGGAGAGCTAGCACTGGAAGAAGGCAGACACAGAGCGAGAGTAGTCATGGTTAGGATGGACTGTGCAGTGAGAAAGAAAGAACTACTCAAAAAGTATTTGGCGTTCGCGCCTCGGGTTAGCGCAAAAAATAGTGTTGCTTTTTCGCACCCGCACCTCCAGCCCCCCACACCCGTGCGGGCACCACTCCTGTTTCGACTTGGAATTCGAATTCCGCCGCGCTCGCGGCGCTGCCTCATCGCGTCCGAGCCCACTCCCGTGTCGACGTCGAACTCGACGTACCTAAGCAAGCCACGACGAAATCAAGCGGCCCGGCCCATAGCTCCACACCACGACAAAGAATCCCTGCACGGGGGTGCCGGGCAGGCGCAACCAGACCATAACTACGTGTGCTATCATCAAGAGGAGAAGCCATGCCCACGGTTAGGCCACGACGTTTTCCTGGCCAGGAGATTTCAGTAATTTAGAGACAGTGCTGTCTTGGACGATACTTGAGTGGCTACGGCCTCTTCTTCATCTTCATGTTTCATGAGATGGTCTAAGGGAGGTTACACGACAAACAACAATCGAGTGAGAACCATGGTAACCCCGGACCCGGACACCATACACTTCCGGACTGTCTTCCGGACCGGTGTCTGGACCGGTCCGGACTGTCCGGTGATCCGGACATCACCGGACACCGGACAGTCCGGACCGATCCCCGGGG
>BFEA01000682.1:48072-59325 GCA_003427395.1 Chara braunii | reverse complement strand
GCCTTCGATCTATGTGGCATACTGATATGGCGCTGCCTTAGGTCTACGTGGCATGCTGATTTGGCGCTGCCTCTGGTATATGTGGCGCTGCCTTCGGTCTACGTGGCATGCTGATGTGGCGCTGTCTCTGGTCTACATGGCATACTGATGTGGCGCTACCCCTGATATACATCGCGCTGCTATTGGTCTACATTGTTGAAGTGGCGTATGCCACCTGTCTTGGTTGCTGACATGGCATTGTCCACGCTGTCTACATGAGGTGACTGGTTGCAAGGAAGAGGAAGATCGGGATCTGTGGACGTAGAGATCGGGTACTCACCTGTGGCTGACGTCATCACTAGAAATCTGTTGTGTCTTCAAAGTCTTCATGGGATGAAGTGCCACGTGGCATTGATGATGTAGTGTGGAAAGAAGCCCGGAGAAGGAGAGGGATCTGAAGGATTTTGTGTATTCGATCTTCCTCTCCTTTGTCTATTCTCCCTCCACACTCTTCTCTTTTTGGATAATGAGATACTGATCGAGATATCACTTCACGATCTGGAGACTTTCAGACAGATATTGAAACTACTGTTGATAGACGACTTCTGAGTACCTAACAGACTAGGTTCATTGCACTATTTACCGTTTGGTGGCATGAAATAGCTGAAATTTCATCTGCCCTCTCTTCACCTCCTCTCTTTGTGGCCCTTGCTCCTCTCCCTGGTGTCTGATACCCTGGCAGTATCTATTCCACTTTCCTTTCTTAATTTCCTCCGTCTCTCCCATACCATTCCACCCCACCAAGCAGTTTGATGGGGGAGGGAAGGGATAGGGGAATTCTTCACTAGGACTCATCGGGATTGCTGTATCGATCTTAGTCCACTCATGAAAAAGGAGCCGGTAGTTTCTCACTTTATCCTTTCTCCCTTGTCCCTCCCCTCGGTCCTTTTGTCCCCATTCCCATTCCACTTTCCCGATCCTCCCCCTGTTGTCCCCTCCAAGCCAGCTCAGGCTAAATTCCTTGATTTTTTTTTGGATGTCTATTTGTGAATGTAGTAACTGGATTTGGGCCTTAACCTTTTCCCATGTTGCCCTTATTTCTTTTTGGATCTGTTGTTGTATGCTTTCTGTGAATTATGGTCCTTCCACTCTTGCTCTTTCCATTTCGTATGTGCAGCGTCGTCGCCAAAGGGCCCACAGTACCGCCCTCCGTCCCAATTTGAACATATTGCTGGTGAAATCGTCCAGTTGGTCCTTAGGCCAGGCTTCGCACAGCAAGGCTTTCCAGTCCCACGGCCACTGGATCTGAGTTTATAGTTGTTCCCAGATTCTAGCCCACCACCTCCACAACCGCACCGCTCCTGGGCACTGAAGAAATATGTGTTCAATTGTTTCTAACACTTTCCTGGATGGGAACGCATTGGTGCAAAGCCTACACCAGGGCAGGGTTTGCCCTCTCTGTTCCAAGCTCGTTCTATCTATCAGCCAATCATTTGTCGGTAGGCAGCGGTGCTCGATCTGCCACTGCAGTGAGGCGAATTTTGCTGGTTTTTCCTTAATCGTCCCGAACCACCTTATGTCTCTTAACTTGTCCTTGTCGATGTGTAAGTGGTTCATCCAACGTGTCTCCACCTGGTCACGAAGGTTTATCCTCGGCCTAAGGAGTCTGTAGGTCGATTTTACTGTAAGGCCATATAATGATCTAATGACTTTTCTGGCCTTCCCCATTTGAGTTGTCCATGCCCATTCGAACGGGTCCAGGGCGAGTTGGTGGACCAGGACTTGGAGGGGGTAAGCGATCCATTGCTCTCTTTCATGGAGCACTCTAATTCTGAATAGTTCCTCCTTTTAACATAAAATTGTTTCTTCCGGAGAGGTTCTTTGTAGGACGTTATTCCAACTTATTTGGAAGAGGTTTATTCTTATTGATCCATCGGGCTCGCAATAGACGATGTTGCCCACCTCACTTGGACGATCTCTCAATGCCACCCACTCCGATTCTTGTAGGGTGGAGCCTTTCCTGAGGATTCTCCACCAAGCTAGGGGGATTTTTTTTAGGAGGTGCATTGTCGGTTGTCGCTTATTGAAAGGCAGAGTGTATTTTCCGCGGTCACAGGGTAGGCTGGGGAACTACATAGTACTGCCTTATCCCGAGAGACTACATGAGAGAGAAGGGGAGTAACTTATGAGTGTTGGGCTTGGTTTGGGGTAGTATATTTCTGGGCCTTTTGACACTGTGGGCAACGAACCCGCCTATCTCTTCCGCAGGCTGAGACATAGTGAACCTCAGCCCCGACAGTGGATAATTATCAGTCGACTTGAGAAACCTATGAGACTCTTCATGTGAAATCAATTCCTACCTATCCGTGGCGGTTTTCCACAAAAGACTGTTTCTTGTATCTACACGGATCAACAGTCAAGGGCAGCCACTGCATTGTCTCTATTAGTCTGTTTTTAGGAAGGCCCCAGTTGGGCTGAGCTTTGTTCGGGTACTCAGCGCGCAAATACGTGTGGTATGTAAACCACCCCTTAGTCAAACCATCCCCTATTAGTGGTTAGCCAGCAGATTAGGATTCGCTTTAGCGCGTGAACAAACAATTGCACAGAACTAGTGTCAAGAGTACTCGACAACTACTAGATATTCGGACCGACTTCAACGACCTCGAGTTAAGAGCGTTTTCCCATTCAGTGTGTGAAACACACCAAGCCTGTCTACAGTTTTATTTGGTCTGTGGTCTGAATCTTGGAGTGATAGAGGAATCATGTGAAATCAGACTCGCTTTCATTCACACTTTACATGCATGCAAACAGTAGCGCAGCAAACTTGAGACATGCGCCCACTCGAAACTCAGAAATATGACGACCAAGAACGCAACTCAGACACGAGTTCACTTCATCTGGCTATAACGACATAGCGCCCACACAACTCTTCGTCTGCATACAAAGGATCACCCTCGATACCCCACACGCGGTTCTCTGAACACTCACACACACACACACTGAACTCCAACTACAACTATGGCGGCTATGACCGCCTCTACTCTATCGCTATGGCTAAGCTTCGTCTCTCTACCCACTTCGTCTTCGGGCTCATTGCAAACCTCCTTGCACAAGTCGCTCTGGCCGCGCTTCCGCATGGCTCAGGCAGGAATGAATGAATGAATGGCTGGGCCCTGCCTCTTGATTTATACTTCTGCAGCTCGTTGGTCTGGCCCCTTCCCATGCCCGAAGTGCACACAGTCCCATGCGGTACTTGCTGGACTGAACCAGGACTGCCTAGGACTGGGACTGCTGACTCAGCACGGGTAGACTCCACCACTTGCCTCACCACTTGCCCACTTGCCTCAACCTAAACCTGGGACACACCGAAAGGCCACTACTCGGACCTTCCGAAAGGCCGTAGACTTGACCTTTCGGTACTATAGCAGCTACGACCTTGACCTTTCTGGACTGTAGCAGCTACGACCTTGACTCTTCGAGACCACTACAACTACGACGTCTAGACCTGACTGGGGCTCCTACTCGACAGGTCTACAGATCGAACCCCTGCGACCTCTGGACCCTACGACAGTCTACCACTGTTACAAATACACAGGTCACGGGTTCAACTCTAGGGGTCGACACAGGTACTGTACACAGGTGAGGTGGGGACTAGGGATCGAACCCTGGGATCTGCATCAGCTACTGCGAACTGGTGAATATCATTTCACTCCCGCCGGCCTAGATTCGAGGTCCTCTGAGAATAACTCGATCCAAGGCAGGACCTTTACCTCTCTGATCTCTTTCATAGGCTCTGACTATATCGGGAGCTGTCTCTAGAAGTTCTGCTCTAGTGAACCAGCGGCCAGCCTCCGGCTTCTGATAAGCAAACCGGACTTTATATTGTTTTTGAGGACGACCTCTACCTCCTGTTCTGAACACATCTTCACCGACAATGTCGTCAATGTCATATCTTTCGTCCATGTCCGGAGGGATCATGGACCGTCTAGATGGAAATTGTTGATTGGTGACACACGGCAACAACTTTTATGCGTGAAACACAGGGTAGGTGTGGAGGTGTGTTGGGATCTCTATAGTATAGGACGGCCCATCCTCTCCGCCCTTAACTTCTAGAACTGGCCACAGTCCTCTATATGCGGGTAGTAACTTCTGCGAGACGTTCTCCTCAGGCGCAAACTCTTTAGACTTGACCCAGACTAGGTCGCCTACCTGAAACTGCGATGGGATGATTATTAGCCTGTTCTATCATACGGTATTGGGCCTTCCTGAGGTTTTCAACAACAGTGGCCATCTCTTTCTCATGTTGTATCGCGAACTCCTTGGTACCGGGGGGTAGTCTATGAATCTGATCCCGGTTCAGTCCTTCAAACGGTCTACGTGGTCTAAAGGACTTCTGTAACTCGTTGGGAGTGCGATAGGTAGTCAAATGCACGCTGTTATTGTATGCGCTGGCTACCTTGGGTAACATCTCGTCCCAGTTAATCTGATCGGGTCTAATGTACATGCGCAGAACTTGCTGCAGGATCTTGTTCATCTGCTCTGTCCAACCGTTAGTCTCTGGATGGCGGCCAGACGACATCAGCAACTTTGACCCATAGACTCTCACGAGTTCCTGCCAGTTCTGTCTGGTGAAGCGACTATCTTTATCGCTAACTATGGACAACGGGACTCCATGTTCACTAACCCAAAAATCGAAAAACTTCTGGATCACTAACTCTGTGCGTGTCTGTGCAGGCAAAGGCACAAAAATAGCATACTTGCTAAATCTGTCAACTACGACCATGACTTGGCTCTTGTAGCGTCTACTCTTGACACCGGCATCCATAAAGTCAATGGAGACTGAGTCTCCAGGCTGGTCTGGAATAGGCAAGGGTCTGAGAAGACCTAGAGGGGCACGCGTAGTGGTCTTGTTCCTCTGGCAGACCTTACAACTGCGGACATACTCTATGCAATCGTTCTTCATTCCTGGCCATGTGTACACGTGCATCAGATTGGCTAAAGTCTTTTGCCAACCGAAGTGTCCCCCTGTATTATGGCATTCCCCTACGATCAGACTGCGGACTTCCTCACTGTTGGGAACGCATAGGCGGTCTACTACATTAGTCTTCTCGAATAACAAACCCTTTGTAGTGCGGTAATCTGGCTCAGTCTTTGGGGCCTCCTTGACTGTCTTGAGGAGGTCACTATAGATAGGGTCCTGTGCATATGCCTGCCTAACTTTCTCTTGCAGGTCACTCCCTATGTCCAGATAGTGAACTATAGCTCCAGAGTAGTCTGATCTCCTACTCGGAGCATCCGCAACTACATTGTACTTGCCCTTAACTGGCTTGAGCTCAAAGTCATATTGGTCTATTTCACCTGCCCACCTAGTCAACTTAGGTGTCATCTTGGCCTGTGTCTTCAACCATCTAAGAGTCTCGTGGTCGGAGTACACTTTGAAGTGTCTCCCAAGCAGGCAATGCTTCCAGTGCTATAAAGCCTCCCTGAGAGCGTAGAGTTCTCTCTCGTACGTCGAGGTAGCAACCTTCTCTGAGGGCATCCTCGCTGACATGAACTCTACGGGTTTGTAGCCATTGTTGCAATACGGCGCCTATTCCATACTGACTCGCGTCCGTGGTGACGACAAATGGCAAGAACGGATCTGCTACTTTGAGGACGGGATACTCTATCAATGCGTGCTTTAATTTCTTTATCGCAGACGTACAGTCTTTATCCCATTGCCAGATTGCCTCTTTCTTGAGCAACCTGCAAAGGGGAGCGGCGATAGTGGAGAAGTTCCTCACGAACTTCCTATAATAGTTAGCTAGACCTAAGAACAATCGCAACTCAATCAATGTGCGAGGCGTCGGCCAATCTCTAATCGCCGCTATCTTACTGTCCTCAGGCTTAATGCCATCTTCGTCTAACATGTGGCCCAAGTACAGAACTGGTGTCTTGGCCCACTCGCACTTCTTTGCGTTGATCTTGAGGTTAGCTTCTCACAGCTTCTCCAAGACCTGCCTCAAATGACCCTGGTGCTCCTGGAGGGTCCTACTGAAAATTAGGATGTCGTCTAAATGTACTACGACGAACCTATCTAACCAAGGCCTAAACAGATCATTCATACATCGCTGAAATGTCGTTGGCGCATTGATCAGTCTAAAGGGCATCACGATAAACTCATAATGCCCATAACGAGTCTGGAACGCAGTCTTGTACTGGTCATCAGGATGGACCTCAATCTAATGATACCCGGACTTCAAATCTATCTGTGTGTTAAGACCCTGGCCAATTTGGAGATATACATCCACCGGAAAGTACAATGCCCTCCAATTGCAGAAAGAAATGAATGAACTTGAGAGGAGAGAGAGGAGATTAGAAGAAGAAGAAGATGTACACCAGCAAAGACAATGACAAGGCTCTTCTTCTTCGCCCAACAATCTCCTCTTCTTTATCCCCCCCTTCTCTTATTCATACAAGAAATAATAATACAATGTTAAATGACTGATCCGGAATCAATGTCCGAGTCCCTCTTCTACTGCAGGTATCACCCAAGGTCCACCATAGCCATGGCCGCCTCTCCCACTCTTCACTCTCATGGGCCGAAGCTATGGCGGACTACTAGGCCTTGCCCAGATGCCCAAAGGACAACCCAGAGCAGCTATGGATGCCCTAGCTCAGGCTGCCATGCCCAACCCTGCCTTGAAGCTTCTTGGTGTGGCTCTCCCCGGCGGGGGACTCCTTGTTGCAGCGCCCACCAAGGTGATGAAGATGGCTGCCACCATAGCCAGGTAAGTACCCCTGGCGCTCCTCCCCCTTCCTTCCTCCTTCCTCCTTCTTCCTCCCTCATGTCCTTCTACTTCCTCCCCAGCAGCGCTGCTCCAGCTTAGCGCTGCTCCAGCCAGCGCTCCACCAGTGTGTCGCCAAATTTGCACACCGAAAAAGAGGTCGGGTCTTCCGCCCGGCCTAAGATATAGCGGCCTGCTTTGCCTCTTGGGCGGTGACTTCCAGGCCGCTGGCCTTCCAAGCAACCGGTACCTCCTCCTCTCTTGGAGGGAAACATCATTGCAGACTCTGATATTGCCCCTACAGGCCCTAGACTCAGACTGGTACCTGCTAGACCTAGTCTACACTACCGGCCTCTAAAAATGCCACTTTTGTCTTCTTCTGCTCGGCCTCCGGTACCTGCATATTAACCCCCTAGCCGGGTGTGGTACCAGCCTACCTGCTACTTGAGTGCTTTTTCCCCGCTGCAACCCTTCAAAGCCACGACCACAGGTAAGTACCAGCCCTGAGGGACCAACGAACGAACAAGTGCCCTGGCGGGCCACACACACACTCATACCAACCAACACTCAGACAGGCACAGTCACGCACACGCAAGCTAACCAGCACTCAGACAGACATGCAGTCCAGCAAGCACACACACACAGACTTAGCAGGCGGGAACTTAGTAGGGCATTCTGTCCATGAGCAAAACTCATAAATCAGCTGTGTGTTTCAGTCCATGTTTGGACGCGTTATCACATTTGAGAAATACTTACACCCCTGCACCCGATCTAAGAGATCGTCTATCCTGGGCAGTGGTTCAACATTCTTGACTGTAATAGCATTTAGACCCCTGTAGTCTATACACATGCACAACTCTCCTTCCTTATTGGGGACAAATAAAACTGGTGCTCCAGAAGGAGACAAATTGGGCCTAATCAAACCCTTCTCAAGGAGCTCGTCCAACTGCTTGCGTAGCTCCTCTAACTCTCTAGGGGACATCCTGTAGACTGCTCCCTTAGGAGTTCTACTGCCAGGCTCCATCTCTATCCTGTGTTGGATCGGCCGCAACACTACTCCTGTCGGCGGCTCCGCAAAGTCTTTAAATTCTTCCAGCAGCTTGGCGATGGCTGGATCTGTGGAACTATCCCCTTCCTTAGGCTCAGTGACAGGTCTAACATATACTACAAAGACCTGATCCTCTAACTGCTCCTTCTTCACTAATCGCGCGAACGCGGGAGCAATGAGACAACAATGTGCCAGCGAGTTGTCTACTCCTGACACATGGAATAGACGGGTTGTCTTAACCTCGCCTGACGGACTAGGGAGCCTACACTCATGCTCTCTCAAGTGGAGTGTGGCCCCTGCTGCCTCTCCCGAATCCATGCCTAAGACTATGTCAAACGAAAGGTCATCCTGTACGAGGAGAGTTAGGGAATGGAGAACTTTCTCCACCTTCCCATCTTTCTCTAGGCGGAAGTACGCCTGGACTCCCTCTACGTAGTCCTCAACTCCCATCATGCGGTTGTCGGCGAGGACACTAATTATGGGGTCTGCTAACTTTTAAACCTTCAGTTCTAGCCTCAACTTTTTCAGCGCTTTACGGCTAACATAACTGCAGGTGGCCCCTGAATCTATAAGGGCCCCTACTCTGCTTCTAAAAACTTCTACATCTACTAACACTAGCTGCCCTTTACTGTCTTTCTTCATCTTGGCCCAGGCAGGCATCCTCTCCTTCAATTCCTCTGCCACGCCTGAGGGACGTGCCTAGAGAGACGCTAACACAAGCAGTCTTTGGACAGCTAACTAGGCACGGGCCTGCAACCTCTGGTGAAGGCACATGTGGTGTGGGAGTTTCCTGTACGCGCGCCCTCGCTTCCCCACATGGCCTAGTAGTAGGGGCAGTTGCGACCCCTACCGGCGGCTGCCTTTTGACTCTTGGGCAGCCCAACGGGCCTGTCTATACTTGGGACAATATTTTATGATATGGGCAGGGTCACCACAATAAATGCACTGCCCCTGCTCCATTCGCTGCTGCCAAACTTTCTGGTCCAGGCCCAGATCTTCCCACGGCCGGCCTTGTGGCCAACCCGGGTGCCAACCTCCTGACCCTTGAGGTGACCTGCCACCTCGTCGCTGTGGGGACCGACTAGGACCTTGACGATTCGACGGGGAACCTTGACCCCAACCTCCCGCTTGACGGTTCCCTTGATCGCCAACCCCCTGTGCGCCCGATCCTCGGCCTCCCATGGCCTGGTCCCTTTGACCCTGGCCTCCTCCTCTACCTTGCGGCCTCCCTCCAGCCGCAATAGCAGCAAAGGACGTCCCCTGAGCTACGCTGCTGTCCTCCTCCTCGAGGCCCCACTCAATTTAACTGTACGGGACCTCGTCATTACCACCCTCCTCCAACGTAAGGATCATGTGATCCGTGGCCCTAACCTGGCCAGAGATGGTACGACCTTTCCACTTTTTACCCTTGTCTAAGTCCTTATGCCAGAAAGTGGTAACTGGCATGGACCGCGCCTCGTGCAGCACCACCTCTCAACTCAACGCATCATACGTCATGGTGGTTGTTGACTTTTGTCAAAGAAGTGCCCTCGTAAGGGCTCTGGGATGGCACGATAAAACAACTGGACCAACTGGGCCTCAGTGTCTCCGTGGTCTGGGACGGCTACCAAGCCGTCCATGACAACTTTGAGTGCCACTGTCGCGAATGGATGGTTTGGAGCTTGTCAGAGGCCCTGACACCTCTAGTGACGTCAGCAAACCTCTCGCGCAGGAGTTTGAGGAAAGTAGCGAGGGGGGTAAGTCGAGAGTATGCGATCGTGTTGTGCTCGCAATCTGCGGCATGTGCGAGAGACCTGGCGAAGCTAGTTGCTTCATCCTTTAAGGCGTGGAAGGCAACGAGGACTTGTTCCGCGGGGGCTATGTGCTGTAAAAAGACATACGTATTTATGCTAGCCTCCCAGTTGTCGAAATTCTCCTCCTTCCTGCTATATGGGTCAGGGAACTTTAGCTTAATTGGCTCTTTGCGGGGGCGAGCCGTGGCCTCTGTTGTGGCCACAACTTTGGGTCTCGATGGCACCAGCACATAACTTGTCTACGCCATCCCTCAGTCTTCTAACTTCGGCCCCGACGTGGCCCACCACGTCGCTCGCAAATTCCCTAAACCTAGATCGCATTGCTTGCAGGGTCACTTCTTGACCCTTACGGGCCTGGTGCTCCTCTAGCCAGGCCTCACTCAAGACTTCTAGGAAGCCCATCATCTTATCTAACTTGGCAGAGACCTCTGTCTGGGCCTGTAACTCCTGCCTGCCGGTTCGCACTCGCTCAACCTCCCCGACTATCCTGCTGGCTTCCTCCCTCCTCCTTTTCTTCTCCCTCATCATCTTCAGTTTCCACTCCAACTTCTTTTCATCTTCTGTCGCCTGGCGTTTCAGGGGATCCCCTATCAACTCTAGTGCCTTGGCAAACGCCTCCCTCTCCTCCTGCGACACATACTGTTGTGCCTCTTCATCTTCTCCCAAAGATAAATTAGCCACCCCATTCGCTTATCTTCTTCTCCCTCCATCTGTCATCCTCCTTCGTGCCACTCACTTCCCCTCTCTCCTCTCTACGTCTTCTCTCAAGGGGTTCTTCTTTTTCTTCTTCCTCCTCTCTTGCTGCTTCTTCCTCTGCAGCCTTCCTCCTTTCTTCCTTCTCTCTTTCTATCAACATCAACTTCTCCTTTTGAACTCTCAACATCTCCTCCTCCAATCTCTTCTTCTTCTTCGCCTCCTCCTCCTCAATGACCTTTAACTTCGCCTGCTTCAGGAGCTCCCTCTTCTCTTTCTTTTCTCTCAGAAGGGCGGCAATCCGGGCCTGCTCAGCCTCGGAGGGGGCAATACTCTTCCCAGTACAGGTGTCAACCATGGTGGACGGTGCACAACCAAACAAGCGGTTCCACTCCTCACCACGTAGACTCTACTCCCCCTGACTGACTCACCTACTGACTCAATCTAAGATTTACAGAATCAAGACAGTATCCTGTCAACTATGGTCACTAGCCTGGACCTATTCTAAGGTTGTCACTACTAGACCTATTGCTGATCAGGAGGCATTTAAGGAGATCCCCCGTAACTCCTCTATTTAACGTCGCAGACAGGACGACGCGATCAGCAGGTCTCTCAACACTTAGACGGCCTGTTGTGCAGCCCACAACTCGGATTTTGGGCCTACTATGCCACACCGAGCAGCCCGCCGGTCAGTACCGGTCCTTGGGAGGGTTCGTGTCCTCCGGGACAGTCGAGTCGTCAGACACAGTCTTTAGCCCTACTCAGCCCGTGTGGGTTTGGTCAACAAGGCCCTATCCTTCATCCACAGAGTTCCTACGCCTGGACAGAAGAGACTCGATGCAGAAAGAAGGAGACAAACAGACTTGACTCAGCAAGTACCACAGGGTGTGTGCACATCCATAGGGCGAGGGGATAGGCTGAAGGCTTGGCGAGATTATACCGGCTCCAGCTTGGTCAAACTCGTGGTCAACAG
>BFEA01000682.1:37001-47537 GCA_003427395.1 Chara braunii | reverse complement strand
CAATCTTGTATCGCTCTCTCTCTCTCTCTCTCTCTCTCTCTCTCTCTCTCTCTCTCTCTCTCTCTCTCTCTCTCTCTCTCTCTCTCTCTCTCTCTGTCTTCTCCTTCGTCGTGGTCTTCTCTGCAGGTGTGCGCGGCGGCTTCTCCAACCTCCGGGTCCGCTATGGCGGACTTCTTCTCTCGGCAGCCACCTCAGCTATGGCGCATCACTCTCCCTACGACACACAACGTGGCGCGTGGAATAGCGGGTACCAGCTCCGATACCAATGAGATCAGACTCGCTTTCATTCACACTTTACATGCACGCAAACAGTAGCGCAGCAAACTGGCGACATGCGCCCACTGGAAACTCAGAGATATGACGACCAAGGACACAAATCAGACTCGAGTTCACTTCATCTGGCTATGGCGACATAGCGCCCACACAACTCTCCGTCTGCATACACCCGATCATCCTCAATACCCCACACGCGGTTCTCTGAACACTCACACACACACACACACACTGAACTCCAACTACAACTATGGCGGCTATAGCCGCCTCTACCCTATCGCTATGGCCAAGCTTCGTCTCTCTGCCCACTTCGTCTTCGGGCTCATTGCAAACCTCCTTGCACAAGTCGCTGTGGCAGCGCTTCCGCATGGCTCACGCAGGAATGAATGAATGGCTGGGCGCTGCCTCTTGATTTACACTTTTGCAGCTCGTTGGTTTGGCCCCTTCCCATGCCTGAAGTGCACACAGTCCCATGCGGTCCTTGCCGGACTGAACCAGGACTGCCTAAGACTGGGACTGCTGACTCAGCACGGGTAGACTCCACCACTTGACTCACCACTTGCCCACTTGCCTCAACCTAAACGTGGGACACACCGAAAGGCCACTACTCGGACCTTCCGGAAGGCCGTAGACTTGGCCTTTCGGTACTGTAGCAAATACGACCTTGACCTTTCTCGACTGTAGCAGCTACGACCTTGACTCTTTGAGACCACTACAGCTACAGTGTCTAGACGTGACTGGGGCTCCTACTCGACAGGTCTACAGATCGAACCCCTGCGACCTCTGGACCCTACGGCAGTCTACCACAGTTACAAATAGGGTTCAACTCTAGGGGTCGACCCAGGTACTGTACACAGGTGAGGTAGAGCCTAGGGATCGAACCCTGGGATCTCCATCAGCTACTGCGAACTGGTGAATATCGTTTCACATGAGAGGGGATGAAATTCTAGTGATGAAAAGCAGATCAAACAGGGACATGGGAGGAAGAGGCTTACCTAGATATGGAGTCTCACAGGCTGGCTCAGAGGGAACTTACGGTTGGGATGGCCGAAGGAAAAAGGTATATCGAGAATCTGCTCTGATTTTATGGTCATGATGATAAACTACACCGCACCAGCTCACTCCTAGAAACTGTTGAACGGGCCAAGGCTAAGCTCAACTGAAAGCATGGGGGTCACTTGGAGAGCGTTCAATCTGCATTCCAACAATCTTCAGTCAACTTTTCAATCAACTTTTCAATCAATCTTCAATCGACACTCTGCCATTTCATGTTACTCAAGAACCTCTATCAGATGGAATTAGCAATTAATTAGTTGACACAAAGTTCGGTGTCAGTCAGGCGGCGTCCATATCAGACGAAGCAAAGATCAGTGACAATCAAAGACTGTCCTCATCAGGAGACACAAATCAGTCTTAGCATTCACCAACTGCGCATGAGTGCAGTCCAATCGTTCTCAGTCCAGGAGGCTGTTCTGACCAGTCTCAACCGGATTGCTTTAAAAGATGCTTTCCAACACCGGTCGACTTCAAACAAGAGGACCTATCCATCTATGCGGTTCACACTAAGTTTGCTGGAGGTACCATACATGACTTGAGACCCTATGTGAACAAAGACAAAGAGACTCGTGAAAATTTCGACTCAGTTTGGGTCTCGGCAGCCAAGCACCTAAAGAAGAAAGAAAGAGAGCTTGATGAGGGTGGGATCAAATTGATTCATAGCTTCGGACCGAAACTCTATATTGACGATCCCAGGCCTCCAGTACCCTTAACTCTCACAGACGGTTCTTATTGGGGTGACTTGGTGGACCTGGCCAAGAGGTACATTTCACCTGCAGCGATTGATTATGAGGCGGTGACCGAACCATCACAGTTCCAACATCTCAGACGAGGGATTTTCTCGCCGCCATATCTTCCTAGTCTATGGGAAAAGTTTTGTGCTATGGTTGACTTTCGTGTCATGGGACTTGGTTGGAAATGCTCGGAGCTTGCAGGGTTCAGGTGGCTCTACATCCAAAAACCACAACCTCAGGGACCACGGAGACTTGGTTCGAGGCACAAGAAACACACAGCAAAATGAGAGATTGAGTGAATGACCCAAAGGGTTGAGTCAGGACTCTTGACTAGTGTTGGCCATGCTCCTTACGTGTACTCTCTGAGATTATTACGAGTTTTCATTATTCCCTCATTTATCTTGTCTTTGCCTGAGTGAGTCAATATTGCTTCCTTTGCATTATTTCTATTTGATGATTGCATTCCCAGATGATCCTGTCACAGTTCTCAAAAATTAGAAAATTGATAAATTGATGCATGCATGACATACCAGAATTTCATGTTTAATATTTGCATGATTCTTGTTGTTCTGAATCAAAATAAAAGATTCATGAGACCGGGACCGGCGAAGACCGCAATTGAAGGGTCTCGCTCGCAGCCGGACGCACACAACAGGAAGGGCTTTGCTTTATCTAATTTATTTTATTTATTGCACACATCATCCAAAATCTTGCGTGACAGCCTGTTGGCTTTCTGGTCGCCTGAAGAGGTCCGACTAGAAAAAGTGCGACAAAAAATGGCGCTGTTGCCGGGGACATGAAAATTTTTCGTGTCTGGAACGAGCCTGGGTCAACATCAGCTTTGAGCTTTTGACTAGGGCCAAAGAACTGTTGCGGCTCTATTATTTTGATTGAGACATCATTCTCTTGGAAATTCTTAGTTGCTAACTAGGTCTTATCTCTTCATGAGTGAGGTACCACACTAGACCGGAGGAGAGGACTGACCTTACTTATTAGAGAGGATCAGGCTTGATCACAGGTATGCCTTATGAGCCCTTGACGTCCTTGAAGAATTGAGAAAGAAGAGAACGAATCAGAGGGTAAGAGATTCCATTAAGAATACTAACTATCGATTAACTGAAAGAGCTTTCAAAATTAACTATTAAAGGGGTATTCCCCTATCATGAGCACTGTTGGGTTTACCACACTGGCAGTTCGACCATCTGTGTAATCCTGACTCACTTCTTGGAGGGAGATATCTACGATTTTCGTCCGTACGTCAAGAAGGGAGGCTGCAATGATGGTGAGGCCTTTAACTGGCTATGGGAAATTGCAGTTCAATCTATCTACGATGAAAAGGCAGATCTAGTCAGGCAAATGAAGAGAATGAAATGGGGGTTAATGTCTGTAACCTATGAGACAATTCCAATTCCTCCTATTCCTGAGAGCTATTGTAACGGAAGTAATTGGTTGCCAATAATTAATATGGTCCTGAGGTGGAAGAAATGAGAGGGCTGTCATTAGAACAAGAGAAACTTCAGCAGAGGAAATCAGACGGAGAAGACTAGAATTTGGCAGAGGCTCGGGTCCAACCAAAGAAAAAGTCGAGTGTCTCCTGAGATCACTGAATGCTTTAAGTGAGAGAGAAGTGTTCCCATACAATATTGTCAAGTATGAGATGGTCGAGAGTGGATGAGAGTGTCCTGACATTCTACTTTACAAACTTGGACACATATGATGTAAGAATTTATGTTCTAAAGAAAGAAATGTCGACGTTGTCTATGAGAGATGTTGGGGATTTGCAGAGGAAGTTGTACTGAAAGAGAAAGAGAGACTTGAGAGAGAAAATAAGTGTTTCACTGGATCTACTCGGCTTGCTGTCTTTGAGGGATTCCCAGTTCCTCCTTTACTTCGTCTGCAGTGATTGAGTTTGCATTGAAAGTGAGAAGAGACCAAAGACGCAAATGAGTCAACCATACGTACCTCTGAAAGTGAGACAATGGTTTAGGCTGAAGAGAGGATATAGGAGGCTTAGTAAGGAGGATTCTGATAAACTGCTCAATTCTCTTAATTCTATAACAAGGAGAGTCGTGATTCCCTACGAGATTGTGAGGTATGAGGCACTAAAGAATCTCGGATAAAAACATGATGGTATGTATGTCCTTACTTGCTATTTTATCGACCTTGATGAGTTTGACGTTGGGATCTACGTGCCACGACATAGGTTTGAAGAGTGTAGAAGTGGCCGATGTTGGCAGCGAGCGTCTGATATTGTACATGACAAAAGAAAAAGACTTGAACGAGAAGAGGAGAGCTTCTCTTGGAGTACCTATGTTAGGCCTTTCACTGGGATACCGTCTCCACCTGTTGAAGGGCTTACGTTTTCAACGAATAATTGGTCAGTCATAATAGATTTTGTATGGAAGATGGAGAGGGCTCAAGAATAATACTCTCAACAGTAAGAATAACTGCTGTGAGACGCAGACTCTTTGAAATAACTGGGTCTGATAATCCCTTCGTATTTATGAGATATGAGACCTGCGTAAGAGGGCAAATAATATTTTACATTTCACTAGTGAAATTCCTTAACACAAGTAGCTTGGACGTAAGAATTTACGCTACAGTATGCCTAGAGAAGGAAGCTGATTATTCAAAATGTCGGATGGGAGCCTATGTCAGCCTTATAAGAACAAAAAAGTGGCTTGAAAAGTTACAAAGAAAAGTAGCTTGGGGAAAAGGAATAAGACAATTTGAGAGACTCCCTACTTTCTTAACTACCGATGGCTTTAATGACAGGAGAGACTGGTCGCCTCTCCTGGAAGCTATTGTCATAGTAGGTAACGCAAGGGAGAGTGACTCTATAGTGGTGATAAAGTCCTTACTCTTTATACTTTTGGGCACCAGTTTGAGATCCTTGACTACACTCATCCTGAGATCTACCTCTCCTGACGCTGTTCATAATGGTCGATAATGCCTGATACGGTTGATCAACTAACATTCAGAGTTGTATTGGAAGGAAGAGTTGTCACGACAGATGAGACTCTTCGGATCCCAGACAGGTCTCTTTGCTTTGGATGAGCTCGAGTTCATGCAACCTTTCTTTGATCGGATAAGAGACTCTACCCTAAGAGCCGTCAATGACCAGACTGAGATCAGCTATTTACTAAAGGTAGTGAAAGTAGGGATTACTGAGAGAATATCATATCACTCCTCTAGAGAACGAGTCTCTCTTGCCAGGAGAATCAACAACAACCCATAAGCCATGCAATTTGACTATGAGATTACAGACCTGACACGATACTTTATGATCCGGGGTACTGTGAAAGGATACAACAGAAGATTGAGTATGGATGATGAAAGGGAACTGATTGAGGATTACATTGGGAGACTGAGAAGAATTGCGTTGCCTTTAATCACCACCCAGTCTATATTGCCTACACTCTCTACGTACAAAACTCTGAAGGGGTAGAGCAAACAAGGGAAGACAGAAACAAACTTGTATCCTTGCGAGAAGATAAGAGATTGAAAGTAAGAAAAAAGAGATCAAAAGTGACGGAAATAAAGATAAGAGAGTACCAGGAGAAGTTTATGGTCAAAATGGTTGGACGAGGGAGACCTAACTCTTCTGCAAGGACTCATGAGGAGGCCATGGTTGGTGTTATACGAGAGCTGGTCGAAAGAGTTGACACAATAAAAGGAGGGTCGGATATCGCAAGAGCAAAGAGGCTAGATGAGATGATTTCATGCTTCAGAGGTTCTCAGGTAAATGATTTCTTGGATGAGTATGAATTATTTGGGCTCAATTATGGTTGGATAGACAAACAACGACTTAAGCACCTTCTATCCTACTGTGACACTGACTCAAGGTTGGTTGTTCAAGAGTTGATGGAAGGGGTTACAACATGGGAAGAAGTCAAAGAGAGAATGAAGAGATAATTTGAGAAAGACTCTGTTTCAACTACTACTAAGGATTTTCTCAACATCAGGAAAGCTAAGCATGACACCTTCAATGTCTTCCTTCAAACTTTCATCCGAACAGCCAAGAGAATCCCATATTTGGATGAGGCTCAGAGATGTCATATTTTTCTGACTAATTTTACAGATAATGAGAGACAGATTGTTCTCAATCAAGCTCAACACTACCCTCTCTGATGGGATGAAATGGTTGCAATAGTCAGAACTCTGCCTACGGTCTTGCATAAGAATGGTTACTGGATCAGATCAGTACACTGGTTAGAGACACTGGTTAGAGACAGGGAGACCGAGAATGGTATGGACAAAGGGAACAATTTGAGTGTTGAAAATCTTATTCAACGGGCTATGGGCAATTACATGCGTGCTAATCATGTTGCTAATGAAAAGGGAAAAAAGAAAGTTGAAAGCGAAGATGAAGAAGATGATGACGATGATGATGGCTATGGTAAGAAAGAAGATTCCTTCAGGTCAAGAAAGAACAGAGGGAATGGTGGAAAAGAGAACAGCGAAAGAAGGAAATATGATGAGCGTCCAAGGAAGAGCTTAATCTGTTATTATTGTGGTGAAGGAGGTCATACTACCACCTATTGTAAAGCTCTCGAGGAGGATGTGAAGAGTGGGGTGGTTAAGAAGGATGCAATGGGTCATTTATGTGACAGTTCATAGAAAAAATTGGATCTCACGCATCGTGGAGGTAGGAGACTTCTTGCGCTTAAACATGAAGAGAAGATGAAGAAAAAAAGAGAAATGTCAGTGTGAATGTCCACTTCCTCATTGGTAACTTGCCTGAGGAGCTTGTGCAAAAAACGGATGACTCTCTTTTACTGATTGAATTGTCTCTACATTCTTTAACTCTAGTAGAAGACATGTCTGATGAGGCTTTTTCAAGTGGGCTATCGTTAGAGGAGAGTTCAACTTCTCGGATTCCTTCTGAGCTAGTGATATTTTCTCCTAGTGAGCCCTCTTGTTCAGCCAACATGATGTCTTTTGAGGGTGATCTACCACCGAAACTCATCATGATACCCAATGAGGTGATTGGAGAAGTGAGGAATCTTCAGGCACGCTTTACACCACAAATGATAAAGAAAAAGAAGAGAAGAAAGGCCGAAGAGACTCTAATTGACATTCTTGATGATCAAGAACCGGACCCTCGATTTAAGAAGAGTGACCAAGGGAAGAAGAGAAAATTCATCCTCAAGAATGAGTTGGAAGATGGAATGTATCTATAGATGTGCTTACAAAAATATTGAAAGAAACAGAAGTGACTTTGTCGTCCAAAAAGACAATGACATTAGCACCAAAGTTGAGAGAGGAACTCAAGAAGTTAATTGAAAAGATAAGGATGGAAGTTAATTACCTGGATCGGTTTTCCCTAGCCAAGTCAACAGAACCTTACCTGGATGTAAGATGACATTCGCAACCATGGGCTGTGGGTATTTAACTATCTACATTAATCAGGTGAAAATTTGAGCTTTAGTGGACTCTAGAGCAGAAATGATACTTATCTCTCAGAGAGCTATGGAAGCCTGTGAAGTACCATTGATGGAACTCTCTCTCTCTCTCTCTCTCTCTCTCTCTCTCACACACACACACACACACACACACACACATGATGGAACTCTCTCTCTCTCTCTCTCTCTCTCTCTCTCTCTCTCTCTCTCTCTCTCTCTCTCTCACACACACACACACACACAACCTCCTCATCAGTCGAAAAAAGTCCACCACAGTGATGTTTTTTTTAGTGTATACTATTTAGCGAATATGACGACACACACACACAAAAAAAGCCCAAGCAGAGTGACAACAATAGCCTCGCCCCGCTGTCTATCCCTCTCCTCGGCCGCAGCGTGGCTGCAGCAGGTCCACTTGTTCTTCTATAAAAAAAGGCCCAATTGGTGATTGAACCAGGTTCACCTCCCTTCTGGCATATGAGGCATCACAAGACTGCTTTGACTAAACTGTCAACCTCAAGTACTATAGGAACAACAACATAGGTGGCGTCTCCCCTCATGCCCTCTCCTATCCCCCACAAATAATCCACTGCCTGCATGCCAGTGCATGGTGGTCCCCAACAAAAGATAGGTGCATTTTGCATACTGCACACACCGAGCTGACCGTTGGTTGACCCGTGCGGAACTTCAAGCAACAGCTCCATACGTTCTTGCAGGCTACGAACGTAAGATGCAAGACCAGCCGGTCTCTTCGGCTCCACGCCGCGCCCACGTCCAGGTTCCACCTTCAGATCGTCAGCTTCGCCCTCGCCCCGGCTTGACTTCATAAGGAGGGGGGGGGGGTTACATGATGCGCCTGCCCACGAGGGCCATTTTCCAGGCCCTGCGTCCCTCACGCTAAAAGCCTGAAATCCAAGTTGAAAGCCCGAAAACAAAGGCCTACAAGCCCCGTGTCCATTTAGCTCGAAAGCCTGGAAAACAGGGGCCTACAGACCCTATGTCGTTTCAGACTAAAAATGGGAGTAGCCTTTTTAACCTGAAACGAAGGGCCATTTCCGGTCTGTCATCAAACCGGCCTACCCTAAAACTCATGCACCAGACCAGGGTTTTAGGAACATGCTATTTTTGGCCTGTTCCCACGACAGCTGCAGCACCAGCCCCTGGCTCAGCTTGGCATTGGCAAGAGCAGCCTCTTGGACTGCCCGCCTTGGAACCGTAGACAGTCGGAGGCAGTCAGGAGGCAGGCCGAGATAGTGCATAGGGACTTCCCATGCACTTCACGGGTAGGAGTAGGCAGTCAGTAGTCTTCAGGATTCGGCAGCAGCACTCTGGAGGAGCGTTGCAGGAGTAGTAGTAGCGTTAGCATTAGTCTTCAGCATTGGGCGCTAGTAGCGTAGCTGTAGTCTTTAGCGCTGGGCGCCATAACTAGGATAGTACTAGAGAGAGAGAGATTGGGCGGAGACCAGGGATACTTACCTGCAGCGCCGTTGCTCCAGCTTCGTCCTCGAGGTACTTGCAGCACAGCGCCGACTTCATAGGTTAGTACCAGGCATACGAGAGACAGAGAGTTCTTCTTCTTCCTCTTCTCAGTCCGTCATCTCCCTCTCACCCTCTCAATATCTGACTTCACTGCATCAGCAGACTATGAGAGCAAGAGAGAGAGAGAGCTTAATGACATTGGATCCAGACTCGACTTTTGGGCTTCAAACATTTTGACGAGGCGTTATTTGGGACTTGTGACAAAGACTTGGTGTTGACGACATTCCCATCTCTCCCCCCTCTTCGTCTGCTCCCCTCCTCTTCGTTTATACATGGTCAGAGCCTGACGCCAACTTCCTATGTACAAGCGCCAGGTCTCTTCAAACCTCGTGATGATAATGATGTATGTTCAGTCTGCATCGAAACATTGATTGGGCTAGTCCGTAATATTCTAGCATTCTGCTTCGCTATCTTGTACTACGTGAAGAGGTCATTCTCGGTCAAGTCAGGGTTTGTATCTAAGTCTTCTCTGTGCTATTAAGCACCATTTTGTATGTATCGGAATGCACATTGCTTTGTTGAGATTCTACCTGCACTGCATTGTCCATTCAGTCTTTTTTATCACATTGCGGATCCTCGGTTATTATGTACATCGCCCATCTGGGCACGTAACACACTTGCAAAGAGATAGAGACCAAAGAAGAGAGAAAGAAGAAGAAGAAGAAGAAGAAGAAGAAGAAGAAGAAGAAGAAGAAGAAGAAGAAGATGTACACCAGCAAGACTAATGACAAATCCCCCTTCTCTCTCCACCTTCCTCCTCCTTCACTTCGCCAATCTTATTCTTCTTCCAATAATGATAATAATAATAACTAGATGACTTGTTGCGGCTTCGCCCGCAAAAACAAAAAAGAAAAAAGCACAAATGAAAGAAAACGCATAAGGAACTGCCCTATCATATGGGGCTTCTTTCACAATAAGAAAAATATGAGCCTGAGAGCAGACGATAACCCGCGTGCAAGAAAATAGCAGGGAATACCACCGAACATTCTTTTTTCTTTATCTTTGCGTGTTTTGTTTGGGGAGCCGTTACCTTTGCAGCATCGTTTTTGTTTTGTGCTGTGCAAGAACTCTTGATTTTTCTGAGAAAATCCAGTCCGTCGTCCCGTTGATGTTTTTGTTAAAGATTAAGAATCAGACTTTGTTTTTCTGTGTTCTCTGGGTATGTTTGTGATCAAGCAATCTTGCACGTATGCCCCGTGCTTACTTGTTGATTTTTGACGCTATGTGTGCAAGTGCATGCGCGTGTGGGTGAGTCTCAGTTTGGTGGGCTCCGATGATGCCAGTGATGATTGGCCCGGGGAAGTTGTTGGAAGGCACCTCCAACTATAGGAGTGCCGCTGATGTTAAGCAGGTTTTGCATTGTATGAATGAAACAATCAACATTCAATCTACTTGGCAGTTGCTCTTCGGGTGGGGGACTTGTCGGGAGTAGCATTGCCGTGAAAGCCATAATGCCGGCCGTGCATCTTGGAACATTTCCAGGAAGGCAAAAGGCAAAAAAGCAACGTAGCACGTGTCAGAGTCACATA
>BFEA01000682.1:16779-32046 GCA_003427395.1 Chara braunii | reverse complement strand
TTCCACACCTCCCAATGGTCAGAGGCGTGTACAATAGCCATGTAATGGCCAGGCCCATGCACAATGCAGGCAGAGATGCGGGATGGAGGATTAAACAACTCACCTGGTAGAGCATGGCGTAGTTCAAGCTGGCGGTTCCTCATCGTTATTTCTAGGACAGCAATGGTAAAACCTCCTTCCCTGGTGTAATTACGATGCTCCGGCTAGGCCCTGTTGGTCTCTACACCTGACTCTTAGGACTTGGCTGCACTACTCACGACATGTGCGAAATTAGAATGAATCTTCTGCAGAACGTGGAATAATATGCCACCATATGTTTTGTCTTTTGTGCATTTGGTGAGTAGAGGCCCTTAGGGCCACTGCACGTATTCCTAAGAAAAGAAAAACGAGAAAAGAAAAGAAAAGCGAGAAAACAGAGAAATAGTGACCCATAACCGAGATGACAGACTTGGAAATCACAGCAGAATGCGGGAATCTCAGCAAGGCATTCATTCCAACGGCAAATCCCAGAAAACAGCAGTGTTCTCAGTCTGTGTTTTGGCAGGTCATTACAATCAAAACACCTCATCGTAGAACCAAACACGAAATGTGGGCACATGGATAGTGCTGCGAGTTCTGAGGGAGAGAACTGCTCATGACTTTCTTTTTTAGATCAAAACTTAGCCATGGGTAGAGGTGAAGAGAGCACAGGATAGCTGAGAGGCAAAAAGTAGTAGCTCTTACCGTGCTCCCCATGAATGCTTTGCCACTGGGGACTTGAATACAGAACTGATAAGCACTTGGATCCTTGTGCTGCCAATGCAAAGGACAACCAATAAACGACATATTAGGTGATAGAAAGCGGCAGAGGGCCGTCAGAGGGGAAAAACAAAGAAAGAACGTAACAGGACTGGTGCAGAGAGGTAGTGCAAGGGAAGGAGAGGCTTGACTCTCACACAAAGAAAGTTGACTCAATAGCATTCAGAATCTGAGAGCGAGAGGCACGAAAGAGAAGAGGAGAGAGACAGAGTGTGAGACGAACTAGACTCGACACATGAAGATTCCGGCAGCACAAAGAGGTCTTGAACCGAGAATAGAACGAGGCTTTTGATTCAAAGATGAGTGAACAGTGCTGCTGGTCGTCCGTGTAAGTACCGCGGCCAAGTGAGGATTGGGCCTGAACGGACCCAAGGTGAACTGTTGGTGCAAAGAGTACGAAAATTGAGAAGGGAACTCTGGCGCCAAACTGGCTGAGGGGCAAATCTGCAAAATTACAAGGGTACTGGGGATTTGAAAGAAAAGGCCCACGCCCAAGAGGGCTGGCTCAGTTGGTTGAGCATGTAAGTGGCACTCAGGAGATCGTGGGTTTGATATCCAACGTCGTCCTTTCGATCCCCGCGACCTCCTGGGGGTATGCTTCAGGTTCACCGCTGGAGACTGTTGGCTTGGGCCTCCTGGCTGGTTGTGGAAGTAATTGCTTCTTTCAAGCTCATGCCAGGTGTTAGGAGCTTGGGTGCTGCTCCCTGCACTGAGCAGAGATAGGTAGGTGTAGATCCATAACCTTAGGATAGCTTAGGCCTGTCTCGTGAATTTAAGCTCTGATTCTGCACCCATAAAGTAGGTGGTCCACAGTCTTCGACCCTAAACCCTGTAGTTGGCCTTCGAAACATGGAGCTGGGTTCCTTGCTGGTTGGGTTGCCATGGCCCTTGCAGATCCGGAAGGTGAGTATACCAGTTTGAGTACACAGCCCGAGGTAGGTATTGTGAGATGGAAAATAATTCAAAATATTGAGAGAAGAAAATAGCATAGGAAATGCAGGAGAACGCCTTGCCCCACTAACTCCCCCATATGGCCCAACTCCCGCACATGACTGTAATATGAAATAAGATCCGGGGCAATCTGATCCCAAAATATTTTCCTTTCGGGAGTCTGGCAAGGCCCGGTGCTCTCTCCCCTTCCATCTGCTTCAATGCAGACCAGATCTCGTCCTTAGCTAACGGATGGTCTAGTTGAATCGTCTGCTGTTCCGACAAACGTTTTGTAAGAGGCTGCAAAAAGGCTACAATCTCCTCCTCAAAGTCCTCGCTAATAGTTGACTCCCAGTGTGCACATCTAGAGGTGAAAAGATCCTTATAAAAGGTCCCCGCTGCCTGAAAACACTGGGGGTGGAAGTCAAGACACTCTCACACCCCTGCAGCGGATCGTACAAAGCCTCGGTGATCGTCCTTTGTGTGCGTGCGCAGGCCAAACTAAAGAATTTCTTATCCATTGAGCCCTCAGTTTGATGCTGTGCCATTTTTCCCCTAATACGAATGCCTTCCCATCTTTGCTCAGCAAAGGCCTGCAATTGCTGATGTATAGACTGTTCTTCCGTATAATTGTGAGTCCGTTCCTGCTGATCGTCAGACTGTGTCCGTAAAGCCGGTAATGCCTCCTGCTGTTCGAGATGCTGCAGTTTGAAGTATCTGTTTTTCCCGTTCATGTTGCCTAGCCGCTAATTGCGACGAGTATTCCTTGCATTTTTTCTTAAGAAAAAATGGCGTTATTAAACCCGTCAATTTCTTGTGGTATATCCTGTTTATATGTGTGCCAATATTTCCAACAATCTGTTATGTAGTTAACGAATGGTTTCTGCTGAAGGACAGACACATTCAATTTATAGAACCCCGACCCCTGGTCGGGTTTCTTTCAGAATGTCAGTGTGATCATTACACATCTTGTGACCTAATCCTGGATACGGGCTCCGTGGTAAAATAGCTGCCAAAAGGAGCGAGCCTTCCAGGTCTTCAGAAGTAAGAGTAATGTCCATTTTTTTTTTATTTTTATTTTTTTTTTTGCCCACAAGATTGTTTTTTTTTTTTCCTATTCCCCCGGCAAGTCAATATGGAATACATCAAAGACACACACACACTCCTCCCCATTATGGCTGAGAGGCCCGAGTAGGCAGCATTGATTACTTCCCTGAGGAAGGATGTACCACCTTTCACCCCTGCCTAATTTAGCCTGCACAACCTCTGCCTGCCAATCTCTCTGATCCCAGATCTGCTCCTCTCAGCTATGAAGCTGTCGGGTATCTATATGATTATACAAGAGCATTCTGAAACACTTATATGCCTTTTGAAGCCTCTAGAATTCTATAACAGCTTTTGGCTTGTTTCTGTCTAAGCCATAAACCCTACGCCCTCGCTCTTAAGTCTTCCCAAACCCTAAACCCTAAACCCTTAACTATAACTTCTATTTTGCTTAAACCTCAATCCATTGACCTCCACTTTCTCTCCCATTTCCTTTTTTAATTTAGCCTGAGCTAATTTTTGCCTATCAATCCTTTTAATCCCAGATCTGCTCCTCTCAGCTATGAAACTGTCGCGTAAGTCTGTTAAGTGGGAGCCATCTGGGATGCTTGTAGTGTTCTCTGAATTCTATCTCCTCAAAACTTCAAAAGCCTATTTACCTTATTTCCTTATAAACCCTAAACCCTATACCCAAAAAACCTTCACCCCTATCATTACAAACGTTTTTTTAAGACTATTTTGAAATCACCTTTTTCGTACAGTGTACAACCTGAGTTATTCCTGATTCTTAAACCCTGAACCCTATCTGAAAGTTTTTTGTGGTCCTATCCTTACTTACCGATTTCCTATTCTATGACTCCAGTCATACTCCTCTCGGCTGTGAAACTGTCGAGCTGGGGTATTGCCTTAGAGAGGGCTGGGACGTAAGTGTTGCTCTAGAGATCCCTACCATTCTAAATCCTACTCCTTCTGATTCTGTCTAGACCCTGAACCCTGAAACCCCCGGCTGTGAGCTATTGGCTATGGTGCGCTGGTGTCTGTAGAGGGGGCGTTGTGAGAGGGGGGGGGAGAGGGGGGGAGATAGGTGTGGTGGTAGGTGTCTGTGGTGGAGGGGGTGGTTGGTGCTTGGGGGGGGGGGGCGGTGGTGGAGGGAGGTGGTGGGGTTGATGGGGAGAGATGGGTCCGGGCTGTTCTAGGGTGATTTAGTGGTTGGGGGTGATCTTATGTGGGCCCAGGGGATTATAGGAACGCTTTTGTGGATGCGTTATGGTTAGTCGGTTTTAGGGGGTTAGTCTATCGTTTGGGTGGTACCGAGTCGCCCATTGTCCAATATTAGATTCATGTCCCTGCTTTTTGTTTGTGTTTCTCTTCCGGTTTCCTTATCACTTCTTCTCTTGTCTTCTGTTTGCCCTTCGTTGGTGCGTGCTAGGTGTAGGTTGGTTATTCTCCTAGGGGTCCTTTACCCTAAACCCTCTGCGCCTCCTGCTTTCCTTAGGGGCTGGGTGGGGAAATAGGTCCTTTTCCGTTCATTCCAGGTCCATAGGTGTTCTTTCGTCTGGTTCTTCCCTTGGGGTGGTTGGGCCCCACCAATCTGTAAAATGGAGGGTTCTTCCTGATACTCGTGCCAATAATCCCTTCTTTAGCCAAGCCTCCTCAAATTCTTTCTGTAATTTGTTCTTTCTCTGTGTGTCCGCTTCCTTTTCCATCTTGCTCAGGGTTTGTTTCCATTCCACACGGGTTCCTGTTTCCACCATTTGTCTTGCTTCCTCCCACGATTCATTTGCTGATATTTTCTTTTTGCTAATTGTGCCTGCGCATCTAGCTCTCCAGATTACCCACAGGGTCGTTCTTCTCAGCAGTTCTCTGATTCCACAGTCTTCTTCCGGAATTATGCCTTCATTGGTGACGGGATGAAATCCGTGTGACGGGATGAAGCTTTCTAAATGTGTTGAAAACCTTCAGCGACAAACACAATCACTAGTCATCAGCTTATCCTCCTCTATGTATGGTGGCGCAGGGGAGGGCAACTTCCATCTATCCATCCCCTGCAATCAGACTCACTTTCATTCACACTTCACATGCATGCAAACAGGTTGCGCAGCAAACTGGCGACAAGCACCCACCCGGAACTCAGAGATATGGTAACCAAGAACGCAGCTCAGATACAAGTTCACTTCAATGGCTATGGCGACTCAGCGCCCACACAACTCTCTGTTCGCGCACACAGGATCACCCTGGATATCCCACACACGATACTCTGTACGCACACACACACACAGCAAGCTATCTACAGCTATGGCGGCTATGGCCGCTGCTACCCTATCGCTATGGCTAAACTCCTTCTCTCTCGCCCACTTCGTCCTCGGGCTCACTGCAGACCACCTCGCACAAGTCGCTGTGGCAGCGCTTCCACATGGCTCACGCAGGAATGAAGGAATGGCTGGACACTGCCCTTTGATTTATACTTCTGTAGCTCGCTGGTCTGGTCCGTTCCCATGCCCGTGGTGCACACAGTCCCATGCGGTACTTGCTTGACTGGACTAGGACTGACTGGGACTGGGACTGCTGACTCAGCACCGGTAGACTCCACCACTTGCCCACTTGCCTCAGCCTAAACATGGGCAACTTCGAAAGGCCACTACTCAGACCTTCCGGAAGGCCGTAGACTTGGCCTTTCGATACTGTGGCAGCTACGACCTTGACCTTTCTGGACTGTAGCAGCTACGACCTTGACCTTTCGGGAAAGCTACAGCTACGACTTCTATACCTGACTAAGACTCCTACCCGACAGGTCTACAGATCGAACCCCTACCACCTATGGACCCCACGACAGTCTACCAACTGTTACAAATACACAGGTCACGGGTTCAACTCTTGGGGTCGACACAAATACTGTACACAGGTAAGGTGAGGACTAGGGATCGAGCCCTGGGATCTGCACTCGCTACTGCTGACAGGTGAAAACCGTTTCAACCCCATCAGGAGCCGCATTATAATCCCCGGCTATTATGACCAGTATCCCGACCGGGATCTGGGCTTTGATCCTCTCAAGGAAAGCTTTTCTTTTCCCCACCCCATTGGGAGCGTAGATGCATATAATGCAGACCACTTCTATTTCTAACATGACAAGAACCGACACCCGCCTGCCGCCCTCCTGGTCAGCCACAAAGTGAATTGGGACCGCTCGAGACTCTAGGGGAAACCGGATGGCAACCCCAGCACTCCCAGGCGTGGGAGCGTGTGCTGTGATTGCCTCATGTGGGCAGACCATTTTATGGATTCGATTATGTTCTGGTGAATCCGTGAGATGGATCTTTTGAACACAGACAACGTCAGGCCGATTTCTGCCACCCACCCCTCTCACAAGGTCCCAGATAGCCTGTTTTTTTCCAAAATTTATCGTAGCCAGTCTATTTACATTCAAGGACCCCAGATTGGATCCATGTTTTCTTCATCCAGTCACCCGGACACTATGGCGAAGTGCTATCACAGGCGTTCCCACTGTTGCTGCGTCTAATCCCCATTTTTCATTCCTGTCAACAAGCCATTTCTAAGAATAGCACATCTTGCTCGGTCCATATCTCATAAGGTCTGATCCGGACAATTGGGAGGTCCAGCAGTTGACTGGGAGCAAGCCATTTCAAGTCCGCTTCTTTGGTCAGATGAAAACGGATGAACACATCAATTTGTGCCAATTTTCTGAACCCTGCAGTAACAGCGAGTATAGCTTCTGCACCCGACTCAAAAGATTTTGTGACATGAGTGGTCAGCAGCATTTTCCAGATCTTTGTGGCATCCTCAGAGCATTGATTGCACGGATCCGCCCAATAAGAGGTCCATCCCTGCAGTGTAGCACCTGTCTGTCTACTTCCTTCCACCGTGGATAGGCCAATCTCCCATCTCTCCTCTCTCTGACGTATCGGAATCATCAGCAGCGCCTGCTTTGAGAGAGAACCCATATCCTGGCCCATTTCGACCAACTGTCTAAGGCTTTTCTTTCTTACCTGGGCCAACGGTATGTTTTCCTCAGCGTCGGACGATGCCTGGCTCAAGGCCATGGTTGTCGATGGTTGCGCTGCCACCAGTGCCTGGAAGCGAGTAAGAACAATAGTGGCTAGCCTATGCCACGCCTTTGTCCACCCCATTCCGGACGGGAGACCACTTTCCACCGCCCCTTTGAGAGAAGGACTCGAATCGAGCAGCGAAAGTATAAGATCTGTCCCAGAATTCTTCTGCCACCGGGCCATATTTCGCCCTCAAATTTGTCATTAGCCACGCGGCCACCACTATCAATTTTGGTTCCATTGACATGTGTTGCAGAGGTGTCCCCTCTTCCCCTGTTGCAGATTTGGTTTCGGGTGCAGGGCCCTCCGGAGTCATACTCGCAGAACCTGGAAGAGGGTCAATATCCTTTGGTTTTGGTCCAAAGCCCACTTCAAAAGGGTCCAACTGCACTGCCGATGTCTGAGTCTGGGGGTTGGAGAGGCCATCAGCCGACTCCAACCCCGGCGCACCAGTCTGTGTGGCCCCCTCAACCTCCATCTCAAGCGACTCTGCTTTTGACTGTTGACAGGGGCTGGTGACTGTGCCCTTTGCTTCAAGAGGACGCTGCAATCAGACTCATTTTCTTTTCCACTTCGCATACATGCAAACAGATGGTGATTCACACTAACGCACAGCGCCCACTCAAAGCTCAGAGATATGGAAAACGAGAACACAGTTCAGATGCAAATTCACTTCAACTGGCTATGGCGCATCAGCGCCTGCACAACCCAACTCTCGTCACTGTGTTCAATACCACTGTTCGCCCGCACTCAACTCTGGATCACCCTGAATACTCCCACGCACACTCACTCTATCACTTACTCGTACACACTCACTAACTCCAAACACTACAGCGGCTATGGCCGCCCCACTTCTACTGACTATGGCTACGCTATCATCTCTCAGCCCACTTCGACTTCAGGCAACCTGCAGACCACCTTCGCACAAGACGCTGTAGCAGCGCTTCCGCATGGCTTCCGCAGCGAATGAATGAATGGCTGGGCGCTGCTCTTGATTTATACTTCTGTTTGCTGCTGGTCTGCCTCTTTCTACCAGGCCCTCAGTGTGCACAGTCCCACACGGTACTTGCTAGTCCCACACGGTACTTGCTTGACCGGACTCGGTAGGACTGGGACTGGTAACCTTGACTGCATGAGGTTGCACTGCCGACTCAACCCAGTTGGACCTGCGACTCACCTACAGACCTCTATCCTCGCAGTTTCGACCTCTACACAGCTATGACCCCAACTTGACAGACCTACAGATCGAACCCCTACATCTACACAAACCTATGACAGACAATCAATCAACTACCGAAATACAGGTCACGGGTTCAAACACTTGGGGGTCAACTCAATACTGTACATAGGTAAGGTGAGGTCTGGGGATCGAACTCTAGGGCCCGCATCTGTGACTGCAAAAAGGTGAAAACTGTTTCAATGCCCATTTGTTTCACCCCTCTCTCTTCGCCCCCCTCCTTCTGCAAATACTCGATACCGGGCACACGCAGGCCATTTTCCAGGCCCTGCGCCCTTCAGCCAATAAGCCTAGAATTCAGCCTGAAAACAGGGGCCTACAGTCCCTGTGTCGTTTCAAACTAAAAATGGCAAGAGCCTTTTTAGCCTGAAACGAAGGGCTATTTTCGGTCGTTCACCAGAACGACCGGCCCTGAAACTCAGGCACCAAACCAGGGTTTCGGGAACAGGCTATTCTTAGCCTGTATCCACGCCAGCCTCAGCAGATGCTGCAGCGCCAGCCCCTGGCACACTTCGGCATTGGCAAGAGCAGCCTCCTCGGCCTGGCTGGCCGTTCAGGCAGTCAGGAGGCAGGCCGTGCATTGGCAAGAGCAGCCTCCTCGGCCTGGCTGACCCTTCAGGCAGTCAGGAGGCAGGCCGTGGATTGGCAAGAGCAGCCTCCTCGGCCTGGCTGGCCCTTCAGGCAGTCAGGAGGCAGGCCGTGGATTGGCAAGAGCAGCCTCCTCGGCCTGGCTGGCCCGTAGGAGGCAGGCCGTGGAAGTATATAGGTACCCCCCCAGGCACTTCACGATTCATTGAGGAGGCAGTAGTCTTCAGGATTCGGGAGCAGCACTCTGGAGGGAGCGCTGCGTTGTAGTAGTGGTAGAGTTAGCTTGTAGTCTTCAGCGCTGGGCGCAGTAGGTAGCTGTAGTCTCCAGCGCTGGGCGCCATAGCTAGGATAGTGTTAGAGAGAGAGAGAGAGAGAGAGAGTTTGGGCGGAGGCCAGGAGTACTTACCTGCAGCGCTGTTGCTCCAGCTTCGTCTTCGAGGTACCTGCAGCACAGCGCCCACATCACAGGTTAGTATCTGGTTCGTAACAGTGAGAGAGAGAGTCTTCTTCTTCCTCTTCTCAGTCCACCATCTTCTTCTCTCCCTCTCAACATCTGACTTCTCTGCATCTGCAGACTGCGAGAGAAGAGAGACAGAGCTTGGTGACATTGGATCCAGACTCGACTTTTGGGGGCTTCAGACAAGGCAACGAGGGATTATTTGGGATTGGTGACCAAGACTTGGTGTTAACGACATTCCCATCACTCTCCCTCCTTTAGTCTGTTCCCTACCTCTTCGTCTGTGTATGTCTGAACCTGGCGCTTCTTCCTGTGTACAGCGCCAGGCTCCCTCACACTCGGTGATGGGTATGATGCGTGTTTGGTCTGGGTTCAAACATTGATTGGGCTTGTTATCAGTATTCTAGCATTCTGCTTTGCTACTTGTTACTACGTGAGTGAGGTCAGTCCTTGTCAGGTCAGTCCTTGTATCAAAGTCTTCCCTGCGCTATTCAGCACCTTTAGTATGTATGAGAATGCNGTCCACCATCTTCTTCTCTCCCTCTCAACATCTGACTTCACTGCATCTGCAGACTGCGAGAGAAGAGAGACAGAGCTTGGTGACATTGGATCCAGACTCGACTTTTGGGGACTTCAGACAAGGCAACGAGGGATTATTTGGGATTGGTGACCAAGACTTGGTGTTAACGACATTCCCATCACTCTCCCTCCTTTCGTCTGTTCCCTACCTCTTCGTCTGTGTATGTCTGAACCTGGCGCTTCTTCCTGTGTACAGCGCCAGGCTCCCTCACACTCGGTGATGGGTACGATGCATGTTTGGTCTGGGTTCAAACATTGATTGGGCTCGTTATCAGTATTCTAGCATTCTGCTTTGCCACTTGTTACTACGTGAGTGAGGTCAGTCCCGGTCAGGTCAGTCTTTGTATCTAAGTCTTCCCTGCACTATTCAGCACCATTTTGTATGTATGAGAATGCACATTGTCTGTTGAGATTCTACTCACACCGCATTGTCCATTCAGTCCTTTTCATCACATTGCAGATCCTCAGTTATTACGTACATTGCATATCTGTGCATGTAACACGGGAGGACCAATATCCCCCGACCGCATTTTCTCTTGCTGCAAGCTTTGTTTGGCAGTAGTTTACTACAGCATGCTGATTATCTATTCCTTGCACACCTTCTTTGCTCTGAGTGTTTTCTTCAAACTAGAAGCTGTTTTTTTCTTTCATTTTTGAATTTTTTGTTCCAAACTGTCTAACATCTAAATCGCTCCCAATAATTTTTTGTTTTTTTTTTCCCCTGTTCCGGGGCATTGAGCCTTTCGTATTCGTTGCAACCATCAACCTCGTGAGGAATAATATCAGATTTTTGCATTCGGAACCAATGTGATCATTATTGCTTTTCTGAGGGCATTGTCCTCATGCGGAACGCACGTATTACGTACAACAATCCTCATCAGGCCAGAGGACTCAAGGATGAACCCCGAACTTCCAAAACCAAAAAAATAGGCAAAAAAAGGAAGCGTGAAAAAGATGTCTTTTCGAGCATCAAAGTTGATCAAACCCTAACCGCAACTAGGCCATTGGCTGCAAGATAAATAGAGGGGAGGAATCAAGCCCTGTGTGACAAGGCATTTGGGTACGAGAGATTGCCTTCATAAGCTCCAGCAGTAAGAAAGGATCAACGGCGTCTTCCAGTGTGAGTGCCGTCTGCCTTGCCATGACCACCTGCAATATTTGGACCAACCAAAGTAATAAAAGAAGAACAATCAACGAACAGATAAGTCCCAGAGAAAGCATCGAAAAGAACCCAAAAACCACAGGACTCGCAAAGGACAATAGAAGCAGAAGAACAAAACCTCAAGGCCAACTGAAGAATCAAAGTATAGTAGTATACAAAGAAGGATCTGTGTGAACGGGAGAACTGGGGAAATTCTTCCCCAGTTCTAGGAATACAGCCAGACGATCAGATGGCCACGCACGTTCCTTTATTCCCAGAATCACAGAAAGAAGCACATCTAATTGCAATGACTTGCTGGTTCCAGTGGCCTGTAGCCTCTCTTGTCGAGGCTGTACTATAGGTAGGATAGATTCGTGATTTTGTTTGGATGAGGGCTAACCAAGAGACCTACCTGTAGGGAAATTTTTGAGGGACATATCTGTAAATTCGGGGGAAAAAACACAGGCCCGTACTAGCTGAAATTACCTACAGCTACCCTAACTGCGAATAGCAGGCCCGGGCTACCCCTAGGACAGACAGGCCCTGAAGGCCTATGCCGATAGATGGTCCTATAGCCTATAGCCGGGTAGGTAGAGGGCCTAGAGGCCAAGAGGCCGAAACTGAAACAGTACCGGTCGGTCCAGTCAGCCCGG
Organism: Chara braunii; assembly: GCA_003427395.1. Taxonomy (NCBI): domain Eukaryota; kingdom Viridiplantae; phylum Streptophyta; class Charophyceae; order Charales; family Characeae; genus Chara; species Chara braunii. The sequence continues at coordinate 20,555 of BFEA01000682.1, read as the reverse complement.
TCTAGGTCGTGCCTAGGCTAGTGTACGTTATAGATAGAAAGAGGACATCGGTTCAGGGCTTTGGCAGTTGGTACCGTGTACGTCGCTGCCGTGCAACGCGTGAACTGGAAGTGGTAACAGCTTCAGCGTTGAGGAGGACGGACAAAGCCAGACCTGCGGAGTGTCGGCCATAGCTGCGACCGGCACTGTACTCTGACAGCACGCGGGGCTGTCCAGAGGTCTGGGCTATCCGAAGTCTGCTGGAGGCGAGAGAAGTTAGTGCCCTGCTGGACCCTCCTCAGGAGTAGGGTTTCAGTGTGTTGGCGCTGCAGCCATAGCTGCAGCTATGTCCCTCAGAGAGCATCTTTGTCAGGAGAGGTGGCGCTGCTGCAGACTTCCACCCGGGAAGTCATCCAGCACTTCATCATCATCAGGCACTGTGCGACTGGTCTTCTTCTTCATCCTCTGAGTGCCGCTTGGCCTCGGAGGCCTGTTTCAGGATGACGCTTCCCTCTGGAGGCTGTATCTGGGTGGCGCTTGATGTTTCAGGGGCTCAGTGGTAGTTTTAGCGGTTACTCTGGGTTGGGGAGTGAAGCGCTGCTCATTTCTGAGCAGTGCACCATAGTTCTGGGGTTATTCTGACAAACCGAGACTTGAGTTTAATAAACAGGGTTGATACTGTGTGTGAACTATCATTGTTTCATTGTTTCCTCAATGTGATCTACTCGGCTTTCCTTTGTGACTGGTTGTGATTGGAAAGGCCAATCAAACTCGGAGATAGCTGGTTTTCTGTGAAATCTGTTGAGGCAGAACGTGTGATCTTCATCGCAAGAGGTAGAGCACTTGATGGGCTAGGGTGGCCCAATTCTTGACCAACCCCAAGGAAACTCCGAAATATTTGCAACTGAGCATCGCGCAGACAGACCTTGCTTCCACATGGGTCATACAGGTTTCATTCCTGGAAGCTACATTCCGGGTAACATCTGATTCAAAGCCAAGAAGGCAGCTTTTGCAGGAGGATGGTTGTTACAGGCCAGAACCGCCATGATAAATGACAAGAGGCAGAGATGCGGGCAAGATGGGATGCCACATAAGGAGTGGGACGAAGTCACTTCAAAAGTGAAGTCTACGAATGCAACCAAACCAAGTCATGCTGGAAGCAACACCTCTTTCTTCCGGTACATGTTGGAAACACCGAACTGGCAGTCTCATGGTTGGTGAGAGCAGGACGCATAAGGAAAAGGCTAGCTGGCAGCATCAACCCTCTGGAAACGGAGTAATCAATGATGTTCAGGGATCGTTCAGCCTTGATGGAAAGGATTTGTTCCTAACAGTTTTGTTGTATTGTTTGTCTGACTTCCATGTGGGCTCGTGCTAAAAAAAAAAGAAGGCAATGCATATCTAATTATGATTTCTCATCGCAATCTTTTATCTCCAGCCACAGGCGATCCGATTACTTTACCTAGTCAAGATGAAAACTAGAGATGATTGGAAAGGCCAATCAAACTCGGAGATAGCTGGTTTTCCGCGAAATCTATTGAGGTAGAACGTGTGATCTTCATTGCAAGAGGTAGAGCACTTGATGGGCTAGGGTGGCCCAAAGCTTGACCAACCCCAAGGAAACTCCGAATACTTGCAACTGAGCATCGCGCAGAAAGACTTTGCTTCCACATGGGTCAAACAGGATTCATTCCTGGAAGCTACATTCCGGGCAACGTCTGGTTCAAAGCCAAGAAGGCAGCTTTTGCAGGAGGATGGTTGTTACAGGCCAAAATCGCCATGATAAATGACAAGAGGCAGAGATGCAGGCAAGATGGGATGCCATATAAGGAGTGGGCTGAAGTCACTTCGAGAGTGAAGTCTACGAATGCAACCAAGTCATGCTGGAAGCCACACCTCTTTCTTCCAGGATGCATGTTGGTCACATCTAACTGGCAGTCTCATGGTTGGTGAGAGCAGGATGCATAAGGAAAAGGATAGCTGGCAGCGTCAACCCTCTGAAAACGAAGTAATCAATGATGTTCAGGGATCATTCAGCCTTGATGGAAAGGATTTGTTCCTCACAGTTTTGTTGTATTGTTTGTCTGACTTCCATGTGGACTCATGCTAAAAAAAAAGAAGGCAATGCATAGTTGTCTAGCAAACTCCTACCTTGGTAAGAGGCATGGAATCAACATTAGAGAACCCTGATTGCACTAACTGAGTTAAGGCCTCTAAAGGCGACAAGGACGTGGTCAGATCCTCTGAGCTCTGCTTCTCTTGGATCGCCTGAAGCATTTCCTGAACAGTGTCATGCCAAGCTGCTTCATCTGGTGTGTGTGTGCTCTTGATAGTCTCCCAAGCGCGCATGGGTGAGCCTCGAAACGACTCATTTACATTCCTTCCCACCTGCACATGACATCAATTAAAGTCCGCAGGACAGGGGCAACTTAATGATTTGTATTTCATGTACGGACTTCAAAGAGAATTCTGTGTAATCGAGTTGATTGCAATCAGACTTGTCTCGATCTCGCACCGCATGCACGCAAACAGATGACAAACATACTTGGCTCGATTGAGCCCACACAACGCTCAGAGATAAATTGTGGCCAGGAACACAGCTCAGATTCAAACTTGTCTTGTTGGCTATGGCGCTGGGCACCAGACAAAGATTCACACCCGATCAACTGTATCCTCCAGCAACTTGTTCGCACACACACACGCTCACTCTCGGATCACCCTGGATGTCCTGCACATACACGTTCAACACACACACAAACACACACACACACACACACACACACACACACACACACACACACTATCATATCCTACGTGGCAGCTATGGCTGCCGTCTCCCTCCTATGCTACCTCGCGGATATGGCCGCGTCTTCATCTTCTTAGCCCTCTTCTTCTACAGGCACCTGCAGACCTCCGTAGCACAAGACACTCCAACAGCGCTTCCTCACGGCTCACAGGCAGAATGAATGAATGACTTGACGCTGCCTCTTTATTTATACTTCGGACCATCGTAAGTCTGCCCTCGGACCCTGGGCCCGGCGTGTGCACAGTCCCACATGGTACTTGCTGACTAGACAAAGTGCACCTTGGGACTGGGTACCGCTGACTGGGCTAGGTAGGACTAGGACTGCGCTTTGCTGACTGTGCTAGGGTTGCCCTCTGCTGACTCAGACGTGGACTGACTCCTAAGATACGACCTATACTACTACTATGACTCCTAAATCTAAAGTCTATGGGCCAACCCCCGGGGCACCGCACTATATCCAACAGCCGAACAGACGACTTTCAGGATACAGGTCGCGGGTTCAAACTTCAAACACAAGGGACTACCGGGCACTGTACATGGGTGAATGTGAGAGGTCTAGGGGAATCGAGCCCTGGGTATTGATCTGTCACCATAATAGGTGAAAACCATTTCATGATTCCACTTGAATGGCAAATACTATCTTTGAGCTACATCTCATGTGTGCTTTGGTGTGTACGTCATCTTGTGCATGTGTGAAGTGAAAGTTCCGAGTGCAGTCTGTCTCGAAGCACAATCCCCATTTTGCGTTAATGTTACTTGATAAGACTAGGGGACCTGTTGCAGCTACGTCCGTAATACAAATGGAATGCTTGCCAAGAAGTTGATGGACTCTCTCTCTCACACACACACACACACAAAGATGGCTATGGACTTTCTCTCTCTCTGGTTCGCGCACACGGTTGTGGATTTTCCACTTTTTTTTCCTTCTTTTTAATTGGTCACGATGGACCATCCTGCTCAAGCCCGTGTCTACTCCCTCCCTCTCCTGCCT
>BFEA01000681.1:728909-743909 GCA_003427395.1 Chara braunii | reverse complement strand
TGCGGTCCGATACAGGATGCTACAGTACTTGTCTGGAACTCAGTGAACCGTGGAATCCGCCCTGCCTGGCTGGCAGGGCGCAGGGACCTGGCAACAAGAAACAAAAAAGGAAATCTACCTGTTTCATGTTCCTCACTTCCTGGCCAGATACATTCCTCAAAGCACCAGCGACGTAGGTGGATTCGAAGTTCCTCGTTCTCTTTTTTTTTTTTTGGCCTGCATCCCTGCCCCGAGCCCCCCACTTCTTCGGAGTAGGCTACTCTGCGTTTGCCTGTGAAGGGTAGTGCCTGCGAATCTGGGCCGTGGCCCAACCATGGGGCTGTTTTTTCCTTTTCCTTCTAACTGCGGAGAGGCCCCGGCGAGGCGCCGCAGGCGACCGAAAAAAAAAAAAAAAAGAAAAAAAAGAAAAGAAAGAAAAAGAAAAGAAAAGAAACGAAAAAGAAAGAAAAGGACCATGGCGCGCGACCAAAAAAAAAGACAAAAAAAAGGATTAAAAAAAAAAAAAAAAAAAAAAAAAAAAAAAAAGACACAGGAAAGAAAGAAACTGAACTGCTAGAAAAAGCAAGCCCGAGTTTCAAATGCAATTACAAACTAGGGCCCTGAATAAACTGCAATTGAAACTTGGGCCCTGACTAAACTGCAATTGAAACTCGTGCCCTGACTAAACTGGTAAAACGCAGTTTCGAATGCAATTACAAACTGTAACCCTGACTGCGCCGTAGTTTTCTCTTTTTTTAAACAAGACCCAGGTTTGCTAGAGGTGCGGGTAAGAGCAGACACCCCTAGCAACCCTGTGGCTGGCTCCAGTCTATTGGTGGGGAGCGACACCTGCTGGAAATCGGGTCCAGCGTCCCTTACAAGATAATAGATAAGCCAACAATGAGAAGATGCACGACATATTGAAACACACTGCCAGCATTGATTGCCCTGGTTTGACGCAGGGGATTGACTGAGCAGTGCTAGAGGAATGGCTGTCCTCGGACTGGCCTGAGCGCCGACTTATATCCCTTCCCTTACCCTAGGGTCTAGGCCTTATATATAGCCAGCAGACAGTTCTATCCGAATGTCCGTAGGAACCACAGCCAATGGCATCCTATCCAACCTACGTGAACCTACTGCAGATACTAGACCCCACCCAGTGACTAGACCCCGCCGGCCTGGTATCATAGTTTTTTTTTTTTAATTTGGACCATTTCTCGATTTATGCGTGTCATCCTTGCGCAGGGGCCATGCTAATCTTCTCTGTATCGTTCCAATTTTAACGGATGTTGTGACGCCCAACCTCACGCCCAGCGCGACTTCCTGATCGGAGTGGGGTATGGGCCTGGAAGTGCGAAAAGGGGTGTGCCAAGGATTTTTGGGAAAAGTGGGGGGAGTCTTAAGGGTATGAATGCAATTAGGCGAGCGTGCGCAAGGGACTCACGGTCCGATGGGGCCGGGACACTGTGGGCGACGGGTTACGGGAAAATTCCTCTGTGGTGGAGATTGTCCTGAAAAGTTAGTCCTTCGGGGGCCGCCGCGTACCTGGGTTGGGCATCCGAAATTCCGGAGTGTTCTGCGCGCCGTTGCGTCGGCAGTTCACGCAAAACGTATTGGGCCAATAGGGGGCTATGGCCGGCCACGGAACGACACTGAGTTGATGATACGGGACAAGGAGGCGGAAAGGAGGGAAACTGGTGGTGATCTCAACGAATCCTGGGTGGGTGAAGTAGTATGTGTGGTCAGGGGAAGGGAAATCGGAGCACCNTTTTTTTTTGGGAAGACACCCCCTTCAGTGTTAGTGGTACTGGTAAGAGCAGGCACAACTAGCACCTGGGGGGAGGCTCCATCTATAGGTGGGGAGCATCACCTGCTGGAAAACGGGCTCAGCGTCCCATATACAGATTGAGGGCCTCGCTGCACTACTCTTGAAAGGTGCAAAACGAGAGTGAATATTCCGCTACAACATGGAAAGATAAAGGGACATGATTTTTGTCTTTTGTGCATTTCAAGAGTAGTGCAGCGAGGCCCTGAGTTTGGAATGTATCTGAGAAAAGACAAGTGAAAAACGCCTGAGCTAGAAATTAGAGGGGAACCTCTTCGCCCTGAGCCAGGCGCCAGATACTGGACAAGTTAAGGGCCTCGCCGCACCAATGTCGAAACATCACGAAATTCGACATATGTCAGGAAGTTTGCGACATTCCCTCTTTCGACAGAAAAAACTTCTTCACCACACAGCATGTCGAAGTGAAGAACTCACGAGTCCTATGTACAAAAGAGGCAAACTGGCTTGAAGATAGCACAAGCTTTGGTCCGTTCTCCTTTTCGAGACTCGGGCAAGAATTCGTCCACATCCCATCCGAGGACCGTTGAAAATGTCCAAGTTGCAGGACTGAAGTGGAAAGGAGCCCTTCTGGAGAGGAGGTGTGGAATCCCCTTTTTTTTTTTTTTTTTTTTTTTTTTTTGAGAAGTTGTCACATTGTATTTCAAAACAAACGTGACAGCTATAGAGTATTGTTTTGCATCGCGGATTTCGACATGCTGTGTGGCGAGGAGAAGATGTCGAAAATGCAGTTTTGGACATTGGTGTGGCGAGGCCCTAACTTTTCCAAGACCAAGAGCGCACATCATTGTTCAGCGTCCATGAACAACTGTCAGCTCCAAAATCATTGTTCATAGTCATGGAAGCTGAACAAGGCTGACCAATTGACAATGAAGTTGAATGAACAAGGAGCCTTGTCAGCTTTGCAAATGGCAAGTCACGGACTGTTGTTGTTGGGGCATAGGTCTAGCAAGGCTGACAAGGCTCCAAAATCTGTTTTTAGTATATGTATACACAGTATTTCACACACACCCAGAGAGAGAGAGAGAGAGAGAGAGAGAGAGAGAGAGAGAGAGAGAGAGAGAGAAGAAGAGAGAAGTAAGGTAACATCAGAGCACACACCAAAGCAACACTCGACCATGATAGTCCTTAACACCAAATCCCGATTCCGGATACCAAAACAATACTCTATGCCCCTAGCCTCCCTAGGCGTTTCACCGCCTGCGTATACAGGGGATCATCAGGAGGCAAAAGACCAACCTAGAAAAGGAGCGGGATGCTAGGACACCTCTCCATAAATCCTTTTATACTTACGGTACGCACCTCTGATCGGAACAGCCGAGTTCTCCACTCCCAACCTCTACACTCTACCTCCCTCCTCACACTATGCTATGGGGCTCGTTCTACACTCCTCGGGCGCGTAAATTCCCTGAGGAATTGTTCGTTCCACCTATACTCGGAGATGCAGTCGGCAAAAAAAAAGTGAAAACACTCCGAAGGAAATTCCTTGGGCTCCGAGGATTCCCCAGCCATTTCTTCCTTTTGCCCAAGGGAGGAGGTCCTTGGGCAAAAGGAATCCGCTTTTCACAGAGAGGAGCGGGCACATGGGTAGAGAGACGTTACAACCAAGAATCTGGATGGTGGCGGTACCCTATTGGCTGAAGGCCTCAAACACATTTGATTTTTTTTTTCTTTTCTTTTTTCTTGTCTGACATTGTTCGAAGGAAATGTCCTCAGGTGAAGTCCCCGAGGACAGGTGGAACGATGACGGGAATTTCGTTTTCTTTTTCTTTTCCTTTTTCTTTTCCTTTTTTCTTTTTCTTTTTCTCCCTCTCTATTCATTCCCACTTCCTCTCCTCCCAACTCCCGTATTTCCCAACTTCTTAATTTCCCCACTCGCATCTGCTTTCCCCACCCTGTCCATCGTGCTGCGCGTACTTCCCGCCATCAACTGCCCCGACAAGAATCCGAAAAAAGAAACGGTGCTCCTCCCTTGCCACAGTCCTTTGTCTCGTCTGGCGGTCCGTTCGACGATCGCGACAGCTCAAAGTGTTCCCTCTGAAAGTCTGCCCACCTACATCTCTGCAACCTTTACTAATTCTATTCCCATTATCTTCTCCTGTTCTCAAAGTGTTAGGGGCTCTGTTACTTCTCGCACACTTACTCTCCATCTACCTTTCCCCATTCTCGACTCTGCACTTCCTTCCGTCATCTACTCCAAAAACCTCCGATACACCCTTAGTGTTAGCGNTACTTCACCCACACTTACTCTCCATCTACCTTTCCCCATTCTCGACTCTGCACTTCCTTCCGTCATCTACTCCAAAAACCTCCGATACACCCTTAACAGTCATTCGTACCCAAAAAGGTGAGTTTCCCATATTACCTGAACAGACCGCTCGCGAAATGAACAGGTGATCAAACTCTGTTACCCTCCCTACCCTTCGCCTTCGACTTCCACAACTGTGCATGGTCCTGCCATATGAAAGGGATATCGTCTCTTTTTTTCCCCTAAAAAAAAAAAGAAAAAAAACATTCGCAGAAACTACTATACACAAAAAAACAAGCGAAAAGTAAAATACAGAGTAAGTCCTTTTTCGGATTCCCGGGACCGTGGTCCTACTTTCCTACCTCATGCCCCTGCACAAACCACGTCTCGAACCCCCCAACTTCCTAATTATTTTACAATTCCCGAGGGCCCATATATCTGATCAGTCCGGGGTACACGGTGGGGAGGTAAACCCCCCCCGGACCACCAGGCAGTCTGGCGAACAGAGCCAGAGCCCACAGAGAGAGAGAGAGAGAGAGAGAGAGAGAGAGAGAGAGAGAGAGAGAGAGAGAGAGAGAGAGAGAGAGAGAGAGAGAGAGTCACAATGGGCAGAGGTTTTGTTTGTTGTTTCAACAGTCCAATTTATTCGTGGGGAGCAGCATATGCTGGGAAACACGCCCAGGGTCCTTTATGAGGGTAAAGAACCATGGTGTCATCTGGCTTAAACCACCAGTACTTGGCGCAGCTATCGGCCGTGGCGCTTTCCCGTTAAACCACCAGTACTTGGCCCAGCTATCGATGCCGAGCCTCAAATGCCCCTGCGCGCCGATGTTCGTCGAAGCGCCGGGGTACCGTTTCAAAATTGTTTTGGCTGGCGCTTCCAGCCATTGAGGTTCGGTACCTGAAGCCTTTAAGGCGAGGCGTGTTAACGGGAAAGCGCCGTGGCCGATAGCTGGGCCAAGTACTGGTGGTTTAACACGCCGCGCCTTTAGGGCTTCCGGGCACTGGACCTCAATGGCCGGAAGCGCCAGCCAAAACAATTTCGAAACGGTACCCCGGCGCTTCGGTGAAAATCGGCGCGCAGGGGCATTCCAGGCTTGGGATAGATAGCTGGGCCTAGTACTGGTGGCTTAAGCTGGTATTGAATGGTTGCTCAACTGTATTAAACTGTAGTGAACAGGGAGGCTGGACCCGGTTTCCAGCAGGTGGTGGTCCCCACCAATAGATTGGAGCCTTCCAAGCAGGCCCACTTAAAGAGGATGCTCCTATCACTTGCCACCATAAAATTTCAGCCCTTCGAGCTGATAGATCAATGGCGCAAATTCTCTCTGCGGCAAGTGGAGAGGGCCATCGGTAGCACCTGAACCTGGCTGTAACGTGGGCCAGATTCAGGCCTGCCCTGCGGTGGCCCTGGGCCATGCTCAAGATGTCTCGGGCACACCTGACACTGCATTTTTCTGAAGTGGAAGTGTCTAGAAATATGTTAGGTAAAAAAAAATAAAAAAATAAAAAATGGCAGTTTTGCCGAAAATAACACTATTAAACCACCAGTACTTTCCTAAAGTCTTGCCCTTTAACAAGCCACGATCTTAGGAAATGTACGGGTCACTACAGGAGTGCCCAAATTCATCTGACTAGAAATTTTTCTAGTCTATTTTTTTCCACGGCCGATAGCTGGGCCCGGTACTTGTGGTTTAACCATTACTAGGGCGTCTTTAGACACTTGTTGACTTGTCACGCCCCTAAGGACGTTTCCTTGTGGCGTGCCCGCGACCATTTTCATATGATTATATGTGGCTGCGAGTGGGGGGGGGAGTCCATGGTCCAGTGTCCTGTGTCCGTGCGGGAGATGGTGTGGTGCAGCAGCGTCCGGTGGGAAAGGGCAAGGCCAGGCCATGGAAAACAATATAAAAATTTAGGGGACCTTTCCGTTTGAAAATCAAAATCTGAAGTACGCTGTGGTGACGAGCATGATTATCAGCAGGCGGCACGAAGACGGGGCATGGACAAATCGAGCTTTGCGGCTGCAGCCCTTCCCGATAAACGCAGCCTTGTGTGTCCGTGTGCACAGTGGTTGCCTCCATCACCCTTGACGCATGCCACATTGCGGGCATCATTCAACACAGTTTTGCAATGAGAGCGACATCGTACCAAGGGTGGCAGCTTTGCAGAAGTCTTGTGGGGGCGAAGATCATCACCACAGCAGAGACACATCATTCCTGTTGAAGTGTTGGCGATGGAGGGCGGTAGAGAGGTCGGGCATGCACTGTTGACACTGCTGGAGAGGATGGCCGTGGCGGAAGCCATGTCTACCGTCGTTCTTCGTTGTCAGCTGGAGAGGGTGTTGGGATGAATGGAGCAGCAGCTTCGCGCGTGTAGGAGAAGGACGATGATGCAAGCTGCACATGACGCCCCGTAATACGTGGCGACTTTGGAGGTTGTCATTCAACTTGAACTGTGCTACGCGTTGGGTTGCGGCATCATTCCATGAGTGATGCCAAGGTGGTGGATGAAATGCAGGACAGGGGGGACATGGTACAACAGGACCACCCCAAGAAGCACACGTGGACCCGTCCAGGAAGCGCACGTGGATCAAGAGGACCGACCACCAGAAGCAGCCCAACGACGAGGAGCAACAGAGGGAGCCTGTGGTACAGGTCGGCCATGAATGGCATGGTGGAGAGGGCAACAATGTCACGTCTGTTGTGTGTCCAGCAAACGGCGGTGGAGAGGGCAGCGATGGCAGGAGTTTTCAATGGGTGTGTAGAATGTGACGGCACCCGAGGGAATACGATGCTCATGCAGAAACCTCTGCGACTGAAGGCGCCGCCAGGGAAAATATTCAAATTTCCCGACCGTTGGCAGCGCCAACAGTAATCATTGGAGCCCGTTGGTGGACTACGCAGTTGGCAGCGCCAACAGTAATCATTGAAGCCCGTTGGTGGACTACGCAGATGTTGGAGGGTGGTGATGTCCGTGCTAACGGCGGCGGACCACGTCTAAACCACCGAAAAAACGAAGCTCTCCATTGACGCATGTCTTCACCACTCCGTGAATTGTGGTTCCTTGAGCTCCGAGGAACCTCGCGAGGTCCTTTGGGCATAAGGAGGACACCACAAGGAATTTTCCTTGTGGCGTTTTCTCTTTTTTTTTCCAATTTCATCCCCAAAGGATGGGTGGAACGAGCGCGTGGCTGCGCGTCCTTATGTCATGTCCTCAAGGAGTGTCAAATGGCGCCCTTAGTGGTAGACTGCATTTGACAGTCGGGGTGAGTTCCTTGAGCCACAAGGAATTTTTGTTGTGGCTCGTGAGGGAATTTGGCGGCGCTGTGGAATTATCCTAGCTGTACAACGTTTGCCACAAGGGTCCCCTATGCAGAAAAATAAACTGAACAACGTTTGCCTCAGGGTCACATCGAAATTATTCACCAAATTTAAAATAAAATTTAAAATTAAAAAATGTTTTTTCACTTTTTTTTTCTTTTTTTTTGTTTGGCCCAGCCTGGCAAGTGACCCCGGGCCACTCTGGTAGCCTAGCTGTACAACTTTTTTTTTTTTCCCAAACAAAACAACCGGGAACGGGGCCGGCGTCCCTTATATTTCAATGCCAGGAAACGGGCCTGGTGTCCCTTACAAAAAAATTCGCGGTCCTGATTTAGGGCGAGACATCACCGGTCAAGCCCTAAAACTGGACCGCAACACACCACAAACCCTATGCACAAAAATACCACCAAAGAAAGCAAATCAACCAATGTCTCTCTCTCTCTCTCTCTCTATATATATATATATATATATATATCTCGGTGAAACTCCGACGAAACAGTTTGTCACAGCCCCTCGTTTGTTGTCCTCTTCTCTCTCTCTGCCTACGGTTTTACCGGGCAGTTCTTTTTGTGACGATATATATATATATGTGTATCTGTGTGCTCGGACGAAACAAAATGAGAGTCTGTCAGAATCAGCGACGATCCGGAAAACGAAATTGACATCACGCCCGAAGTAGGAGCTGTAACAACAGCGAAGAATCCTGTTCGCAGCTTGAAGTCCGTTGTCATCGACGGTGGGCGATACTGATCACAGTCTGTTGTCTCTCCTGGAAATCGACGTTTTATCGATGCCCTGTCCACCTCCATCTCCAACGCATCATCCCTATAGAATTCCATCTGCTCCTCCCAAGTTTTCTGCAGGCTGCCCATGATGATCAAGAGCGGGATAATCCCACAGTACTTCCGTATCAAGGACCGGGGGGCAATGCCCCCGATCAGTCTCATCAGGTATATTGCTGCGCCTAGATTTCGCCAGTCGGTCACCCACACATCAACTTGAACACCCTGCCCTCCTCAACCCAACTGGATTACTGTCAAACAGTCATTGTCAACCGAAACCGGTGGTGGCCAGGGACCGAGCGGGTCCCAGCAGCGTGCCCCACTAGCGCCCCAGCGCTCTGCTCTGCGACGCCATAGCCTCCCCGACGTAAAGTTTTAGCAACTCAGGTCAACAGCTATCGTCAACCCTAATGCAAGCCCCCAACGCCCAGACGCAACCAGGAGCGTCGCGTTACCACTGCGTTACTGCAGCGCTACGCCCCAGGGTCACATCAAAATTCTTCACCAAATTTATATTCGGGAGGCGTTCGGCCGTTCGAGCCGAACGAGGACCCAAAAAAAAAAAAAAAAAAAAAAAAAAACGTTTAACAAATTCTGAACAAAAACCATGTTGTGCAGAAAAATAAAAGAAAGAACATTTGCCTGAGCACTATATCCAAATTCCTTACCAAATTGGAAATAAAAGTAAAAAACGAAAAATAAATATTAATAATAAAAATAAGAAAAAGTAAAAAGAGAATTAAAATTAGTGAATGCACGAGCACGTTTCGACACCGCATCTTTGGCGATTTTTTAATTTGTTTTGGGAAATCCAAATGCACTGAGAATTAACATTTGTGTGCTTCACATAAGACAAAACTCAGTAAAAAATTTGCAAAAAATAATAAAATTGTTTAGGCCCCGAAATAAAGTGAAAACAAAAAGTAAAAAGTAAAAAAAAACAAAATAGTGACTGGGCGAGCACGCTTTGACACCACCATCTTTGGCGATTTTTAGTTTTTTTCTGGCTTAGCCAAATGACTTCAAAATTTATAGGCAAGTACCTCACATCATAGAGAACTCACAAAAAACAAATCAGAAAAAAACAACTATTCTTAGGCCCCGAAATAATTTTTGGCGGGGGCCGAACCCAGAGGGGTTCGGCCCCCGAACGGGACCCCGAACGCCCGAACGTTCGGGGGTCAGCCCGGGCCCCCCCGAACGTTTGGCCCAGTAACCCTGTATAAATATATATTTATATTTGGTCCGGGCGGGAAAGTGACCCTGGGGGCCAAGTCCCACATGCACCGTTGAACTAGCTCAACGAAACGGTGTGACACAATTTTTGCGAGTTAAACCAGTACTTGGCCCAGCTATCGGCCGCGGCGCTTCCCCGTTAATGCGCAGCACCTGTCGGGCTTTGGGGTACCGGACCACAATGGCTGGAAGCGCCAGCCCAAAAAAAGTTGAAACGGCGCCCCGGCGGTTTGGCGAAACTTGGTGCACAGGGGGTCGGCCGGCTTGGCATCCATAGATGGGCCAAGTACTGGTGGTTAAAACACTCTAAACAAATGCAAAAAAGGAGAATCAAATGCTGCTGAAAGCTTTTTTCACCCTATTTCCCAAAAAAACAACGAATAACCAAATGCTACTGAAATCTTTGTCAGTATGTTCTAAAAAGTAAAATGGAAAATACAACAATCCTCAGTGAAAGGCTCCGCATACTACGCAAGGTCAGAGACAGGGACTCACTATAACGTGAAATGAACGTAGACAGTACTCCTGGCTTGGTGCCTTCGCAGAAAAGAGTTTGGGGCGAACTCTTGATGCTCGCCTGGAGGGTGCGCTGCTCCTTCGAGAGAAAGCAGCACACCTTCACCGCCCCTCACGCAAAAGAGCACTTGTCACAGTATCTTGCCGGGAGGCTGAGAGCAGCATGGGATCAGACCAAGAACCAAATAATTCGGAAAATGAAAGATGACCCCATCCTCACAGTGACACAAAAACAGAACAAAGAGCAGGAACTGACGACTGGGTTTACAGAAACTTGGCTTGGCCAGACGAGAGCCATGGCGGACCTCCAAGATTCCCAGCTCCAATGGAAGAACTGGAGGATTGAGGAACACAAATGGCCCCTTAAGCCTTACTCCCACTTCGAAATCCCGTTCGCAGCAAAACCCCCCTCTTTTGTCCTCCTCCCGGGATGAACCCGCATGCACGCCTCGGCTCCCCCCCCCAGATGAGCCCGCATGTGCGCCTTTGTTCTCCCCCCCCCCAACACCCGCCCTCCCTCCCCTCCTCGTCGCCCTCCCCCCTCTCCTCATCCCCTTCCCCGAAACCTGCTCTTCCTGCTGCAACGGGGGAGTAGCTGCGTCTGCGGGCAATACAGTGGAACAGACTCGATGATGGGCAGTGGTCGAAAGACCTCCAACGCATGAGGAAGACCGGGTCGGTTCGACGATCACGGGTGGCAGCAGACTGCAACACGAGGACAAAGTCCGGACTGGAGACTCGAATGGGAGAGACAACCCTTTGAACCCTCGATCCACTGAGGGCTTAGGGTTTTGGGTTTACATAGGTTTCAACGGGTTTTCTGCAAAAATACTGAAAGCCTTTTCGGCTTCGTGGCAGCATTTCCCAGGTTTGTTAACGGTCGCCATACCTGATGGCGGCCGCCCGCAGATCTGGTTTTCATCCTTTTCTTTTGAGGTCTTTCCCTGCTAAGCCTTCTGTTATTTTTCTTCTTTAGTTGCTAACTCGCTTAATGTTTTTTCAGGGGGCTGTGTCCCCTGACCTTGTATATAGTTTCTGCATGCTGTTGATTGACTCTACGTGCTGTTCCCAGTCTAGTTTTTCTGGGTTTATGTTCGGGTTTAATGATGGGGTCTTTAATTTTGCTCCTTTAGTTGTTAACTCGGCTTATGTTTTTTTCAGGAGGCTGAGTCCCCTGACCTTGTATATAGGGTTTCCATTTACAATTAAGTTTTAGATCATTCGATAACATGGTAACAGCAAATAGGGGAGCTGCAGGTTATGGCTGGTCAACAATGAACTTGCTCCACAATGGGATGGGTGACACTACCGTCTTCCCCCGAACACAACGCACCCTTATTTTGGCCGTATCTGGCAGGAAATATAGCTTGTATACATTCATTTTTAGGGTGCGTTATGTTCGGGGGAAGACGGTAGCAGCTCCGAGGGAAAAGGACTCTCGGGTTCCGAAAGACAATTTGACCACGGCCCATGAAAAACAGCGAACTTTGTGTTGTAAAGATGTATGAGAGGGACGCTGGGCCCGGTTCCCAGCAGCTGCCGATCCCCACCAATAGATGGAGCAGCCCGACAGCTGAGCCCCTCCATCCTGGCGGTTCTCTCACCACCACTGGGATGGAAGGCTTACGCAGAATGGCACGGGATTCAGAGAGGGTGGGTACAGCGGGGCAGCTGAGGCCGCCTCACACTACCAATAGACGTGGGCAACATCAGAGTGGACGGCGGGTGGAGCAGGACTAGGCCCTGCAGCTTGCTGTCATTTCAGTCATTTTAGTCATTCAGTCATATGATTGTTCAGACAAACAAAGTTCAATGTTCAGGGACGCTGGACCCGGCTTCCAGCACTGCAGGTGCTGCTCCTCACCAATAGATGGAGCCTCCCCGGGAGTGCTAGTGGTGCCTGCTCCTATCAGCAACCCAAGCATTAGCCCGGGTTGTTCCTCCCACGGCTGTCCGACAGACTCCGACTGTCCTCCCACAGAAGGTCATGATGGCACAAGCACCGGTGAACCCATACCCCACTCCAAGTGGGGTATGTAGTTCAACGGAAGATGGGCAGGGTAGCTACATTCTGCCCTCAGTTTGGCCTCACACTACCTACCTACCACTGCTCCTAATTTGGGTCATACGGGGAACCCCGTAGCAGCCAGAACCATGTTCACGAGAGAACATGCGGGGGCTGCTCCCGACCTGCAGGTGGGCGATACCGGCTAGGGGACAGCCGGTAGGTAGCATCAGGGAGCATGCCAACAGGACCAATCCCTGTGCCTCCCCTCAGGTGGTGGTCCCCTCCACTACTGTCTCCTGGGGAGCAGTGGCTGAGGCTCTTCCAGCCCTAATGGGAAGAGGCGTGTGTATAAGTGTTGTAATCAATATCTTAAACCACCAGTACTTCCTGAAAACGCTCCCGTATACGCGGAGCGAAATTTGGAATGAACGGGCCTGGGCCGGTAGGCCCGATTCAGCCAAGTGGAAACGGCGCGGTTTCCACTTTTGGCTGGCCGTATACGCTCAGCGAATTCAGGAAGTACTGGTGGTTTAATTGGAGCCTTGGGCACTGGGCCCTTTCGGGGGGGGGGGGGGGAGGGGAGGAAACCACGAACATCAGCAGAAGTGGGTCAACCGAATTGAATCATCTGGGGCGAGGTCCCATTAGCAGTCGGATAGGAGTGTGGTCTATCCAGCGTGACACTGAGTGGCAGCGGGTTGACGGGTTCATTACGAATTTCTGGGCTGAGAAAAAGGGAGAAAGGCAAAAAAAAAAAAAGAAACAGAGACCTCCCACCGAAAATCACGGCAGAGTGCTTCCCAGCCATCAGATCACAAATGATCTGATGGTGGTGGTTGCAACAACAGTGAACAAAGTAACCACCACATTTTCTGAAATAAACTTGACTTCTGTCAGCAGTGATCCTGACACCCTCCATATACTCCGTGATTGAAGGAGGGCTCCACCCAATGAGATTTTTTATTTTATTTTTTTTTTCTATATTCTTCTCTCAACTTCTGTTTCTTTTACCTTCCATTACCTACTCCTAAGACTATCTAGAGGGGACCCCTGCAAGCATAGCTTCCTCTCTCCGTGAAGGGGAGATTTCATGTTGCCCCTTGCCCCTAATGGTTAGGGTGTAGGGTTGGGGCCGCCAGTGTGGGTATGGCTAACACAAAGACCGAGACCTGCCAGTAGCTGTGCCTCCCTTTCTCATCATCCCCCACCCTTCATCGAGTAGCAGCAGAGGGTATGGCCAACACTCTCCCACACATCACACACAACCCACTTGCGCTCACACTCACACCCGTGTTGGTCATAGACCCCGCTAATAACAACAGCAAGTAAAATACTGAAAATCTTCTATCCAGTGGGCCAATCCGACCCTCCTTTGGGGTTGGCCACACCCCCAACCGATTGAAAAGATTCTGGCGGGAAGCTTTCTTTGCACGTGCATGCCCAGCTTTAAGGAGAGGAGGAGGGGAACAAAGATCTCCTACCTTTCCCGTTGCTAGTGGGACCTCGCCCCTGCTGTAGAATATAGGATGTGTGGCCAGCTCAGTGGGCGTACTGTTCTTTCGCCTTTTACTACAGAATATCGTTGAAAAATCCAAAAAGATTAAAAAAAAAAAAAAATCCAAAAAAAAGTAACTACGTGGGAGTCACAAAAAACGAGTTATAATTGCACTATGTGCCAAGATACAGTTTGCAATTGCACTTCGGGCACCTCGGGCACCGTACCTGGTCAGAAAGCTGGGTTGTATACATTGCCCGAACTGCAATTCGAAACTGTATCTTGGCCCATACTACAATTATAACTCATTTTTTTGACTTGTTTCCCCTTCTGGCAAAATGACATGACATTGTCAGGCTTTGATTATGATCAAACCTAATAACTTCAGCGGTGTTATGTTATGACCTGGCAGAAATCCAGTTAAAACATGTGAGGTGAGAAGGTTGTCATGACGTGTCATTATGATTTATTAAATATTTTATAGTACTACCGGAAATCCTGTAGCACCCAAATCCATGTTTTTTTTTTTTTTTTTTTTTTTTTTTTTAAACTGCCGTCTCCTCATTTGGGGACAACTAGCCATATATTTTTCTCTCACCTCACATATTTTTAACTGGCCTCCTGCCATGTCATCACGGAACATATCTTTCTTTCACTACCTACCTAGTACCTGCCAATACTCCTAAGGGTATTATACAGGGGACCGCTGCAAGCATAGCTTTCTACCTCTCTTCAGTGAAGGGAGGTTAACTCTCTCGGTGGAGAGGGAGGTAATGGCATGTTTGCCCCCTTTTTTTTTTCTTTTTTTTTTGTTCGGGTGGGTGGGGGGGGGGGGGGGGGGGGGGGGGGGGGGCAGCGCTAAGTGCTAGTGGTGACTGCTCTTATCAGCACCTCAAGGGTTGGGGTGGGGTCCCTTTTCATCTTCCCTCACCCCCATCGAGTAACAGTAGTGTGTAAAGCCAGCACTCTCCCCCACACCACACGGAAAAACACACTCCCGCGCGGTCTCACACCCGTGCGGGCAGAAGACCTTACTGATACTGACTACAGTCTTCCCCCCAATACAACGTACGGTCATTATAGCTGTATTTGTTGTACATTTCAGTCTAAATTCAGCTATAATGACCGTATGTTGTATTCGGGGGAAGACTGTAGCAGGATCCCGTCGACTGTCTCAGTTGATTGGCACCAAGAGTGCCACAGGCGCCGTGGATGACACGCATAAATCAAGAAATGGTCCATTAAAGAAAAAAAAAAAAAAATCCAGTAAAATCAAGAAATGGTCCAGTAAAAAGCCCAGGTTGTTGTAGAGGTTGAATAGTAGACGGATGGCAGTCACCCACAGTACTCGGCCACTCGGTTGTCCAGATGAGCCCCCCTCTGAAGACCCCACCCACCCTTCTGGAGGCTGCACCCCGCCTGTAGATGGGCGATACTGGCCAGGGGTCAGCCGTTAGCATCAGGACAGAGCACTGGCCAGTTGCTGAGCCTCCCCTTCGATCCGCACCCCCTATGAACATCAGCAGTATCTGCTTAATGCCGATCGGGGGGAGGCAACGGGCTACCTCTA
>BFEA01000681.1:716558-728119 GCA_003427395.1 Chara braunii | reverse complement strand
AAAAAAAAAAAAAAAAAAAAAAGATTGACAATGAGCAGGCTTGCTCATTACCCCTCACATTATTCTGTTCATTAAAAAGAACGGAAAAAAAAAAGAAAAAAAAAGAAAAAAAGGGTTTGAAATTTGAATGCGTGATTCATTTGCCAAGAGTGAGGGCATAGGGCCTCTCTCCACTATTCTTCACATGTGCAAAAAGAGAGTGAATCTGCTGCTAGAACATGGAAAGGTACATGATTTTTGTCTTTTGTGCATGTTGAGAGTAGTGGAGAGAGGCCCACACTCAGACTAGGCCTGTGTCCACTTGGTCTTCATGGGAAAAGAACTGCTTGCTGGTCATTATCGCTGTATCTAGTCTGGAAATTCCACCAAATACAGCTTTAATGACAGGGCGTACTATCATGGTGAAGAAGGTAGCACTTCACCATTCTATGCACGCACACTGCTGACTCCACCAGGACTTTCTCTACCGAATTTTCTGCACAAGTACAACCAGATACATCCAGGCGCGGCCGAAATTGAGGGCAGATACATGTAGGAAAGTCCTCATTCAACTAGGCTCGTACATGCATTTTGTGTACCGTTCACCCACAAGGTGATCCTACACTCTTCCCCCGAATTCAACGCCCGGTCATTATAGCTGAATTTGGTGCAACTTTCAGTCTAGATACATTGATAATGACCGTACGTTGTATTCGGGGGAAGACTATAGGGCGTTCCAATGATGATAAGTAACGCACCATAAATCAACTTGACCGTGTGTGGGCGAGTAGAGGACTTTTTTTTTTTTTTTTTTTTTTTTTTTTTTTGAGACAACTGCTCCCGTGACTGCTTCACAGTTTCGAATTGGCACCAAGGAATAACAGTCCACTGCAAGCTTATGACATGTCTGAAGTAGCCCAAATTCTCTGAGCCAATGCCGGGTAATGGCCCCGGTATCTCAATTATCAAAATTCCATCCTTAGGCCAATTGGATTTTTCTAGTAGGTTCCTATGCTCATTCTGAACGTACTCGTTATGGGACGCTGGGCCCGGGTCCCAGTTCGTGCCAATTTGTGAAGACATGGTTGTATCTATGGGACGTTGGACCCGGTTTCCAGCAGGTGTTGCTCCCCACCAATAGATGGGGGGTTGTGTAAAAAAAAAAAAAAAAACTCAGTTCGAAACTTCAAGAAAAAGGGCCTTGTTGCACTACTCTAGACTCTCAAAGTTTTGAGAGTGGGTCTTCGCTGCACTTACTCTGGATAGGGAAACTCTCGAAACCCGATGGAGAGCTGTCAGAAGCCACTCTACAGCGCCACTCTCGAAAAGTCGAGAGTCTCCCGCCTGCAAAAACCGGATCTGCAAGTGTCCTCGGAGTTGCCCGCCGACAGGCTCGTTTTTCGAGAGTGGACCTCCTGTCCCGGCGGCCAGACTTTGTCCCATAGCGCGGCCAGACTTTGTCCCATAGCGCAGTGGTGCAGCTCTTCAGTCGAGTAGGACAACGCCCAGGGTCTGGAGAGTTCATCTAGTGTCACAGGTTCGAGCGTAAGTGCAGCGAAGGTCTGCATTTTGAGAGTTTCGCCTCTCTGACAATGCCAGTCGAACTCTCGAAATATTTCGAGAGTCTAGAGTAGTGCAGCGAGGCCCAAACAGTAAGGTGGGAGCACGGCTTCAGTAATTTGCAAAAACGGGAGGTGGCGGGCATGGGTTTTTTTTTTTTTTTTTTGCGCCTTCGACTTTTTTTCCCCCCCTTGTATGTGACTTATTTTTTTTCTTTTTTCCACGCCTGCCACGGCCAAGCTGTCTAGGCCACACCTGTAGCAGGGTTGTGGCCTAGGCATCTCGGCCGTGGCCCAGCCCCGGGCATGGCCTAGACATCTCGGCCGTGGCCCAGCCATGGGCGTGGCCAAGACATCTTGGCAATTGCCCCGCCATGGGTGTGGCCTAGACAGCCCGGCCATGGCAGAAGCCGGTGTGCAAAAAAAAAATAAAAAAATAAAAATAAAAAAAACACGAGCGCCAACCGGTAGGCCGTCGTGCTCCCGCATTACTGTTTTCCTTGCAGTTTCGAACTGGTCTTCGCCCAAGCTTGCAGTGGACTGTTATTCCTGCCAATTCGAAACTGTGCAGCAGTCCATTTCTTTCTCACTGGAGACAGTTTTCAGATTTGGTTTCAGTTACAGTGCAACAGCAATCAGGACCTGCACTGGTTTTCTCGTCATTCTTTCTGTGAGACCTGATGGTTTTGTTTCTTCTGCTTTTTTTGGGAGGTTACTTTTGATAGTACTCGTACCTCTATTCATAGTTAGTTTTCACCCACACTATCGACTGTAAAATGGGATAAGATAGATGTTGGGGTACATGTTTGGAGTTTCTGTTTGTCTATCAGGTTGTTGCTTGGGAGAGACGTTTCAGCAGACAATTTCGCAGTCCGGACCCATGCCCGGCCGGAGTTGCCGGGTCTGGAATTCGGCCTGCTACTGTTTTTGTAAGGGACGCCAGGCCCGTTTCCCCGCTTAATGAATCAAAGACATGTTTAAAAAAAAAAAAAAAAAAAAACTGTGCAGCAGTCATCCGCGCAGTAATTTCTTCTTCTTTTTTTTTTTCCTTTTTTTTTTTTCTGGCGAGGAGAGGACAATAGCCACTGGCTGAATCAGATCTGATGAACCACTTGCCAAGACAACTGACGACACCGCGCTCCGATGATAAGTAACCCCCCGTAAATCAGATTGACTGTGTGTGGATGAGTAGAGGACGTTAGTTGCTAGTTGCCCTGATGATCTCCCTACCCTGGTTCATCATACAGTAGCAGGTGGCCGGCTTAAACCACCAGTACCTTTCCCAGCTATTTTTTCATAGGCGCGCGTCGTGGCCTGAAATGGAAGGGCGGCCGCCGATAAATTGAATCAGCGGTCAGTTTTGATTTTCGGGGCGGCGCGCAATGCTCGCGCGGCCGACATATGGGAAAGGTACTGGTGGTTTAAACACAAAGACGATTGTCAGGACAACCGATAAATGGACGGTCCGATGGCAACTACCCCACCGTAAATCAGCTTGGACCCAGGCTGGCCTCTACAACAATGTGGGTTTCAAAAAAAAAAAGGAGAAAACTGCTCTGGAGTCACACTTTTAGTTCAAAATGAGCAAAAACATCAGTCCGCGCGGCTGAGTTTGGAGAGGGGGGAAAAAGCATGGGGAAAAGCAACAAAAACATAAAGCTATAACGCCCTCCCGGAGGGCACAGTCTCACACGTTCTGTTCTTCTGTTTTCAGCTGCTTTCATGACCATAGTGTTGTTGCTTTTTTTTTTTCACCCTATAACGCCCTCCCGGAGGGCACAGTTTCATTCGTTCTCCAGTTTCTGTATCCATTCACGTCCGTAGCATTGTTGCTCTTTTTGGAAAGGGGGGGGGGGGGGGGGGGGGGGGGGGGGGGGGGGGGGGGGGGGGGGGGGGTTCTTTTTTTTTGTTTGTTTTGTCATTTTGTGTCCAGGCCACGGCAGAGATGTCCAGGCCACGCCCGTGGCTGGCCCGCGCCCGGGATGTCTAGGCCATGCCCTGGGCGACGGCCAAGACGTCTAGGCAGCGGCCGTGGCTGGGCCGTGGTCGACATGTCTAGGCCATGCCCCTGGCTGGGCCACAGACAAGATGTCTAGGCCACGCCTGTGGCTGGGCCATGGCCAAGATATCTAGGCCATGCCCGTGGCTGGGCCACGACCGAAGATGTCTAGGCCATGGCCGTGGCTGGGCCACGGTTGAGATGTCCAGGCCACAGCCGAGATGAGCTATGGTCATGAAAGCAGGTGGACACAGAATCTGGAGGTGTGAGAGTGCATCCCCCTTGAGGGCATTATTGCCCCGCCGTCATCACGACAGGGGGAAAAAAAAAGCAACGACTAGAAGCAACAATGCTATGGTCGTGAAAGCAGCTGGATACAGAAGAACAGAATCTGGAGAAGGTGTGAGACTGTGCCCTCCGGGAGGGAGTTACGGCCCTGTGTTTTTTTTTTGTTGAGGCCCGTGTTTTTTTTGCCTGTTCAAACTCAGCCGCGACACCTGCCTACGGAGTGATGTTTTTGCTCATTCTGAACAGCACCTACGTACTTGCCCAGGGTGTGGTAGAGGCCAAGGACCTCACCCGCAGTGATTGCTGGCATGGGGTTACTTTTGTAAGTTCTGGGGATACTGGTGTGAAGGTAGCACTCGGATCTGGAGGGTGCTCTCACCACCTCCTGGATCCAAGCTTTGATTATGATGATGTTTAAATTGGGGCAAGGCTTGGCAAGCTGCTTTTTTTATTTTTTTATTTTTTATTTTAATTCCGTTCCATTTTGGCCGGAAACCGGGTCTGGTGTCCCTTACATTTATGCTTTGGCCATTCAGGCTGGGCGAGGCACTCCCGAGTCCCGACCACAGCCAAAAAGGCCCGACGGTCTTGAATGGTTCAACAAGCAAAAAGCAATAATCAAAGTAAACCAACTCTAGCAATAAAGAAACACCTAATTTTTTTTATTTTTTTTATTTTTTTTTTATTATTATTATTTTTTTTTTTAACCACAGCTCCATCTATTGGTGGGGAGCAAACACCTGCTGGAAACTGGGTCCAGCGTCCCATAGATACAACCATATCCTCACAAATTGGCATGAACTGGGAACCGGGCCCAGCGTCCCATAACGAGTACATTCAGAAAACACGTCAGTGAAAATGAGGCTAGGAACCTACTAGAAAAATCCAATTGGCCTAAGAATGGAAATTGAAAATTGAGATACCGGGGCCATCACCCGGCTTTGACTCGGAGAGTTAAAGCTACTTCAGACATGTCTATGACAACTTCATGATTCAGAAACGACTCAGAAGAAACACCTAATCTAACAACAAAACCAACAAAATCAAGCAAAAGCGATCTTACTTCCCACTTTCACGCGGTGCTCATTTGTACATAGTCCCAGTATCCCAAGTGGCCTGAGTGCATTCGTAAGTCTGGTACCGGAAAACATGGTCATTATTGTCCGACTATCTATCTCCAGAAAGCAGCAAAACACTATTATACAAAAAAGGCAGAAAAACGCAATGTTGGTGGAAAATCCTGCGATGTGTCAATCGTAACCAGGCCCGAGAAGGCACCCCATCTGCTTCCAAACCACTTGATGGCCTTAGCCGAAAAGCCCTCTTTTTGGACATGGTATTCCCAATCCGCCAAAATGGCCAGTTTAATAGCGTATTTGATCTTCTTTTTTTTTTTTTTTTTTTTTTTTTTGGAAACAAGGCTCCAATCTATTGGTGGGGAGCAGCACGTGCTGGGAACCGGGCCTAGCCTCCAATATAGAAATTTGCATAGAATTTGGAAGATTGAGATACCAGGGCCATTACCCGGCTTTGGATCAGAAAATTAGAGCTACTTAGGAAATGACTAAGACAGACTTGAGGAATAAGCAGGATTCAAAAAAACGACACAGAAAACCCTCCCATAGATCCTCTCTACCTCACTCCGGCAAGACTTACTGCAGCAGAGCCACCATCTCCACTGCTGCTATACCCTATACCAATCCTACCAGCTAACCTCCTCACTTGTAGGATGCGTGATATCCCACCATCTCCTTCTCCCACTCACCTCGTTCTCTTTTTGAAATACCTAAGAACACTTACAATAATTTGGGAGACATGAGAATAGACCACGGGGTCCTGAAAAATGCTCTGAAAATCTCGAACTCCCTAAAGAACCTTTCCAAAGTTCTCCAAAAATATCTTTACTCCCTGCCGAGCTCTTCCAGGCCTCACACCCCCACTTCCTACTGGGTTACAGGGCAACACAGCTCACCCCAGCACCGACCAGCGTTGTCCCGACAGCAACCCTTGGTTGTCCCGTGAAATGCCCACCCCAAAGCATCCCCAGATCTCTCTACCAGGCCTCGTGCTCCTGCATCAGCAGGTTACAGGGCAACACCCGAACACCGGCCAGTGTCGTTCTGGCATCGAACAACCGCAGATCACTGAGTATAACAATGTCGAAGCCACCTAGGACAAGTTGATAGGAGTCCCAGAGTCCTAAACATTCTTAGGTCCACCAACCAGCCAACTTTTTCAAGACTTCCTCCTGCGATAGAGTAAAATTCAGAAAAAACAAAAAAGCTTGGAAGAACATAAGAGTAGGGGATTGAAACTGAAACCACCTACTATCCGAACCTCCCCCCCTCAACAGACGGACCGTCGGTCCAGGCTTCTCGTACTAGAACTCACTTGATCTCATACCCCCTTCTGCTAGGGTAACAGGGCACCACAACCCTCCCCAGTACCGACCAACCTAGTTTTGACGGACAGGAAGTGCCTTCCTCCCTCGACAATTCCCTTTGTGGCAAGCCCCTAAACAGGTTACAGGGTCAATACCCCAGCGCCAGCTACGTCGGACAGTTTGGTTATGCCTTCCACCCTCGGCATAACTCCACAGGCCTCAAGCTCCCCCTGGGTCCCAAAGCAAAGCTCCAGCACCGCCCTGTGTCGTCCCAGCATCGTCCTTCTAACCTACTCACCTTAATAGACAACCTTCCTCAATTGAGAGCCCCCTTACTACCTTCCACCCTCCAATTCTAGTTCCCCCCCCTTTCCCTCCTTTTTTGAGATACCAGAGCCACCCGGAACTCTACAACACATATAGGCTTACTGTGTGGCCATTGAAGTTACTCCCTCCCTCAACAAGATCCTCACACCCTGCTACAAACAGCCACCCCCTTGCCTTCTCTCCCCAACCTTCAGTGCTGATCCGACGCTAGATCAGTCTAGCTCAGGAAAAGACAATCCCTCAATACCGCCTCCCCCCTTCGAGGATAACACCTCCCACCTTGTGAAACCCCCACGGGGAAGGGCTCCAACCCTAAGGACCCGGGCAAGCATTGAAACACCACTAACAGAAAAGACCAATCCGAATCCGATTTTACCGCAGTAGTAATCAAGACCAGGAGGTTAAGATTGGCAAACATAGGTTTTTCCATGTACAAAAATTACTTCAGAATCGTACTTTTAGAAATTGGAAATCATAAATGAAAATTTAGAAATCTCTCTGAGACATCTTTTGGAAAGAATTTTTTTAAAAACGAGATTTAAAAAAGATGTCCAATATTAAACTCACGAACATTTGAAATCAAGAAAATAGTATTGATCGTAGTTAAGATCTTATTAATGGAAACAACTATATGGCAAAGAACATACTCTTGAATAGGAATTGTACGAAAAATCACTGCGAACGATATAAAGAAACAGAGTACTATCAACGACCACTTCGTCAAAATGGACATTTTTTATTTTTTGAACGAAACTGAAACTAAGTTTTTTGGCTGAAAACTCGTCAAAATTTGTTGTTCCCGAGGGTCCAGCGTTTTACAAACGCTGGACCCTCGGGAACAACAAGTTTTGACAAGTTTTCGACCAAAAAACTCTTTCAATTTCGTTCAAAAAATAAAAGACGTCAATTTTGACGAAATGACAGTTTATTGAAATATTCTTCGAAAAAAGTGATCGGCAAAAACTTGTTGATCATCAAGCGAAACAAGCACCAGATTATCTCAATCAATCGGCCTAGAGAAAAAAGGACAATCGAGAATCATGAATTGAATTCAAGATTTATCAGTGGAAATCAACAGGATTAAAAAGCTTGATAGACGGCACGTGGGTTAAATTCCAGATCAACAAAAAACCTCTTTTCCCTTCTTCCTCAACCCACCACTTCCCTCCCAACCCTCGAACCGTACCCCTGCGCCTTTGGGGAAGGAATTCCTCCCTCTGCTAGCTTCTAGACTCAAGGCAACACTAACAGCAAAGACATAAACGACCATCTTCGTTTCCTTCAGGAAATCGAAAACAGTGTGGCATCCCCTCGCCAAGCATGTTGACGAGTTGTCACGGGGGGTTCAAAAACACCCTAACTATACACGTACTATACGGTTGAGAAAAAGGGAAGGATATTGCCCACCGCGTCGCCTCATCCGCACAACCCTCGCTTACTTAGACATGCTTACCTTCTGAGCAGTCGAACAGATCGTTAGGATCAATCCTCGTGGCGGCAAAAAGATGATTCATAGCAGCAGTCTTCCTCCTCTTCTGATTGCATGATCCCTGATTCGCAGCAGCAGCCTTCCTTCCGCATGTTACTAACCCTCCCGCCCCAACCTCCTCCCCTACCAATGATAAAGCTCGCCCTCCACCTCGCCGTTGATCCCCCACTCCCAGACTTGCGCGACGTGAAGAGCACTGGCGTGTCCTGCGTGCTCTTTGCCCTCCCGCTTCGACCCTCCAGCCAAAACTTTGACCGCCCTGCCTCTCGCCCTGTATTCCCACGGCCTCTGCGAGCACGACAAGCACACATGACATGGCCAGTGCCAACACCGCTTTGTACCTCGCGCTAACCGCCACAACTGTCTCCATGGCTGCATTCCGTAGAGCTTTCTTAGTTCTCCTACGCCTTCAAACTGTAGAGAGCGTCGTGCCACGGTATTCACAAGAATCACGAAGCTGAAGCTACGCACACCCTTTTGTCCCCGCACCGAACGCTGCTTCGACTCAGAGCAGATGACTTGCACACACGCTCTTCCCGTGCCATTGAGCACACGTGGTGATGCTAGTCGATGCCAATGCGCCAACCTCTACGCACCATTGCCCCACATCACCCACTTACAGTCGCGTCACCTCCATTCCGGCCCGCTGCCCCGCTCGACATACGATACGCCCCGTACAAGCCTAGCACTTCTCGAGTAAGCCGGGCGCAGCGCTCCTGGTAGCGTTGCGCCGGTCGGTCTGCCCATCCAATCCCCTTCCTTGATGCGGATGTGCGGATTTTCGAGTCTAACCATCGGAGGTGGAAGATGCTCACCCTACCTCACCATCGCATTTATGAGATTCCAAGGAGTCCATAAAATGGTCCCTCTAATAGTCGCCTCAGCGTGAGCAGATTGCAGCAGGAGCGTTGTTCTCTTGGAGGCTGTTCCCATGAGAAAAAAATTGTCTCCCCAACGGGTATCGCACCCCCGGAATCGGGACATCTGATTGCCTCTACCATTCCCAAAATGGCCTAGAAAGGTCACACTGCAACACAAACTGTTGGATATCTTCCATGAAGTTCCATCTGGGTCCCTGAGCACAACCGACACTCTGGTGCAGCCCTTCGTTGTTCTTCTGGCACGCCAGGTGTTAACTGGCAATGCCAGCTGCATCAGCAACCCTAGCAAGCTCGCATGCTTGCGTACCACAAGATCCATTATTTGCTTCCAAAAGGCTGGGAGGGTGGCGGACAATCTTGTTAATGTGTCTGCAACCCATCCCGTTGCCATCCATCTCCTGGCCACTGTCCAGTTGACATCTGTTTGCGGTGTCGTTAACAGGTAGCCCCAGTTTTGTGGTATATTCTAATAACCCGATCAATTCAGTGTTACACAATGGATGTTCCCATGCCCAGTCTCTGAGGTCAATCGGTCTGTAGCTTTCTTTCTGTTCCAATACACAAACCGGCACAAGTTGTTCGATCGGGGGAAGGGAAAGCTGTTCCTGAGCAAGTTGCAGCGGCTCTCCACTCTACACAACCCTTCCTTCAAGTTGCAGGAATAGCCATCGCCTCCGAATAATCCTCTATCTTCCAAACACAATCCGACATTTCCTGTTGAACATGCTTGTACCACATTCCTTCAGCCAACCGAGGTCCCATCCTCAATATACATTCCCATTGCTGTGGGATAGCATTCTTTAGCTGTTGCAAATGCTCATCCTGATACCAGTCCCAACAGTCTCGGAGCCAGAGGCTCGAAAGTTTTCCAATCAGCGGTCGTCACATCCCAACTGTCGGCGAGGGTACCAATCCCTCGAGACATCCAAACATTCCCGAACTCCCCAGAGCCAAAACATTGAAAGGGAAGCCCCTCCGAATTGAGCAAGAGGGGGTTGTTAAACAGTCGCTGTGTCAAAAAAAAAAAAAAAAAAAAAAAACAGCGACTGTGTCAACAGTCTTAAATTTCAAAAACAAGGGGAGGGGGTTGTAATTTAGGGCAGACACCTCTCCCCCATGCTTTCAATATCCCCGCCCATATGTCGGGCGGCAGTCTCTTCCGCTGACAATCCGGAATGAGAACCGTTAGCCATATGCAATGGAGATCTCTCCATTCCAACAGGGAAAAGAGAGAAAATTCAGCCAATTGTCGCCGTGCACTATAAGGGCTCTCCAACATCGCCCACGACACCCATCTTGCAAGCAGCGCCGTGATTTGCCGTTCAGGATCCAAGATGGCCAATCTCCCATTGCGTTTTGGATGTGTTATGATCTGCCATGCCACCTTTGGCAGAAAGTTGTCATCATTGAGCTCTTCTTTCCACAAATAATGAATCAACAAGTGTTGTATCGTCTGCATCGATGACGAATCAAGCTGATGGATGGATCGGCGATACCACAAGGTAGACAACACAACATTGTTAATCACTGTAGCTCAGTCAAATAAACAGGCTCCCTTATATTTGACCCATTTGACCCAGGGCTGCAATGCAGAGCGTAGACCAGCTATAGAGGCGGATGGGTTTTGCATTAGCTGCGGATCAAAGGACAACTGGTGACCCAGCAGCCTTTCATGTCGGGCGTGGGCCACCACCCACACGCCCCAATTTTGCGAAGGCTGTTCCCCCGGAGGTATCAAGACAAAAGGTTTGGACCAGTTAACCTGAGCTTGTGACAACTGACAAAACAAGTCTATGGTTCCCCTGACCGCAAAGAAGGCAAGGTCAGTCGAGGGGGAGAAAACCCGGAGAAACGCAACCGAGTCATCAGCGAACGCTTCTGATTTCAGTCTTTCTCCGGAAGGGAGGGCAAAACCTGGAATTTCTGGGCTACATCTTATCAGAATGTGCATAATCTCTCTCTTTTTTTTTCTTTTTTTTTTTTGAACGGGACAACTAAGGGTTGCTGCCGGGACGACGCTGGTCGGAGCTGGGGTGAGTTGCGTTGCCCTGTAACCCAGCAGAAAGTGGGGGTGTGAGACCTGGAAGAGAGTGGCAGAAGTGTACGACAGTTTTGGAGACYGTTGGAAGGGTGTGTGTGGGTTTTCAAAGTTTTTGGAACAATCGTAGGACCTTYGTGGCCTATTCTCTTGCTTCTGRAACGACGGTAAGAGTTAATAAGGTGAGTGGGAGAAGATGGTGGGTTATCACGCGTCCTACCAGTGAGGGGGCTAGCTGGTAGGATGGGAGTATGGCATAGCAGCAGTAGAGATGGTGGCTCCGCTGCAGTCAGTCTTGCCGGAGGGAGGCAAAGCGGATCGATGGGGGTTTTTCCGAGTCGAGTCGTTTCTGAATTTTTTCATGAAGTTGTCATAAACAGGTCTGAAGTAGCTCCAATAGTTCCGAGCTAAAGTTTTCTAGTAGCTCCTTAGTGTCTGATGAAGTTTTCTGAAGTTTTCTGAAGTTTTTTGTATGTACTCGTTATGGGACGCTGGGCCCGGTTCCCAGTTTGTGCCAATTAGGGAGGATATGGCTGTATCTATGGGACGCTGGACCCGGTTTCCAGCAGGTGTTGCTCCCCACCAATAGATGGAGCTTGTTTCCAAAAAAAAAAAAAA
>BFEA01000681.1:614510-626073 GCA_003427395.1 Chara braunii | reverse complement strand
GTAAAGTCTGTGAGCACCTTATTGTTGTCGTTGTCTTTGGATATTTGGATCCTTCTGTGGTTCTGTTACCTGTGTAATCTATCAGCAACCGATTTATTCCCCGCCCAAAAAATCCTCGTTCGAAAAATCAAGAATAGCAGAGACTGTCAGAACATCGTATGCAAGCTACACGCTTTGCAAGGTCACTCACCCTGCTCTTCCTGATACGAACATCGTTAGTGGCCTGAATAACAGCAAGAAACAAACAACGGAACCCACAGCATTTAGTGAATGCTCATCCGACAACCCCTTTCAAAACAGCCTCCGTCTGGTCCTTGTCGACGAAAAGTTGAATCGAATTATATAAGGAGTTTAATTCATTTAGTGAATGCTCGTCCGACAACCCTT
Organism: Chara braunii; assembly: GCA_003427395.1. Taxonomy (NCBI): domain Eukaryota; kingdom Viridiplantae; phylum Streptophyta; class Charophyceae; order Charales; family Characeae; genus Chara; species Chara braunii. Next base: position 625,686 of record BFEA01000681.1, on the reverse strand, counting down.
TTCAAAATTACCCCTTCCAAAACAGCCTTCGTAACTCCTTGTTCCTACTCGGAATAGCCCTACCCTTTTTTTTTCTTTTCTTTTCTTTTGTACAAACAAACAGCTCCATCTATTGGTGGGGAGCAACACCTGCTGGAAACCGGGTCCAGCATCCCATAGGTACAACCATATCCTCTTAATTTGGCACAAACTGGGATCCGGGCCCAGCGTCCCATCATCAGAAAATTTCATGAATTTAGACAAGGAACTACTAGAAAAATCCAAACAGCAATTAGTGGAAGTCCTTCGAATGCTCAGAACCCCTGGAAGCTCCCCACAAAAAACAATCTAAAATTCTCTAATACTGTCTTCCTCCCTGCCGAGCTCTCCCAGGCCTCATGCCCCCACCCTGCTAGGTTACAGGGCAACACGACTCGCGCCAGCTCCGGCCAGCGTCGTCCCGATAGCAACCCTTGGTTTTTCCTTGGAATGCCCGGCCCAAAGCATCCCCAGATCTCTCTACCAGGCCTCACGCTAGTCCTCCAACTCTTTTTTTTAAATCTTTCAAAATCTTTTTCTTGCCTTCCAATTTCACAATAGACCAACCAAACGTACGACATAACTTACAAACGTGCATATCACCATGATTCTCCATTAGATCGTTCAGAACTGAAGTACCAAGAGAACACAAGGCAGGGGAGGAAGGGGGCCAGAGATCAGGAACAGGACTTGAGACTGACGACACTTGCCATTTAACCAACTTCCCTGTGCTACATAGTGTTCTTATGCACCCCGCCCTTCTCACTCCGCAAGAAAACTTTCCGTTCTCAACGCCCTTTCCCTTGACAATGCCTCCTCTTTCTTTTGACACAGAGGCCAGAACTGGTGTCCATCTGGAGATAAGGTCGACAAACGAAGGGCAGGAAAGAAACTTCGGGGAAGCCGGACAGGGCGCTACTAAGATGCATGGGATTTGAAGCCCGATCCGATCCAGATACAGCTCAACACGATACTGTCTGGGCGGTGCAGTGTCTGGGCGGTGCAGCTCAACACGATACTGTCTGGGCGGTGGACGAGAGGAAAGGCGCAAAGAAGGAGCGGGAGTGGGCGAGGAACTCGGTTGTAAGACTGCGGAGGGGTGAGGGATAAGGTGGAAGAGCAGAAAGGCGCAAAGAAGGAGAGGGAGAAGTAGAGCGGAAGCAACAGCGATCGGTTCAAAAACGGCGTGAACAAGGAACGGAAGGGCGAGGATCGCATCTACGACGATGGTCCTGGAGCGGGAGCAGTAGCGATCGGTTCCGCCTTTTGGTGGAGGGTGAGACTTTCCCTGGCCAGCAGCCTCACCACCAGTCCCTGCCCATCCCCCCCCCCCCCATCCGCCACGTATGCTTTTCCACGCTTTTCCCACCCTTCTCTGCCATCCGCCACGTGTGCTTCTCCACACTCCTCCCTGTTGAGCTCACACACCTTTCCCAGCCACCCCCGTTTGATCCAGATCGTTCCTCACGAATCACAGCACGATCTGAATTGCTCACACAACCAAACTGACTAACAGATGTTTCCAATGGACTAACTGACTACAGCACTGAGTAGGCCACAGGTCAGCCAACGAGGAGGGGCAAGCGGATGGAGAGGTGAAGTGATGGGACGGAGAGCGCAAAGCACATCCATAGGGGGTGATGTTGATGGGATTTACTTCGTAAACGTAAGTGAAAGACGCGGGGGCAGGTGGAATACATAGGGCGAGGGAGTCCACGGGAAGGTGTCAGAGAAGGAGGTATCCAAGGAGATGAGTGAGAAAGGGGGGCCACGCGGAGGTACGTGAAATAGATAGGGTGAGAGAGACAACGGGGAGGTGTCAACGGACGAGGGGTCTATGGAGCTGACTCAGAAAGGTGGGCTGAACGTCAACAAGTAACGTGCCCAGGGAATTGACGAGCTCGGTGGGACTGGGGAACGCTCCGCTGAAAACAGCATACGAACGACTGAGGTACTGAAGCGGGGATATCAACACAAGTGCTGAATGGTGAGATTCCTCTTGGCCGGCAGTCTCATCACCCTTTGCTCCAGGTCCGGTCCCCTGAATCCCTCTTTATATCCCACCCTTGCTCGCCTTCTCGCCCCAACACCCACACCTATTGCCGAACTCATCGCACCTACACCTTCCACTGCTGAAGACGACCCCACCCCCCATATCTCAGATCTTGCAAAAACTCATACACTCAACTCCATACCTATTGCAGAAACATTAAAGTGACACACGAATTGGCTCCAGGCAAAAGGGTGAGTCACCGGCTGGGCTATTAACAATCACAACAATGGGGGATCGGGGTCTCACTCCGGGGGGCCACTCACAGCTGAGGAACCCTGCCACCGGCATGCAACAGGCAAACCTGCAGATGACCCCAAAAGGTTCCTCTGACAGCCAAAAGCCGGCAGGTGTGTGGGCGACTAAGCTGGTGATTGGCTCATCAGTACCTCAGCACGAAAAGATAGACAGTCACCCCCACCACGGGATTTCGACAGGACACCAGAGCCAGCAGGGTGAGGGGGTTCCCAAAAGCGTAGTACAGGATAAGGATCAACCTAGATCCAAGGAGTCGCAAGCCCTGCTTAAAGCCTTGGCAGCCGCAGGCAAGGCAACGCAGGATGATCCGCTGGCTCTGGATGCCATGAGTTTGATGAAAGCACATTTCATACAGAAACTCCACGTCCGCCCTCAAAGGAAATTCATTGAGAAAAATGGGTACATTTACCCGCATGCGATCTTCCCTCCGCAAGCCTTGGCCAACAGAGACATGATCTATGCAAAAAATGCAGTTCAAATCACATTCCCGATTGATTCAACAAACAATATGGTCAATGACAAGCTGCGATGGGTAAATGGACGACTGAGAGCCATTAAAACAGATGATCAGGCAGTACAGGACCATTTCCTCATCGAAACAAATGACGCGAGAACAATAACAGTTGTAACAATCTACCCGATTGACAGGGAGAACCTGCTCAAGATGCGGAATTTTAAGTTTTATGGACGCCAGCTCCAATTCTGTCCATGGGTGCCCCGGAACCCCGTCAAATCCGACCAACGCCGGGAACAGCTGATGAATAATCACTTCTGGGTCGAGCTTAGATTTGCACCGCTCTGTGTCCAGGGCGCGATCCTGGCCGATCTACAGCAAATTGCACCGGTACTGGGGTACATAAACGACCTGCCTCAGGGCATCCCCAAGCGGGATGACTCGCTGTTGGTGGCTGTTGACTGGGAGCCCAGCAAGGCCTTCCCTGTTAGTGGTCAATGGTCTTTCTCACACGCCGGGCGCAACTATGCGGTGCAAGTCAGCCACCCTCAGGATCCCTGGTGCTACGCATGTAAAGCCAGGGGGCACCTTTGCACGGACTCACTGTGTCCATACTACAAAAATACGCACACACAACGGTGGGTACGCCCGCATCCGAAGGGACAGGGGAGGTGGGTCCCGGAGGATACTGCTTTGGAAGGATGGGTATTCCACAGAACATCCATCAGACGCCCTGGTGACTGGAGATGGGAAGGGTAGGGGCACCCATCTCCCCACCTCCCTCACCGGCAGTGGGTCGGGAGGGTCACCCTCGGGGAAGACAGGTAAAATCCGTAGGGAGACAGAGCCCGTCACAGACAAGCACGCAACCTCAAAGCAGTTTGCAGCAGGAAAACCAGTTAACATACCGGCCAAAACCCCAATCAGACACAACGGTCAAAACCAACGATCAACAGTACAACATGGCCCCTGCTACGCACGATCCTCGGCAATGCAATCTGGAGCACATCCAGGCCCGTCACCAACAGGCACAGCAGCCACCACTGCTGGAGACCGTACCACAGCAAGGCCGCATATATGCATAGTCGGAAAACACGAAACTCCCCACACAACCACGACTGCAATCACAAACGCCCCCCTCCCCAAACGAGACACAGCAGCAGCAGTCTCATCCATGCGTGAGGCCTGCGGCCCCCTCCCCAAACGAGACACAGCAACAGCAGTCTCATCCAAGCGTGAGGCCTGCCCCAAAGAACAATGCAGGCCAGCCACCAGCTCCTCCCACCCATCAACAGAAGACAGGCATACAAGAGGAAGGTCGGAAGGCCACACAACAGTCCACTCAACAGCAGCAAAGATCTGCACCATCGCCCAAGGAAGCCAAGATGGCAGAAGACGAAACAAGGAGAAGATACCTTCTGCAGTGGCAGGCCAAAATTGACAAAGCCTGTCTGCGCCATGACGAAGGGAAAAAAGGACAGGACCACCCGGAACTGCTCCCACAAGAAGGGAGGCCTCTATCATCTGACCCTCCAGCACCTTCCACGCGGGAGACGGTGCAGCCATCCCCAGCTCCTGAGCATGGCCCATCCAGGGAGGACACAAACAGTGGTACGTCATTGGTGCTAAAAGACGCTGTGGGGAAGCAACAACAGTCTGCCCCGTACTCCGACCCCGTTTCCATGGAAGGAGTTGAGATACTCACTGACAGCCCGATGGGTTGTCTGCCCATGGACCAGCTGGCCCACAAGCCGGGCCGGCGGGCTCAGATGCATCTGAACGATTGATCCCGCTGGAACCCGTGAACTCCCCTCCGGCCCCTCACAGCCTGACCTCAGGTCTGGTTATAGGACTGCCAGCAAGGCCACAGTACACAACTGAGATGGACCGCGCCATGCAAAACAGGCTAAGTTGCAATATACTGGGGGCCACACACACATCTGGCCTCTACCCCCAACTTTCTGTGACGGGTACGACCTGCCTGCACAGAGATGCTACAGAATGCCTCTGGCCCCTTGGAAGCAGCCCCCCGTGCGCCTGGGACCGAGGTGCAGATGGTAGACGAGGAGGCCACCCTCAAAGACTGGGAGGATCAGGACAGAGGAACGCCGGAATGTAGTAATAGCAAGTCAGGCCTGAAGCGCAATACAAAAGAAAGGAAAGTGCGGGCCAGATTGAAGGTTATCACGGATACAGTCCTCATGGGCCTCTTGACCCAAGGAGGCCAGATGAATATTCCCCCCCTTCATTGGGAGAATATTCGGAGAGCTTTCATGTGCACCGCATCGATCACATGCTATATCGACGGTTTCGCTGACCCGTCTATGATAAACTGGCAGGGAGTGGCCAGCATGATTAGAGACACAGTGTACAAGCTCAGAGAAAAAGTTAGAAATACAAAAAATGGAGTTGTTCAGACAGCGCTCGTGTCCGCAAACAGACTGCCCACACTCACAGATGCAGCTGATCAACGGAATCATGAACCAGTTGAAGCAGCTGAAATATTGTGGGATGGTATCACCTGGCCACCTGTGATCGTACAGGAGCTGGGGACTGTCATGGGGGGTAGCCAACACAACATGGCTCTGGCCACTTTGGGCCCTGATGAGTTAGTGCCAAAGCACCTCCTCAGACCCCTTCTCCATATCAAAGAAGCCCCGGCACAGCAGGAGACAGGTCGGATGCAGAAGTCTGGCGCAGGGGCCCCGTCTCTCTGCCCTGACACCCTGACTGTCTGCCAGACACTTACTGTCGATGCCGAAACAAACGAACAATCTAATGATAGTCGTCATAATTCTGACTCGGACGACAGTGCTCATGGTTCTCTGTCAGAGTTTGAATGGGACATTCTGGACACAGAATATGTGCCCTCCACCCCGGTGGCCCGCCTCCTCGCCCCCTGCCCTGAAGGCGATAATAACGGGATAGCAATGGATGGGGAGTTGGGTATCCCCAGGTCGCCACCAGACCAATCACGGCAGACACAAATACAGGGTACAAAGGATCAGACCTCTGGGACGGAACCCACAGACCAGAAAAAACTGGTTTGCATTAATGATCATCTGGCCACCCCGACCGGACCCCACCCCCCTATAATCTGGACTGCAGGGGTCGTGGTTCTACCAATTAGACGAATGGAGACGGACGCACAGTGGCAGTTGGGGCTTCGCCCTTACCCGCTCAGGGTTCCTAAAGCAAAGCGACATCCCGCAGGGGCTCACACTACAGGGATGGAGGGGTTCACAGCGCCTTACCAGACACGACCTCAAATGGCACATGGCCCAAGATGGAGATTGTGATGCTGTGGGCACAGTATTCCCGCCGGATCTTCCATTTCCGAAAGGAGTGACTCCCATCCTAATCCTGTACCCTCATGCCTCACAGACTCCACAGACTGGGGCTAATTTGTAGTGGGTGACACAACACCAGATTAAGAGCATGCCAACAACAAAAATGCGATCCAATGCGACCTGGAATGCGGAGGAACAAATCTTTTTCCTCTGCATTATCTTGGAGGATGCAATGCTGGAAGCCTATCAGCAGTGGGATGACCCACCGTTTGTGAAACATCTCCAGATCATACAGTAAAATAATGACACAAAGCCTGAGGTAACAAAGGACAACTGTTATGATGGCAGTGGCAGCTCAGACCCCTATCCTTAGCCACGGTGGCTTGACGCAGGGGGGTCCCTCCCGGGTCCCCCCTATTCGTCCTTGCCCCAGCCCCCCGCGCCCGACCCCCCCACTAAGAAATCCTCCACAGTGGGCCAAAAAGGTGATGGAGGCTGACCTTGACATCAGATCAATCAACATCAACGGGCTGGCTCAACCAAATGAACAGAAACGAAAGGCAATTTGGAACCTCATCTCTCAAGACACAAAAGGGAAGTGGCCAGATGCAATAGCAGTGCAAGATATCCACCTCACAGCCTCTCCGACGCACCAGGCCAGAGCCAACCATGTGTGGCCCTATACCTCGTACGCGGCCCCGGCATGCGCTGCAGGCTCCACTGGAGTTGCCATCTGGCTTCACCCAACGTCCAGAATCACCCCAATTCAAGCCGAATGGGACAGGGTGGACGGGAGATGGGTCTGGCTCAAAGCCGCTTTTGGAATGGAAACACTTTACCTGGTGAGCATTTATGCTCCTAACGAACCGGCCCATAGAGTGGCCTTCTTTGACTCGCTCCAACAGTTACTCCCCAGGAACGCTTCCGTAATAATAATGGGAGATTTTAACACAACACCTGATCCTTTTTTGGACAGAAGGTCCTCATGACAGAATCAGCAACACCACCACACGTACATTGGCCCGGATGTAGCATCCTTGGGTCACCTTATGGCCGATCTCGATCTTACAGACTCATACCGGCTGCTGCACCCAACCGAAAGGGCCTACACATGTGTTAGAGCCAGGGGTGCCACCGGGGTCGCAAACTCAAGAATAGATTTGGGTCTCATATCTGAGGAGTTGGGGGGACTCCTTAGTGGTGGACATCTGCACAATATCGCCGTGCAGCTCTTTTGACCATAGGATGACGGTTCTTGGCCTGTCCTTCCACTCACAAATCACAAAGGGCCCAGGGTACTTTAGGTTTAATTCCTCCCTCCTCGCTCACCCCTCCTTTCATAACACGGTCAAGGACTTTTGGGCATACTGGTCTGCCCAAAAACCTGTGGATGGCAACCTGGTTGACTGGTTCAATAACGGAATAGCACGACTCCGGGAGCCGGTCAAAAAGTACTCCATTAAGCATGCGAGGGAACGTAAAGCGGCCCTGGATAATCTGTTGGCCTATCTGGAAGAAAGTGACAGTCATCTCATGGAAAATCCTCTAGATGTACACACCTTCAACACCCTCCAAAGAGCACGGCTCCAACTGCAAGATCATCTTGACGCCCAGGCTCAGAAATGGAGAGTTCTCGCACGTATCTCCAAAGATGCAGCTGAAGGTATGATGACCAAAACTTTTTTCAGAAAGGTTAAAGCACAAGGAAGGCAAAGTACGGTGGCTTCCCTCAGACACCCTTTTGACAATACTTTGCCGCCGGCAACCAATTCCTATAGCATAGCCGAATATGCCTCGTCCTACTACCAGAGGCTCTTCACTTCTGAAACCGATCGGCACCCGCCTCACATTCTACAGACGGCACGGGATGCCCTTATCAATGTTATTCCATCAAAGCTCACCACAATTCAAAGGGAAGTGGTGGAAAAACCCGTTCTCAAAAGCGAGGTGTTGCAGGCCCTGATGGATATGGATGATAAAAAGACACCGGGGCTGGACTCCTTTCCTAAGGAGTTCTGGGTGCATTTTTGGGACACCTTCCATACCGATTTTTGCCTGTATGTGAATGCAGTCTTCAGGGAAGAGACCTTTGGGGGAATGATAGGGCAAGGAGTAACAACTGTGTTATACAAGAAAGGTGACAAAGAGGAGATCCGTAATTACAGACCAATCACTCTCCTCCCGGTACAATCCTACAAAATGGTGGCCAAGGTCTGGGCCAATAGACTTTTGCCCCACTTGCCAAACATCATCCATCCAGACCAGTTGGGTTTTATGTCATATAGGAATATCCAGGATAATATCCTGCTGGTCAACGAGACCATCAGATATGCGAGACAGAGACGGGTTGACGCTGCAATACTGTTTATTGACTTCGAAAAAGCGTATGACCATGTCGACTGGGATTTTTTGGAGTTGTGCTTATAAAAAATGAACTTGGACCGACATTCAGAAAATGGGTGAACATATTTCACCGTACAGCGACCACTAACATAATGATGAATGGACACCTCGCCCCCCCGATCCAGCTACAGAGATCAGTTAGGCAAGGTGACCCAATAGCACCAATGCTCTTCGTCCTCATCATGGAGGCTCTTGCAGCCATGATTCGAGCCAACCTGAATATACAACGAATTGAGGTAAAAGAGTTGCCCTCCCACCTCATCCCGATCACATCCATTTTCGCTGACGACCTCACTGTTCTATTCAAAGCTAACCAAGAATCTTTTCAAGCGTTGGCACATTCGCTTGCTAATGGGCACTTCATTCCGATCACATCCATTTTCGCTGACGACCTCACTGTTCTATTCAAAGCTAACCAAGAATCTTTTCAGGCGTTGGCACATACGATACACCTGTTCAAGGTGGCAGCTGATATGAGAGTTAACTGGGGAACAAAAACGGAAGGGTGGTGGTTGGGTAAGGAGAACAACCCCCCACCTCACACCCCGCGGGTTGACTGCAAGCCCAAGGAGGCCGCTATTACAGTCCTGGGGGTGGACCTTACAGCGTTGGGCCCGCCCCGGGACCATGGTGATAAACTAGTGGAAATGGCAATCCGTCGAATGGGGACCTGGAAAACAACCCAAACATCATTGGTTGGTAGGGCGCTTGCACGGAACAACTCGATCTTCGCAGCGATATGGTATAAAGTGGCCTTCTGGCAGCTGAGCCGTGGACAACTCAGAAAATTGAGACGAGCAGTCGCTGCATACCTATGGCGTGACGACCACGAAAAAACGGAATGTATCAAAAGAGTGGCATGGGATGTCGTAATACAGCCACGGTCAAATGGGGGGCTTGGAATAATTGACCGTGAGAATGAAATAAAGGCGCTGGTTTTCAAGTTTCTCATTTGCCTGCTAATGGGCAACGACATTCCATGGGAGCCATATGCACGTATTCAAATCTCCGCTCTGGGCCCACAAACTGGAAACAATAGCCAGGTGCACTCGTTCCAATGGCTGACCAACAAATATTGGTCTATCCCAACCCCCCCGTGCGTTCCACGTAATACTTCCCCCACTGGCTCTGCCAAATGGGACCTTAGGTCCGATCGCTTATGGACTTCATTCCTAAAGCTTTGGAGAGAACGGGGCCCATCCCAGAAACCGGTGCCTCTGAGATGGGAGGAGATATGGAGGCAACCACTGTTTGGCAACCAGTATATTAAGGATAGCAATGATAACCACTTCTCATTGCACAACCATTCGCGGTGGCTTCCTTGGGCGAAGAAAGGAATGTACACAATCAGGGATTTGTGGAACAACCAAACTAAGTCATGGTACACAGCGCAGGAGCTCCGACCCCGGTTGGCTCATGTTAGAAACATTGAGGAAGGCCTGCAAGCACTGCAGGAGGCCATCCCGTTGGCCTGGATCTCTGTGTTGTTGCAGGGGCCAACGCTGCTGCAAGGGGATTGAGTGACGAAGGTCCAGGATCTGCCGCTCCCGATGGTTATCTATCTGGTGGAGAGAACGGACGGTCGACAGTTGGGCCTCCAGGCCTATATACCCCACCTGCCCGGGCAAAGATGGTCGCAGCTAACCCGGGAGGAACAGCTCGACCACAATGCGCCCCCTGAGGGTCTGATGAGAGTATGCGGGGTGGATGAACTGAATAATGGCTGGGCCGTGTACGAACCTGCCACCGCAATCAGCCATCTGCCCTTCGACCCGCGGGAGTGGGAGTGGGACACGGGAGGGGGAAGGAAACTACAGTTATGGCAGTACACGGTCAAAAACGGGTATAGACAGGCCAGAAAACAAACACAGGTCCTCGCCCCGATCAAAGCGAGATGGGCCAGAGACTCCCCACTTAAAGCACAGGAGGTCCCCGACCTCAACTGGGGAACCTTCTCACACATACGACCAACCAACCTGAGAGCCGTCCAGTGGCAAATAGTCCACCGATGCTTGCCAACTCCGGAGTGGATCACCTCAAGAACCGATCTTGAAGAATGAGGGGTCCTCTCCCCTCTTTGCTCTTTCTGCGGGAACACCTCCCCCAAACGGCGTGCCACACTCAAGCACTGCCTCTTAGACTGCCCCATGGTAGCCCAACTGTGGAATTGGTGGGACGCAGCGTGGCATTATCTCACCGGTACTAGGCTGCCTTGGGAAATCAAGGCCATCCTCCTGGGAATTATGCCCCCACAGACTGCTGCGTGGACCCCCTTCATGGCCAACTTGTTCCAAACCACCCGCCTGCCGATGCTGATGGCAGCATGGAGAATGAGGTGTGCCCACTAATATCAACAACACACGTTTGGCTACATGGAGGCAAAAACAGCGGTGGTCGAAACAATTACCGTAAACACGCATGCTGCATGGAAGGAGCTTAAACAGATGCTGGCCAAAGAACCGGATGAAGCCAAACGCAACGATCTCGCCACAAATTTCCGGGCAGTATGGGTGGACAGCACACAGAAACTCTGCGAACTGGACCAATATAACGACCTCAAATGGAAACCCTGGTTGACCATGGAGAACCAATGGCAAAGACTGCCACGGGACCACTTCACCTTCCCCTTCCAACCGACCAACTTCGTGCTGCTCTAAATACCCCCCCGGAGTGATGGTCTCCACCCCCCCGTTGACTTACCTG